>PYSS01000034.1:12418-81061 GCA_003049465.1 Magnaporthiopsis rhizophila | reverse complement strand
CCCCCCCCCCCCCCCCCCCCGATCTTTAAGCGTGTCGGTCTTGCTGTGCACAGGGAAGGGCCGTGGTACCCCCGGGAGTGGGAACTTTGGTTTTCGAAATTCCAGGAAAGAATCGTTAGGGTCGTGCAAACGTTTGGGAAGAGGCCAACGACGCAAGAAGTAGTTTGAATGGAGGCAAATAAAGAAATTCAGAAATCGGGAAAAGTTGCGGCATTCATATGTTCTACAGCCCGGAGCCTATACCAGGTAGGCTCAGGGGCACCGACTATTGCCGGGGGGAATATTGAGGTATACACACGATATCATCTTTTCCCAGGGCTAGATCCAGCGGTGGTTTTGAAGCATCTTTCGTCCTGTGCCAACCTTGAGGCCTCAGGTGCACCCGCATCTCATTGCCCCGTTGAGGCCGCCGCGTTCTTGCGCGAGCTCTTCACCTCTTCCCGTGACTGACAGCCAGCCAGGGTCACGCCAACTCCCTCCTCCGCTGCCTTAAACTCGTTCCGTCGGCGCAACCCTTGACAGCACTGCTCTCGACGGCCCTGTTGCTAACCATAGCCCTAACCCAAGCCAGAAGGTGATCGAATCCCGAGCACCAAAAAGTCTCGGCACTCGGAGCCGGTTGGGACGTATCGGCAGAGGATGAGAGCCCTGGCCTTGGAGGGTTTCGAGGTGATGGACAGCCCGTATACTAAAGCCCAAAATAAACGGCGAGCAGAGGCAGACCCTCATACTCACTCATTACTGATGGGCTTGATGGTTGGCTGCCAAGGAATAGATATTCTTCAAGGCACTCTTGTTTAGGTAGAAACCCTGTCTATCAGACGGCGCGTGGCCAAGCCGGGGCACTGAGGCATGGTGATGGATTAGGAGTGGAGCCCCAGGTCAGGGGTTGCGCATGGCAAAAGTGGCTCCACCGAAAGCGCCCGCCAATGGCATTGCGCGGAGCCCGATGAGCTTCGATTCGCCAGGCGATCCATGCTGGCGGGCTTTTCGGATCTCAGGATTTGGCCTGGCGGCTTCAGTTTCGCGACCTTAAAAGACAGGCCTAGGACTGCGGCCATCCGCCCATAACCCAGACAATCTTGACGATGCCGAGCTCGTGCAAAGAAATAAGTACGTCCCCCCGCTCCTCTGAACCGAGGCCTTCCAGCCCATGGCCCCGACGTGGAGTGAGCGCTCCCAAAGTGACCCCTAAACTGACAGAAGCACCTACCTGCTCTCCCACGCAGGAGCCGCGCTGGCGCAGTGCCTGCAAGAGTCGGACTGTGTCATGGTGCAGAGGCACACGGCGGCCGAGTGTCTGCGCTCCCCGCTGGCCGAGACGCTGCCGACAAAGTGCCAGCAGCTCAAGAAGGGGTTTGGCGACTGCCGCCGCGGCATGATCGACATGCGCCTGCGCTTCCGCGGCAACCAGCCCGTCACCTTCAAGGCGCTTGAGGACACGGAGGAATCTGGTAAGGGTTACCAGCTCTACGCCGGCAAGAGCGCCTTCGCCGGCGCCAACGGCAAGGAGACCAGCGGTAACGAAAAGGAGCCTGAGGACTGGAGGGAGATCGAAAATCGCAAGTACAGGGAGCAGCTCGAGAAGATGCAGCAGAAGGATGGCCAGAGCAAGAAGGCGTGACGGCGGCCAGCATCGCCCTCCACCCTCCGCCTCCCACCGGCGGCATCTCTTACCATGTCTGTGCCGAAACAGGTCAGGCCATGTGTGTCTTGCGCATTTCCACCGGCGTTGAGGGCGTTATGGGAATGGACTATGAGAGCTCAACTTGCCCGTATCTTGAGCGTCTTGGTACCTACCTATCTATCTACTACATTGGTTCTCGTGTCAATTCTTGTTCGGCTCAACGCATCGGTTCATCAGTTTGCCAAGACCCGTAGGACGAACGACCAGGCCGGCCGGCAGGCAGACAGAACAAGGCCGCCCATTTCCCCAGCCGCCGGCACAGAGCAGATGCTCGGCGCATGAGCGGAAATGGCGCGACGTCTCGGGGAGGTGGCGTCCCTTTCAACTCTACTTTTAGCTGGTTCGTTCCAAAGCAGCTGCAGCCAAGTGCCGCTATAACCACTGGGTCAGCAAATCAAAGAAAATTGGTGCAATCAGATCACCTGCGACTCAGTTATGCGCAGCCCGCCAGGCACTCCCGGTCGCTGATTCAAGCAGAAATGTGTTTCAGTGGGACCTGGGCACCCTAGTCGGCGGGGTGTGCCACGGCCGCGCTCGATGATAAAAGGCTGCTGACAGCGTGACAGCCCAGTGGGCAATTGCTACCCCAAGCCAAGGGAGACGTCGTCATTGTTCCCAAAAAAAGCAACCTCGGCCTCCTTGGCAGGCCGTCTTTGTCAATGGACAGCATAACAAAAGGCAGGCGCCGGAGAAAATCTTTGGCGGCCGCGCCCTGTTTGTTCTCTAATTCCGCAGTCTGTGACGACTTCGCTGTAAGTGCACGCTGAATCAACGCCGGTCGCGACTCCTGGCTCAGGCTCGCCCGCGCTCCCCTTGCGCCGATTTCTCGTTGTTTTCATAACCCCTCAGCTCTGACGCACCCAGCCCAAAACTTCCCGAGGGGGTGAACTCGAGTCCGGGGCAGTTGGCGAGTGGGTGGCCGGCTCAACTGAGGACGGGGAGCTGGGGTTGGTGTCTGGAGTGCCCCCCCTGGGTTGTTGGTTCTTGACGGTAAGCACAAGACGTCAGCTTTTTTTTTTTCCTTCCAGGGCGCCCTACCGGGCCACCGAGGCCCAGTCTCACGCAGCTCAATTCTGCCTTGGTGCCGCCCCTAATGGCGCGGTTGCCAAGCTCAAGCGTGCGACTGGCAGCGGGAGGCATTGATTACCCAAAGCCACACAAAGCACGAAGCAGCCGGCCTGGCCACCTACTCTACCAAAGCATCACCAATCCAGCCCGTCCGACGTCCACCGTTGCCCATTATGGCTAGGAGACTCACATACCTCACCAGCTTTCTCGGACGCCCGAGGCCTCTGCTTTTCAAGGCGCGAACTGCGGCCGTCGCATTCGACCAAAGATCCGCCCTTTTCCCGCACGGCCGACGGTCGATAGCGGACTCCGCCGTCACACGAGACCGAGACAGAGACAGGCGGGGCGCCGGCCCAGACGCCACGCTCGAGATGCAGGCCGCTATGGGGGCCGGGATCCGCCGCCGGCGACCCATCATGTTGATATGCATCCTCGCCTCTTTCCTCGCTTTCTACCTGTACTACTCGCGCTCTGCGGACCGGGACGCTGCCCGAGTGGCCTGGCGGCCTGCGCACAGTCCCGATGACCAGCCACCACAAGAAGAGGGCGAGGGCGCTGAGAGGCCGCCCGATGCCAACAATGACGTTCCTGCCCAGAAGCCCCTGGCGCCCATGTCATATGGCACCGCCGCCCGCCCGCCCTTCAAAGACCTCAAGAACATCGTGGCGGACCTGCCGTCGAACCTAGTACCGCAGCCGGGGACGGCAGACGGGGCGGGTTCTGGGCGGCCGAAGCGTCTGGTCATTGTAGGCGACGTGCACGGGATGAAGGCGCCGCTCGAGCGCCTCCTCGAGAAGGTGGGATTCAAGCGCGAGGGCGACGACCACCTCATCATCGTGGGAGACCTAATCAACAAGGGTCCCGACAGCGCGGGCGTCGTTGAGCTGGCCATGTCGCTCGGCGCCAGCGCTGTTCGCGGCAACAACGAGGATCGCGTCCTGCTGGCTCACCAGGCCATGAAGACCCGCCTTGTGCCCGGCACCGGCGGTGACGACGGTCCCGCTGCGTTTGGCATCTCACCAGACTCGGTCCTTCTTGGAGCCGGGAGCCCGGCGGCGGCTAAGGCGTCTGCTAAAAAGCCGCCGTCAGCGTCGCAATCATCTCCTGCTTCCAGTCGTGATGCCGAGGCCGACATGTTAGAGCAGAACCCCTTTTCGCATGGCGACCAGAGGGACCGCGGTACGGTGGCGTCACTCACTCCAGCGCAGCTCGCCTGGCTGGCTGACCTGCCCGTGATCCTGCGCGTCGGCACTATCCGGGAGTCGCCCTTCACAAACCTCATCGTCGTGCACGCCGGCATGGTGCCCGGAATCGCTCCCGAGAAGCAGGACCCCTGGGCCGTCATGAACATGCGCACGCTCAAATACCCGGGCCGAGAGGCTCTTAAGGAGCGCGTCAAGGAGGAGCTCGAGAAGGCCGAGAAGAATCGGGTGGCCGTCTCGTCCAACCTATTGCCCTCTTCAGCCGTATCGGCACAGCAGGTTGAGACGGAGCTGGCGAGCCGGCAGAGGAGGGGCAAGGAGCGGGACGGACACGATGACGTGGCAGTGCCAGTTGAGGGTCGCGACGGCGAGCAATGGACGGATGCTTGGGCACGATACCAACGCGACCGTGTGGCGCGCGACGAAGATCGTGTCACGGTGGTGTACGGGCACGATGCTCTCCGGGGCCTCAGCGTGCCAGCCACCGACAGAACGGACAGGCTCACACCAGGGTCGACTTTTGGGCTCGACTCGGGATGCGTGTACGGCCGCCAGCTCACCGCACTCGTGATCGAGGCCACGGCCAAGGGCAACATCCAGCATGAGATCGTCCACGTCAAGTGTGAGGAAGGACGTGCAGGCAAAGGAAGGAAAGGGAGGAAGTAACATGTGGCCTTTGGACGCGTCAACCTTGGCTCATACTCTATTCGAGCTCGTTTTCCCTACTAGCATCCTTTTCTCCTTTTATTTCTTGGCATCGGCTTCTTCACCTTGCGCCCGTGTCGGTGGTCACATCTCAACGATACACACAAGGGTATTGCATACATGGATGGCTGCTTTCCCTAACTAGACGTCATTTATCAGGGCAGATGATTGCCCAAGCACATACGATATTGAGAGCACATAAATTAGAAATGACACCTAGTTGCAACATAACAGGACCCCCAGGGTATCATCCAGAGAGCTGCGTGTCCCGTATTGGTTGTTTCAAGTAAGGCCTGAATGTTTGTAGATGCAGGCGAGGAAGGGAGGTCACGGCTCTACTGCAACTTCTAGAAACTGACCCGAATCGGATTGGAGCCACGAAACCTTTGCCCTGAGGTGGATGGTAAGTGGCGCTTGATGGAAGAAAACTGATCAACAGAAAGGAATTGAGATATGCTGCTCTCGGCCCCTAACATGGTAGACAGCGGACAGCATGCATAAGAGAAATAGGGGTGCTATGAATTCCGTTGCCGCTTAGGCAGTGTTAAAAATGAAGCTCACCTAAGCGTGGGTTGAGAACCTGCACGGACGGGGCTTCCGTTTTTAGCCAAATCAGTTCCAGGCCAAACAAATTCAATGGATACACTGTGCGGGGGGTTCTGGTCGCGCATAGGGTCCCTGACTGGGGTTTGGGTCGTGATCATCGACATTTAGCGCCTGCAACCGCCCAACTGAGCGCCATCAGTGGTTGCCACACCCCGTCCCGTCCTCTATTCATCCTTATCTGCCAGATGGCTTGAGAATCGATCCTGGCCATTTCTATGCATGGCCGTCCCCAGACAAGTGTAGGATTGCACAGCTCGCATTCACACCATACTTATGTCATTTCTCTCTTTCCTTTTACCATTTTTCTGATACCCTTTCGGTCCTGACAGCCGCTACCGAACCGCTATGCTTCAGCGGCTGACGACGTCCGTCGCCGACGGCCGGGACAACTCATCGCTCCTTTCGCCGGTCGAATACGATGCCGACGCCCGCTCGATCCGCAGCGACCAGGATTCCGACAGCGACGATGACCAACTTCAGCTCCGCGCGCGCAACAGCCGCGAGCTGAGGGCCCACGATCGCCTCGTCTTTATGGAGGAGGACGAGACCGACAGGCTGGTGCTCGACGCACGCCGCCGCCAGAGGAGCAGCCAACGCCGCCGCAGCTCCAACATACCCATCCCTAACCCCCTGAATCTTTTGCGCAAATACAGCGACACGTCGCGTTCCGTCAGCCCCGCCGCTCGCGCCCCGCTCCCGAAGCACAAGGAGTCGGCCGGCGACGGGAAGGAACATGTGCTCTCGGAAAAGAGCAGCAAGAGGAGGCAGCGGCGGACGAGAAGGAAAGAGAAAAAAGCTAGGCTCCTCGCCGAGGCGCAGCACGGGGAGGATGGCGAACTGATGTACGAGATGGAAGAGGGAGGCATGAAGGACGGCAGCTCGACGGGCGAGAGCAGCGAGCGCGAGGACAGTGACGAGGTCGACCGCCGTGGCCTCCGGCTCATGACGGACGACGCAAAGAGCAAGCGCAGAAAGTGCTGCTGTCGCTGGGCTATCATCGTCTCGCTCGTTGGCACCGCCTTCGCCGTCTTGGTGCTGGTGGCGCTGAAGCTGTCGCTCAAGGACGGAGCACCGCGCGCGCAGCAGTATGTGAGCAACGGCACCGCGCTCTTCGCGCCCACGACAATCCTCATCAGCATTGACGGGTTCAGGGCCGACTTCCTGAATCGCGGCCTCACGCCGAGGATGAACGCCTTTATCAAGGAGGGAGTGTCGCCCTTGTACATGCGGCCCTCCTTCCCCAGCGTCACGTTTCCGAACCACTACACCCTCGCGACTGGACTTTACCCCGAGAGCCACGGAGTGGTCGGTAACACCTTCTGGGACCCAGAGCTCAAGGCCGAGTTTTGGTATACGGACCCGGACCGCAGCCTGGATCCGAAGTGGTGGGGAGGCGAGCCCATCTGGGTGACTGCCGAGAAGGCTGGCGTTCGGTCCGCCGTCCACATGTGGCCCGGAAGCGAGGCGCACATCTTGGGCGTCGAGCCGAGCTTCCTGGACAAGTTCAATGGAGACGAGAAGCTGCCCAAAAAGGTCGATCGTATCTTTGAGTTCCTCGACATGCCCGGGATGGAGGTCGAAGGCGCAAAGCCCGAGAAGATGCGCCCGCAGCTTATCGCAGCCTACATCCCCAACGTCGACTCGGACGGACACACTTACGGGCCCAACAGCACCGAGATCCGCAAGACGATCAAGGAAGTCGACGACATGCTGGACCAGATGTTCCAGGGGCTTGAGAAGCGGAACCTCACGGGCATCGTCAATGTCGTTGTGGTGTCAGACCACGGCATGGCCACAACGGACGCGGCGAGGCTGATCCAGCTCGATGATATCGTGGACCTGAGCAAGGTGGAGCATGTGGACGGCTGGCCGCTGGTCGGCCTGCGGCCGCGCGACCCGGCTGATCTGAAGAGCCTCCACGAGGAGCTGCTGTGGAAGACCAGGGGCAACCCGAACGTGGAAATCTATCTCAGGGACGTGGACATGCCTGAGCGCTACCACTTCTCGCGGAACCCTCGAATCGCGCCGCTGTGGGTCGTGCCCAAGACGGGCTGGAACGTTGTCAAGCGGAAAGAGTTCGACCTGAAGGAAGCCGCAGCCAAGAACCTGGTATACCACCCGAGGGGACTGCACGGCTACGACCACGAACACCCCCTTATGAGAGCCATTTTCGTAGCTCGAGGCCCCGCGTTCCCACATCCGCCCAACAGCAGGGTGGAGCCGTTCCGTAAGTGTTCTTGGTTGGTTGAGCGTCGGACGACGGTTCACATCTGCGCCGGTGACGTACTGACAAATATGGACAGAAAACATCGAGGTGTACAACATCGTCTGCGACTCGGTTGGCTTGACCCCCGTGCCCAACAACGGAACCCTGAGGCTGCCCCTCAAGCCAGTCGGTCTTCACGGCCCACAGGCCCCGATAGAGGAACCGGCTGATCCCGCCACGTCTACTGCATCTACTTCGTCGACCGTCCCGCCCAGTGCGTCGTCGTCGCCGACATCGACCAATAGTGCCGGTCCTGACCCGACGGCTTCTGGAGCAAGACCCGCAGAGACGACTCCTGCTGGCAAGGGCGAAGGCAATGGTGACGATGACAAGCACAAGACCCCGGGAGAGAAGGTCCAGGAGCTGTGGAGTTGGTTCACGGGCAAAATCGAACATCTATGGGACAAGATTACCGGGTCAAAGGGCGGGCATTAGACTATATGCTATCGAATATCACTTGTTTATAATGAAGGGTTGGTTTGCATTTGCTCTTTGCGACTTCTCGTGATGTGGAACGACCCAGGTCGCCTTTATGACGACTTTGGAGGAATGCGGGTGGCTGCAGGGAATCACCTGGTAGCTGCCCTACTTTTATTTTCCTTTGGTTTTCCCCGTCGTCGGGACAAATGTGTCAGATTCGCGGTTGGAGCCCCGTGCGTGAGCATTGGTGGCGTGAAAAGGACAGGCGGGAGTGGCGGGCGTTCATTCAATGGTGGTCGTGTTTGTACAGCCCGCCCGGTTGGAGCCCGATAGATGTGATGTGGCAAGACCCTCCGTGGTCGGCCCAGCCTTACGAGCAAAGATTAATCAAAGCATGACAATTGGGACTGGAATGAAAACCGGCGGGCTGGCGCACCTAGCTCCACTAGAGCGGAGTCTAGCCTGCAGGCACTTCGGGCATGATGCCGGCGGACTGGGGCTGTAGGGCGGCGCGCATTGCATCCGAGGAACCCCAGGTTACACAAGGCACAGCACTGTTACTCACTGTGTGCAACGCGTCGCGACGCGACGGGGCAGCTTAGTTAGGCTCTGTGGCGAGCTAAATTTTCTTTGGGTCAGGCGACGGATTTGCCCGTCAACAGTGAGCCTCAGCAGGCAGCCAATTGAGCCTCAAAGCCTTACCTAGGTTGCCACCTCTTTTTGCCATCCCCTTTCTGGTTCCGGCCAGCCGCAACTCGAATCCCCTTCAAACTTAATGTGCGGNATCCCCTTTCTGGTTCCGGCCAGCCGCAACTCGAATCCCCTTCAAACTTAATGTGCGGGAAAGAATTACGGGACGAAAAAAAAAAAAAAAAAAAAAAGAAACAAAGGGAAAAAAGAAAACGAAAAAGAATAAGAAAACAAGCGGAGAAGGAAATGAAGGCGGAGTCCCGTCCCGTCCTTGTCGTTCACAGCTTTGTGTTGCCTGCTGCCTGCTTCCCTTAAATGGAAGTCACAAACATCGTTCAATAACAACTCGACGGGCAACACAGACCACCTGCACCTATTCTCACTCCTGTTGTCTGATTCACCACTTCCCGCCCGCCCGATCTCGGTTTCCGGGCGCTACAACTCCAAAACCGCCCACGGAGGCAGTGCCAGCCCGCCAGCCTTCCACCACAAGCCAACCGGACATCTTGGGGCTGGCCTGCATGATGCACACTGGATGAGGCATCAAATCACCGCGCACCTCTCGTCCCAGCCGCCACCGCAAATCCGCCTACGCCCGATCGGTGCCGGGCAAAGTGCACTTCCGCCCGCCCGCCCTGGGGCTCTTTTATCGTCCGACAGCGGCCTGACGCCGCTCGCACCGCCCCGTGCATCTTGCCAAAATGGATGACGGCTTCTCCTCGCCTGTCGAGCTCGACGAGCTGCGAGATCAAATTGACCTCCAGCGAGCCATTGTCGCCTCCCTCCAGGAATCTTCCGCCTCCATCGGCCTCTCCGACGCGGATTCGGAGACTTTGGCCGCCGCCGAGGTGCATCTTGCCGCCCTCCAGAGCAAGATGGATTTCCTGCTTGATACCCAGGACGAGCGCCAAGCCCAAGCCCAGGGGGGCCCTGGAGCCTGGAGCCCTCAACTCATGACGGAAGCTGGCCCGTCGCGGCGGTCTCCTATAAATTCGGAGCCGACGAGCTGGCGCCAGCCAAAGACCGGTATGTCTCATGCCGCGCTACAGCGGCTGATGTTCAACTTTCTTCTGCCTTGCGTCCCGCTCCATCGTTGCGTGTGAAACTAACGACATCGGTCTTCGAGCAGAGCCGGGTCTTAGTCCCCACCATCGGACGACGGCAGGTTCGTCCCGCCTGACGACGGCGGCTAGCATGCCTGGGCATGGAGGACTGCCCATGCGTGAGCCGAAGATTGGTATGTTTGACTGTTTGCAAGTGTCGCACAATCGTGTCCTCGACCGCCCTCGAGCGAGCTAACCTTGCCACGCTTGTTCAGAGCCTGGATCCTCAAGTCAGACGGTGGGCGATGCGGGAGCGAAGTCCACATCGCAGCAGGCCATAGGCATCATCACTGCCTTGGCAAAGACCATCGTTGAAAAGAGCTCCCTCCTCGACGGGCTCGCAGGCTCTCGGGATTATATGGAGTCTGTCATGGATGAGATGGAGCGCGACGTGCGGGATTTGATCGGAATCGAGGAAACCCGCGCCGCTTCACTCTTGGATCCTGCGGCCCCTCGGCATCCTGCATTCGGACGCCTCCTCCGGGACTTCGAGAGGCGCGTGTCTGACGCCAAGAATCGTCTTGGTTTGGGTATGACTACCAGATTTGTTTCTTTGCCTTTCTCCTGCCGTCTTGTTGCATGTACATACCACACTCCCAACCGCCTCTTTCTCCTTGCTGACTAGCCGCCCCTGTAGGCAACTCTCCGGATTCTACGCCGAATCCCGACAGTGCCATACAGACCCCCAGCACCGGCACAGATTCGTCCCACGGCTATCAAGCTCAAAGCAGGGCTGGTAGCCGCAAGCGCTCTTTCGGCACTCATATCAAAGACGAACCTGCACCAAGCGATCACAAGTCAAAGTTCATGCGCACATCGGATGGCACCTCTGGATTCGTCGATCCTTTTGAATCCTCCCCGGAGCGCGGCGTCCCAGATCACGAAATCATTGACCTTACTGTGGACGATGATGAGATCGATCAACAGATTCTGCGCCATCGGCGGGCTCACCAGGACCAGGCCCAGGCCCCGAAGACTGAGGACGAGCTCGAGGTTTGGGAAGTGGCTCATCGCCCGAATCCTCTTCCTAGTCAGGCCCAAGGTTACCAGATGCCAGGCTATATGGCTGATTATGGGTCGAGCCAGCTGGCGAGTATACCTGCGCCAGTGATTGTTCCCTCTCAGACTCTCCTCTCTCAGACGCTTCCCCCTCAGGCCATCTACGACAACACACCCCAGATCCATATTCCCGGAGCCTACCCTGGCAACTACATCGACCTTAGCGAGGACGATCCCCAGCCCCTTTCCCTCCGCGAGCTGACCCAGCGAGCCAACAACATCGACTTTGAAAACGGCCTGAATTGGGACGGAAGTCCTCTGCATGATCGCCTGCACAATTTCCTGGACCCAAGGAGCCATGCCGAGAGAGAGGAGGAGCAGATTCGCAATCTCTTCAAGTCTTGCCGTCCGGATATCGCTCTCGAGGATAGCGAACAGGAGGCTACACCGGAGGCTCTCAAATTCCCGCTTTTCCCGCACCAGCGCCTGGCACTGAAGTGGATGATGGGAATGGAAGACGACCAGCGGAAGAAGGGAGGCATCTTGGCCGACGACATGGGACTTGGCAAAACCATCTCGACCTTGTCTCTCATGGTTGCTCGTCCCGGTCAGGACGCCGACCTCAAAACTAACCTGATCATCGGGCCTGTTGCCCTGGTGAGACAATGGGAAGCCGAGATCGGATCCAAGTTGAAGGACGGCCACAAGATGGAAGTTTTCCTCCTGCATGGCACAAAGCGACTGCCTTTTGAGAAGCTCAAGAGCTACGACGTCGTCTTGACCACGTATGGAACACTCGCCGCCGAGTACAAGCGCATGGCGAAGTACAGGGGAACGCACCGCAAATCCGAGGGAGAATTCGCAGACGACAAGGTGCTGCAGAAGCAGTGCCCCTTGCTCCACAGCAAATCGAGGTTCTGGCGCATCATTCTGGATGAAGCCCAATGCGTCAAGAACCACAACACGCAGGCTGCGAAGGCGGTACATGCTCTACTGGGAGAGTACAGGTGGTGTCTCTCGGGGACTCCGATGATGAACGGGGCCCATGAGCTCTTCTCCCTGTTCCAGTTCCTGCGCATTGGCCCCTACGATAAGCTGAAGATGTTCAGCAAGGTTGGTTTCTCTCCCAGCGTGCGCCCTCAGAGATCGGCCGGTCAGCTAATGCCCATCCCTTTTACAGGCCTTTGGAGCTCTGAAACCGAGCAGCAGAAGCTCGTCGTATTCGAGGCGATCCCTCCGAACCAACGCCCTGAAGCAGCTGCAGGCCGTTCTCCAGGCATTGATGCTACGTCGAGAGAAGACATCACTGATCAACGGCAAGCCAATCCTCGACCTACCTCCAAAGATCGAGGAGATTGTGCACGTCTGCTTTTCTCCCGATGAGACTTCTTTCTATCGCGACCTCGAGACAAGCTCGCAGAACCAAGTGAACAAGTATATGAGAGCCGGCACCCTCCGCAAGAACTATTCTAACGTCCTGGTGCTGCTGCTACGTCTGCGTCAGGCCTGTTGTCACCCGAATCTTAACTTTGATGTTGAGTATGCTGTCGACAGCGGACTGTCTGCCGACCAGATGCTGGAGCTAGCCAAGACGTTTGCACAAGATGTCATCGATAGGCTCAAGGAGGCAGAATCCTTCGAGTGCCCTATCTGCTATGATGCAGTGCAGGACCCCAAGATTCTGTTTCCCTGCGGTCATGAACTGTGCGGCGAATGCCTCTCGCGTCTTACCAGCAACTCAGAACAGGACAACATTCAGGCTGGCCAGGCCGGCGAGGGCGGCTCGACGTCGGCGCTGTGTCCCCAGTGCCGCGGCAGGATCGACTCTAGCAAGGTCGTCAACTACGGCGCTTTCAAGGAGGTTCACATGCCAGAGAAGGCGGCTGCTGAGGGACTTCTCGCTGCCGGGGAAGAGGACGACTCCTCAGACGACGATTCGGATGGCGAAAAGTGGAATCAGCCCTGGGAGATAGACTCTGACTCTGATGGGGACATCAGCGCCGACGATGCCGACGATGAAGAGGCGGACGATGAGGGCAACCTGAGAGATTTCGTCGTCGCTGACGATGCCGTATCGGATGAGGAGGACGAGGCGGCCGACGATTCAGACCATGACCTCGAGACCCGAAAAGCGCAAAAGCAGTCAACCCCGAGGGGTAAGCAGAGGCGTGTCGTCGAGGACTCGGACGATGAAGAAGATGATGAAGACTTGGAAGGCATGGATCTGGACGTTTCCAACGCGGAAGCGTCGGCACCATCGGCAACATCGAAGGGGAAGGCCAAGGCTGCCGAGGAGGATTCGGGCGACGACACGGCTATTTCCACGGCCGCTGTGGCCAAGCGAGTCAAGAAGAAGGCGCGGCCCGGAGACGCACAGGCTGCTAGAAAGAGAAAGCCCAAAGGAGACCCGAAGACGAAATCCAAGGGCAAGGGGAAAGAGAAGGGCAAGGGGAAAGAGAAGGTCAAGCCGCACCAGCTACAGACTCTTCGCCAGGAGGCGTCTCGGAACAAGGCGGCGCGCAAGAAGTACATGAACTACCTGTATAAGAACTGGATCTCGTCGGCCAAGGTCAGCCGGTGCACGCAGCTCCTCAGCGACATTCAGGAGATGGGAGAGAAGACGCTCGTGTTCTCGGTGTGGACGGGGCTGCTCGACCTCCTGGAGGTGGCCATCATGCGAGACCTTGGGCTGCACGTATGTCGGTACGATGGAGGCATGAGCCGTGACCAGCGTGACAGCGCGGCGCTCAGCTTCCAGAACGATCCTCGGTCGACCATCATGCTGGTCTCGCTGCGCGCGGGCAACGCAGGGCTCAACCTGACGGCGGCGTCTCAGGTGATCATCATGGACCCCTTCTGGAACCCCTTCATCGAGATGCAGGCGGTCGACCGAACACACCGGATGGGCCAGATGCGCACCGTCAACGTCCACCGCATCCTCGTCAAGGGGACGGTCGAGGACCGCATCGCGGCGCTCCAGGAACAGAAGCGCTCACTGGTCAATGCGGCCCTTAACGAGGGCGATGCCAAGGACATAGCTCGTCTTAGTACCAAGGAGCTCATGTACCTGTTTGGCATCGGGGATCGACGTTGAAAGCCGGGTTCCTGGGCAACCAAACCAGACCTGGCAACTCGACCTATCAGCACCCATCGTTTTTCATTTGTTGTTCTTCTCCCCTCTTGGCACTATACTGTTTTTTTTTTTTTTTTTTTTTTTTCCCCGGCGAGTCTGTCTTGTCAGGTGTCTATCTTCTCTTTTGTATTCTCCCGGTGAGAGCCCTAATGGCCACCGTACGAAGGAAGGCAGGTGACGACGCCCAGGCTGCTGTCGCAATTTTTGCCCACAAAAAAACACAGTTTGTGTTATTTATTTCATGTCTTGTCCTAGTTGTCATGGTTTACGAAGGTATTGAGGAGGACGAAATGGATATCAGCGGTGATCACCAGCATGTA
This sequence comes from Magnaporthiopsis rhizophila, assembly GCA_003049465.1. Classification (NCBI taxonomy): domain Eukaryota; kingdom Fungi; phylum Ascomycota; class Sordariomycetes; order Magnaporthales; family Magnaporthaceae; genus Magnaporthiopsis; species Magnaporthiopsis rhizophila. The sequence goes on along the minus strand of PYSS01000034.1, from coordinate 66,862 downwards.
TGTAGGACGGGGCACCTATGCAGCCTTTTGGTCTCTCCATGGCTTGGCTTGTTTGGCGTTTGGTTGTCAGAGGCTCATCGTAGCAGCCTGGTTAGGACACGTGTGGTATGGAGGCACAGTCCCCACCCCAAAAGAAGGATAAAAACCGCAGATTTTCCAAAATGGAATACGTTTACGTCTCGTCGTTGCTCGCGCATTTTGGCCAGTGTGGTTGATCAGTCGGGATGACTGCGTTCCAGGGGCTGGTTTCCCCATCGCATATTCATGGATGTTTAAAAATCAGGGCATTTCCCGTAAATGGAAAGTGGAATGAAAAGAGGAACGGAAATAGGAATGGAAATAGGAATAGAAATAAGAACTGAAAAAAAAAAAAAAAAAGTTGTTTATTGCTGCTAATCATTTAATGAGCAAGGTTGGGAGCTGCTCCCCACTTTTCAGCCTTTTCGTCGATTGCTTTTCTTCTGGTCTGTTTGAGGCGCGATGCGGTACAGGCTCGCGGTGGCTGCCAGAAATCTCACAACAGCATCAGCTATCCCTTGCACACCACCATGACGAATCCTACACAGTCGCCCTTATCCTTGCGACCATGGCCTATAGGCGACAAGAGGCCCAAGAGCCTCGCCGAATTCATCGCCCGCGTCAAGTCGGCGGGGCCCGAGGGCTTTCGCGGCATCAGCGAGGATGAATTGCGCAAAGAGGTCGAGCTCGAAACCACCGGCATCGCGTCGACCGAGACCGAGATGGCCGCCCCCGATGGCGATGTTGATATGGACAGCGGTCCCTCGGCCGGCGACGAGCCCTCGACGACAGCCGTGACGGCAGAAACCATCAGGACGGCGAGGGAAGAGGCCCTGCGGAACATTGAGTATGCGCGCGCATCCGGCCAGAATTCGTCGGTAGATGGTGGCTTTTCCGACTGACTCTCGTCTCTGTGCTATGAAGCATTGCTCACCAGAACGCCATGCTCACCCTCGACTTCGTCTCGCTCTTGCTCACCAAGGAAGACCCCACGAACGCCGGAAGGACCCTGTCCCCAACCCTGAGAGAGCTCGTCGGCATTGGCACCCTCGGCGCCGACCAGCTGGCCGCTCCGCAGACCAATGCGTCGCGGGTCCAAGACAACAAGATGGTGGCCACCGGCTGGAAGTTCCTCGACATCAACAGGAGCATGGACTCGGTCATGTCCGCCGCCGCCCGTCTGCAGAAGGAGATCTCGCTCGAGACCCGGTACTGGGCCGACGTGCTGGCTGTCAGCGATAAGGGGTGGTCTGTTTCACGCCTCCCACACGAGAGGCAGACGCTGGGTGTCAAGTTTGGTTTCTCCGAGTGTATGTCCTCGCAGTCAGGCGACATGATCTGGCTACCTCGATACCCGGTGGGGCCTGGAAATGGACCAGGGAAAAATGCTGACTGCGTGCGTTGTTGATAGCTGCGCCCGCATTTCGGAACACCAGCCTGGCTCCCATGAGGCGTAGCGACGATGGCACTGTCAGCCTTGACGCCGCGAGGGTCGCGAACCCGCAAAGAGTTCGCGTGTCCATCGAGAGGGATGGCGTGGCTGTGGGCAGATCCATGCTACCCCAAGTCCCGGCGCCGGACGCACCCCTGGAGAGCCGGGTCATGGAAGCACGGAATACCATCTTTCACCAGGAGCTGTGGTACGAGATCAACCGCGAAGGCCGTACTCTGCTCTCGTTTGGCGTCCGACTTGCCGAAGGGGCCGTCAGCTACGAGTTAGACACGCATACGAAAGCCGTCATCCACCTGTGCGACCTGACGGATGACGCGCCAGACGAGCTTGGCTGGGGACCGGGCCCGGAAGACGTGCTCGCCGAAGCCATCAGCAGCGCCCTGCCCTTGCTTCTGTCGTACGCCCACCGGCTGAATCTGCGCGTCCGGTCGCAGCCGGGCCCGCCACAGGCTAGGCAGAGCCGGGCCGGGCAGCCGTACGCCCTCCTCAGGCCCGTGATCGCCTACCTTGAGCACGAGCGCTCTCTCGAAAGGACAACCCGATTCGTATCGGACCTTACGTGGGTCCTGCAGTCGGCGGGCTACCTGTCGGCCTCGTTCACGCTCGTCGAACCACCCGTGTCGACGGCGTCGCCGGGATCATCTCGTCATACATCATCATCCGAGGCTCTCCTCCACACGTTTCTCAGCCCGCACGAGTTCCAGCTGCAACTGAGCATCACGCCGGCCGTGCGCCTCTCGGTGATAGGGACGACGCAGCTTTCCGCACACCTCTGCACGATGTACTCAACGAGACTCCTCCCGCCACTTGAGGAGGTGCCTCTAGGGCCAAGCGGGCCGGTGGTGCCTCGGCAGAATACCCTCCGCTTCGTATACCCACCGTCAGAAACATACCCCAACTTCCGGGAGGTTACGCACTACGTGAGGGGCGCGGTGACGCGCTTCCTGGCGGACCAAGCCGAGCAGCTTGCCTTCTCTATCGCGGGGTCGATCGAGAGCGACGGGGAGCAGCGGCTCGACTTTGTCAAGTCCCTCGACGGGACAGCCGTCTCAGCAGTCGAGCCTGACAGGAGGTCTGTCAGATTCGAGGTCAATCTAGTTGGGAGCAGCGGGGAGTTGGCGGGCGCGGATGAGTATGGCTCTCCACAGCTGAGAGTGTACGGCGTGTGGCCGCCGTTGAGAGACGGGGAAGAGATGACGCCTCAGACGTGGACGTGGACTGTCGAGGAGGCCAAGGGTGGAATCGGGAAGGAGACGGTCGAGGGAGTGTGCATCAGCATCTTCAAGGGTTTGGATTACTAGGTGCAATCCGAACCCATGCCGATCTGGTGGTGAGGCGGCTAGCAAGGCATTTGACTGGCTGTCGGCTTGGTTCCCGGAAAGAGGCGCTCATGTATGGGTTAGAGAAAGCGCGAACTGACCAGCTGCGTTCTGGCCGTAAGTGGTTTGGGTATCTTGACGACCATCTTGCTACTCTGTGCCAATTGATCTTCAATCTCTCGCTCTCGGGAAAGGCGCAACTTGGTATCCCTTGATGGAAACGCCCTGGTAGAAAAGGAGGCGTACTACACGGACATACGCCGGGATCCTGGAGTATTTTGGTATCCTTTTTTTTTTTTTTTTTTNTTTTTTTTTTTTTTTTTTTTTTTTTTTTTTTTTTTTTTTTTTTTCGGTTTAGATACTATTTCTATTATAGGACATGCCTCACCTTTGAAATACTAGGGGAATTCAGTATTAGGAAGATGAATTGGCCTCAGTATTCCCCGGACATTTGATCCCACTGGGATTTTTTGGGCGTTGAAGGGAGAGCTTATGAATGAATTGATCGACGTTATGCAGGCGAAGGATTCAAAGTGGTTATACCAGGTTCTACCTATTTAGGGCGTGACATCAACAGCATGCGTGCCTGTCAGTCTTCTGAATGTTACGGTTTCCATTTGTTAGAGTTTGCGCAGTTCTGGTTTTGACAACCCCACAGCGGTGCATCGGGCAGTCCGAGTATTCGCTGTTGGTGCAGATGCGAGCTGAAGCTACCCCATCATAGGCTAGATTGGTAGGTGTCACCTTAGCCCTCCCTCAGGCTCCGGCGGTCCTCGCTTCTCGTTGAAAAAAAAAAAAAAAAAAAAAAAAAAAAAAAAAAAAAAGGCGAAGCGGTGACGAGACCTGGCGAGACGTCACCTCGCACACGCCTTTCTTTTCTAACCGGTTAATCTCTCGACGGTGCCGATGTGATGGACGCATTTCGGGATGCCTTGGTCCCTGCAAAGGGCGTCGTCGTCGGCCTGCCGCTGCTGCTGGCCGTGCTCGTGGCCGCGGTGCCGCGACTGCTCCGCGTCCATCTCGACCCCCGCGAACCGCCCATGGCCCCGACCAAGATACCTGTTATAGGGCACATCGTCGGCATGCTGTGGCACGGGAAGAAGTACTATCAGGTGATTCAGTGAGTAGAACTACCAAAGCAGCGAAGCAAGGCCACCCACTAATGAGAAAACATGTGATGTACTTGCCCTCCAGGGACACGTACGGCCTTGATATCTACACCCTCCCGATACCCGGCGCGAGGCAGTACATCATCACCAGCCCGGCCCTGACGGCGGCGGTGAGCCAGCAGGCAAAGGCCATCTCGTTCCGGCCCTTCTCCACCACCTTTTCCGGGAGGATGCTGCTCTTCTCGGACAAGGCGCAGGCCGTCACGGCGAGGAACATGTTCGACGAGGACGGGCCGGGCCTCCTGAGCGAGAACCACGACCACCTGTACAGCTCCCTCCCGTCGGGCCCGGCCCTGGACGAGCTCAGCATGGCCCTGATGGCCGGGATCGCCGGCAACCTAGGCCGCCTCTCCGCCGCCGACGGAACTGGGACTGGCGAGGTGGTGACGATGCGGCTCTATGCCTGGTGTCGGGACCTCATATCCGGCCCCACCGTGACCGCCTTCTGGGGTGCCGACAGCCCCTTGGCCGAGGAACCGTCGCTGAGGCAACTCTTCTGGGACTTTGAGGGCCGCGCCGTCCTCATGGCCATCGTCGGCGGTGGGCTCTCGCGCCTGCTCTACCCGCGGGCGCACCGCGCGCGCGCGCGCCTCACCGACGCCATGCACGCGTTTTATAACGACGAGGCGCGGCGAAAGAGTGCGCCGTGGCTGCTGCGCGAGCGAGCGCGCATCCACTTTGACCACGGCTACCCGCCGCACGACCTGGCAAAGTCCGAGGTCGGCATGCTCCTCGGCCTGATCCCCAACAGCACCCTCGGCGCCTTTTGGACGCTCGCCCGCCTCCTGGCCGACCGGGCGCTGCTCGAGGACGTGCGGGCCGAGCTGCTCGACAGCGGGACCGTGACCGTGACCTCGGCCGACGTGCATGTGGACGACATTGACAAGAAGGGGACGAAAAGGAAAAGGGCTACGGTCAACATCTCCAGCCTCCGCAACCGCTGTCCGCTGCTGACCTCTGCCTTCCGCGAGATGCTCCGGCTGACCATGCCCACGTCATCGGTGCGCTCGGTGCGCGAGGACGTGGTGCTGGGCGGCCGCTACCTGCTGCGCAAGGACTCCGTCGTCATGATGGACGGTGGCGTCATGCACCGCCGACGCGACGTCTGGGGCGCCGACGCCGACGACTACAACCCGAGGCGCTTCCTCAACGCGGCCGGCGGCGTCTTTACTACCGACGGCAGCACCGGCACCAGCAGCGGCGGCAGTAGCGGCGACGACGGCAGCAGGAAAAAGGTGCACCCGGCCGCGTTCCGCGGCTTCGGCGGCGGCGAGGTGTTTTGCCCCGGCCGCACGCTCGCGCACGTCGAGGTCACGGGCATCGCGGCCGCCGTCTCCTGCGCCTGGGAGCTGGCGCCCGGCTGCGCAGAGGTCGTGGTGCCGGCCTTCAAGGATGACGAGATGCCCATGGGCCTGTGGAAGCCGCGGGCGGACGTCGAGGTCACGCTGCGGCAGAGGGAAGGGTGGGAGGACGTGGAGTGGGAGTACACGCTTTAAGAGTTTTCTGCAAGGTGGATAGGTACTTTGGACGCTGGGCCCTGCTGTATGTTTCCATTCCGCTGAAGAGGTAACACACACTAGTGGTAATAAGATACACCCACCTGTCCTCAAATTTCCGCATCTCTTTCGCCAAAGAACAAGCGGGATGATGCTGAATATAATCATAGCCGAATATCAAAACGCTCCGCCCTGCGCCGTGTTCGTCACGCGGTGCTGACCTGAGCAGCGAGCGAGCTGTCAGCAGCACAACCTACCCAGCTGGAGAAGGGCAACAGTGCAAACTTTCACAGCCGTCGGCTACGGGCCCTTCTCCCCCTTCCCACCCGCCTCCTTGGTTGCCCCCGCCCCCCGCACCCTCCCCGGCCGCTCTAGCCACCCTAGCGGGCCTCCGTCGCCTCCCTGAACCCTCTCCTCAGACCCTCCCTGTGCTCCCTGGACTGGTAGTGCTCCTTCGCCCCTTTTCTCTCGTAGTGCCTCTGCTCGATGGCGTCGGCCTCCTCGTCGGTCATTTCCTTCTCCTTGTATTTGTCCCAGTCTCTGTGGCTCCGAAAGTTGTGCTCGTTGTAGGGCAAGTCCCTCCGCTGGCGGTCGGCGAGCCGCGCCAGCCGCCCGGGTCTCGGCGCGCCGGTACCGCTGCAGGATCTGAGCGGCCCGCTGGAACCGCTCGCGGTTCCGCTCGGGGCCGAACGGGTTCATAAAGGTCACGATGTCGCCCTAGCCCCCGCGCATCATCTGCTGGCACGACCGCGGCTCCGGGCCGATGGGTGGCACCCCGCTAGAACCGCAGCACGGGCCGTGTGTCGGGCTGGCCGGCGCCGGCGGCGTCGGCTGCGGGCTGGGAGTTGGTGGCGACGGTGCTGGCAGTGTAGGGCTGGCCGCCGGTGCTCGCGCTCGGTCCGGAGGTGATGGCGGGTTGGGTGCTGGTGTTTGCTCCCGGCCGGAAGCTGGCGGCAGGCTGGCGGCAGGCTGGCTGTCGACGTGAGCTTCCGGCCCAGGGCCCGACCTGGAGCTGGCAACAGAGCTGCTGACAATGGTTCCAAGCGAACCAGAGGCGGCGCTAATATGCTGATTATTGATAGCGGCAGGTTGGTTGTCCGTCCAGAGTCTCCGGCAAAGAGCCCAGCCGAGTGTTGCCAACGGGCTGCTCGCCAGCGCCAGCCCCCAGCTCAGGAGCCGGCGCGAAGCCAGCAGCAAGCTGGCCGCCCTCGCCTGGCTGCATCTCGCGAGTCTGGTCGAAAAAAAAAAAAAAAAAAAAAAAAAATGAAGCTGTTTCGTTAGGGAGAGGTGTCGGGAATCACCAACTGTCGTCCACAACGAAAAACCGACTGGCCTCTGCCACCCACGATCAAAACCCCGTTCCTCCGTAAGTCATACTTTCTCCGGAAAGCCAGGAAGGAAGAAGATCGAGCCTTTTTGAGAATAAGCCAATAGGAAAGCTGTCAGCCACTCTGAAAAAGGCACCCATAAACTCGAAAGGCCGCGTAGCCCAGAAAAAAAAGCCGATACACCAAAAAAAGTAACTCTGGCCAAATAAAACTCCTATTTTGCCTTGCTTTACCTGACCCCCAAATGCTTTTATAGAAAGAAAAGGAAATAGGAAGGAGATGTCCTCTTCTCCCGCAAAATATATGGGGAATCTCCATTGACCCACGAGCTTTTTGTCGATTTAACCAATAATAAAGCTTATAGCCACTCCAAAAACGATCAAACTTTCCTTCCTTTCGAGTTCCATGATGCGGTGGTTCAAGTGGGAGGGAGTGCAGCCCCACTGCGAAAGGGTGAACGTGTGTGGAGAATGCTCGTTAAATAGCGCTCCCAGAGGATCGGCGGGCCTCGACTTGGACCTCCGACAACGTCGATCCGATTACCCAACAACCACCACCATGGACTCGCACAAAAAGAAGATCGCCGTCATGACCTCGGGGGGTGACGCCCCCGGAATGAACGCCGCAGTAAGGGCCGTCGTGAGGATGGCCATCCACATGGGCTGTGACGCCTACTGCGTCTACCGTGGCTACGAGGGTCTCGTCCGCGGTGGCGACGACATCAAGAAGACGAGCTGGGAGGACGTCCGCAACTACCTTGCCACTGCCGGCACCCAGATCCTCACGGCCCGGTGCATGGCCTTCTACGAGCGCCCGGGCCGTCTCGTTGCCGCCAAAAACATGATCTTGAACGGCATTGACGCCCTCGTCATCTGCGGCGGAGACGGCTCACTGACGGGTGCCGACAAGTTTCGCGCCGAGTGGCCGTCACTTCTTGAAGAGCTTGTTGCCAAGGGAGACCTGTCGGCCGAGCAGGTTCAACCGTACCGCCACCTCAACATTGTCGGCCTTGTCGGCTCCATAGATAACGACCTGTCGGGCACCGACGCCACCATCGGCTGCTACACGGCCTTGATGAGCATCTGCGAGTGCATCGAGAAGATCGACTCCACCGCCGAGTCCCACGAGCGCGCCTTCGTGGTTGAGGTCATGGGCAGGCATTGCGGCTGGCTCGCGCTGATGGCCGCCATAGCCACCGGCGCCGACTTTGTCTTCATCCCTGAAAAGCCCAGGGATGACAACTGGAAAGAGGAGATGTGCGCCATCATCCAGAAGAACCGCGAGATCGGCACCAAGAAGACCATTGTCATCATCGCCGAGGGCGCCCACGACCGCCACGGCAGGAAAATCACGGCCCAAGAGGTCCATGAGCTGCTGGCTGACGAAAAGGGCCTGGGTCTGGATACACGCACTAGTGTCTTGGGCCACCTCCAACGGGGTGGTAAAGCAGTGGCATACGACCGCATGCTTGCAACGTTACAGGGTGTCGAGGCCGTCAAGGCCGTTCTCGAGGCGACCCCCGAGACTCCGACCTGCGTCATCGCCATGAGCGAAAATCAAATCATCAGAAAGAATCTGATGGAGGCCGTCCAGGAGACGAAGAAGGTCGCCGCCGCCATAAAGGCACAGGACTTTGATCTGGCCTTGTCCCTTCGCGATGTCGAGTTCGCGGAACAGTACAAGTCGTACATGATGATGACATCGGTCAATCTTGACAAGAGCCTGCTCTTGCCCAAAGAGAAGGCAAGTCGAGCCTCCCTCCTCTTATTCCTTGTCATTACCTGTTGGCAACAAACTACCTAGTGTCCCCCGGATGCATTGCTAACCTCACGTACGTCGAACAGCAAATGAGAATCGGCTTCATCAACGTTGGAGCCCCAGCCGGTGGCATGAACGCGGCCGTGAGGGCCGGCGTTGCCTATTGCATGTCGCGCGGCCACGAAGCCGTCAAGATTGAGAACGGTTTTGCGGGGTTCGCCAGACATCACGGCGATGTCGACGATAAAGGCAACTACGAGGGCTCTGTGAAGGGTTTCGACTGGTTCCAGGTCGACAAATGGGGCACGCTTGGCGGCTCAGAGATTGGAACCAACCGCGAGTTGCCTAGCGAGTCCGGCATGGAGCACATCGCGAACCTGATCGGCAAGTACAAGCTCGACGCCATGTTCATCGTCGGCGGGTTCGAGGCCTTCCGGGCCGTGTCGGAGCTCCGCCAGGCGAGGGTGAAGTATCCTTCGCTCTGCATACCCTATGCACTGCTCCCGGCGACCGTGTCGAACAACGTGCCCGGGACGGAATACTCGCTGGGCTCAGATACCTGTCTGAACGCGCTTGTGCAGTTCTGCGACACCATCAAGCAGTCGGCGGCGTCGACCAGGCGCCGGGTTTTCGTGGTTGAGACGCAGGGCGGGCGGTGCGGGTACGTGGCCACGCTGGCAGGACTGAGCTGCGGCGCGAGCGCCGTGTACACGCCCGAGGAGGGCATCAGCATGAGCATGCTGGACTCGGACATCAAGCACCTCAAGGCTGTCTTCGCCAAGGACAAGGGCCGGTCACGGGCCGGGCGGCTCATCCTGGTGGCGGAGAAGGCAAGCAAGGTGTACACGGCACAGGTCATCGGAGACCTCATCCGCGAGGAGGCGCACGGGCGATTCGAGTCGCGCGACATCACACCCCGCCACTGGGCGCAGGGAGACACGCCGTCGCCCATGGACCGCTGCCGGGCGGTCCGGCTGGCTATCAAGTGCATCGAGCATCTCGAGAGCTACGGCAAAGGCGCGCCGGAGAAAGTCAAGGCGGACCCAATGAGCTCGGGGGTCATCAGCATCACGGGATCGCAGGTGTCGATGCGGCCGATCGAGGAGATCGAGGCCAACGAGACGGACTGGCAGAACAGGCGGTCCAAGAACGCCTACTGGGCGCCTCTGAAGGACATCGTGGACATACTGGGCGGAAGGCCCTCTTACGAGAAACCTGAGGTGACCCTGGAGGGTCTGAGGGCCAAGGATGTGAAGCGGGGTCTGGAATAGGCAGCAGCGTATTTCGACGATTTACAGCTACCTTTTGTACCTTGCCTAAAACTTGCTTAAACTTGCTTCATTAGCGCGGCTCTTCACGACAGAAAACTAGAAAGTCCAATCTCGCACGAGTGTCTTGTCACTGCTGATTGAGATTATCTCTTTGCCGACCGGCTAGAACAGTGTCGAGTGCAAAGCGGTGCGTCTCGGGTCCGAGGTCGTCTCTGCAAGCAAGCGAGGCGGGAAATTGATGGGAAGCAGGCCCCTGCCAGCGGTGGCGCTTGTTCGCACCTGCTGGACCCGATCTTTACGAACGAACCACTCAGAGGCAAGCAAAACACTATCGAATTGGCACGGGCCCACCCGTCTGCTATTTGCGCTATTCGGAGCTGATGATCCCTGCAGTCCGGACAAGGCTTAGAGACCTCGAGCTACCCAAACCACCCAGCTTTTTCACGATCACCTCATTCAATTCTTTTCAGCTCAGCCCACACCCCACCATCGAGGCCATGCTGGTTGCTGACGCAGGTCCTACACCTATAGTTTGGATTTCTTTTTTTCCGTCGCCCTTTATCAACACACACACACACCATCTACTTGTGAAGTGTCTGTCTGTCTGTCCACGTTGCGGGATTTTGTGCTTCAAATGTGATCTGCAGCGGACTGCATGAGCATCACCGCAAGGAGTAATCCTTGATCCTTTTGTGTTGCCCTCTGTGCTGCCGCTGATCCGGAAAGACGATGAACCGACAACCCGTCTATGTGTACTCAGGGGGTGGGGGCCGCCGCTTTTTCAGCTGCTCGCCGAGGACGTCCATCCACTGGACTACCTTATACGATGCCAAGAGTCCTTGTTCTCTTCTCATCTCCCCTTGCTTACCTCTTGCGGGGGGAGAGACTAACCCCTGTCTGCCCGCCTATCAACGATCGGCTGCTCGCGTATCGCACCAAGCCATCATCTTCCCACCCCTCAACACCACTTTTTTTTTTCTGCTGTGCCGCCCCATCATGCGGCCCTTGCGCACGCGAGGCTAGTCGCTTTTCTTCGCCTCGTTTCCTCTTTTCTAACCCTTCTTTCCTTCCTTCCATCCTCGGTGCGCCGCTACTGTCTAGTTATCTCGTCGTCCTCGCCGCCCTCGCCGAGCTGGCCGACACATCTCGCCTGTCGTTTCCTTGACGGCGTTGTAAGGCGCACCTGGCCTGTTTGCTCTCTCTCTCTTCTCTCTCTCTCTCTCTCTCCGGCGACCCAAGAGGTATTACTATACACTCCTGACGAGCTGGGGCGCCGACCTCGGGGTTCTTCGTCGAGATGATTCCCTTCGCCGGGCGCCCTTCCGGGGCGCCCCTGTCGTCCGTCATCCTCCTCACACTGGCCGTACAGTCGTGCTCGGCCAGCATGGCGGCCTGGTTGACCACGCTTGGTCCCCAGGTTATACGCCAAAACGAGACGACGGGCGCCATCATGTACAGCTTCTGCAATAGTACCGGCACGCCCGTGTTCCCAGTCGACAACCCGAATGCCCTGTCGCTTGCCTTCGAGCCGCGGAACGGCACCGCGATAACCGGAAAGGGCTGGTGGGATAACCAAAAGACGGTGGTAGGTTACCGGTGGCAGTATGGATGGGGAGTTTTGTCTTGTTTCAAGGGCATTGGTGGCGGTTCCTCTCTCTTACACGCCTCCCTCCACAGGCCTCCATTTTCTACCAGAGCAAGGACGGTGATATTATAAACACGTACCAAGAGTGCAATATGAAGACGGGCAAGCTCAACAAAATAAACGACCGCATTATATCCGACGACAAACCGGCGGTTCACAACACTACAGGACTTACTTCTGTCCTCCTCAACGCCAAGGAAGGGTACCGCATCTACTATCACGACACCAACAAGACTATTCAGGTCATTGGGTACGACCCCGACGCAAACACTTTCTATTATGGCGGCGTCGTGTCGCGGGATACCACCTCGGGCTTTGCTCTGGGAGCCCAGTTCAACTCGGTCCGCAACATCTCGGTGGTCTACCCCAGGGACAGCGACAACATGGGAGTGGCGCGCATCAACACGGATGGCAAATACTGGCTAGGTAAGCGGAACGGGTGAAATGACGGGAAAGAAGAGAGCAATGTTCCACAGCCAAACGCTGACGCAGCTTCCCACAACAACCGACAGCGACCACGCCACGTCCGCTAGCCCTGGGGACTAACGTGACGGCCAACACGAACCTCACCAACACGGCCAACATCACGCTGGATGCGCAAGCGTCCACAAACTTCTCGCTCGCGAGCTGGACGGGCAACCCAAAATCTATGGACATTGCCGTCGACAAGTCTTCGACCCGCAGCATCTTCTACATCGGAAGCGACCGCGCGCTGCACCAGGTCGGCAACATCAACTGGGTCTGGCGGCTCATGAACACGAACCAGTCGACCAGCGTGTGGCCGCTCGCCGACGAGCCGAACGCCGAGTTCGCTCTTGCGTCGGACCAGGCCAGCTCGGCCGTGCGCATCTACTACACCGTGAACAAAACGCTGACCGAGATCAAGTTCGACACCGACGGCCTCTGGAAGCCGGCCATGGCCCTGCCCGTCGTGTCGCCCAACGCGTCGACGCCGCTCCCGGATCCGAACGGCAAGCCCGCCGACTCCAACCCTGGCCCGGGCTCGGGCGCGTCGGACCAACCCAGCGGCGGCGGTTCCGGACTATCCCTCGGCGCCAAGGCTGGGATCGGCGCGGGCGTTGCCGTTGGCGTGCTGGCGATCATGGGCGTCGTCCTCGTCGTCTTGATCATGAGGCACAAGAAGAAGAAGCAGGCCGAGGCCGAGGCTGAGGCCATGGCGCAGGCCGAGGACGAGAAGCGGCAGCAGGAGGCGGCGCTGGCGGCGCAGCAGCAGCAGCAGCAGCAGCAGCAGCAATACTACTACTCCTACGGCAATGCCGGCTCGCCACCGCCGCAGTCCACGACGCCCTTCTCGGACGGCACCGGCAGCGTGTGGGCCGGCTACGACAAGAAGTCGCTGGGCGGCGCGGGCAGCCCGCCGCCGCCGCCGCCGCAGGAGCTGCACGCGGTCGCTTCCACGCACGAGCTGGCGGACCCGCGGTACACGACGCACGAGCTGCCCGAGCAGAGGCCGACGCTCGAGATGGACGGCCACGGGGCGGCGGCGGCTGGTCCCGAGAGCCAGGCGCTAATGCACCATGGGCAACCAAGTCATCCCAAGCCATGATCGTATCGTATCGTATCGTTCAGGGGGATGCACCTGAAGGCCCGGGTTATCCCTGCCACGTGTTTGCTAGCTAGCTTGGGGTAAAGAAGGCTTTGCTGGTCTGTACTGTACTTTTTTTCTGCTGTCAGTTTCTGCGGGGGTTTGGGGCTATACCACAAAAAACATTTGCGCCTTGATTCCCCATAATGTCATAACGTCTTGATAATCGACTTTACATCTCCTCTGTTGTCTACCGACATCTAGCTTCCACCCCGAAACTGCCCTCCGGGCTCCCCGTCTGGGCTGCATGCATGTGAGACTACGTCAGCCCCTGGCTTAGGTGGGCAGGGCAATTGGCAGGGAAAGAGCACAAAAAATGTCGCGTGTTTTCTCTGGGCCCAGACGTAATGGTGCAGCTTCGCCCGTCGCATTGGGAGTGGGCGCAAGGCTATAAGAAAGGCTCTGATATTACCGTTCATTCTCTCACCTTCCCTGATCCCGAGATTCAGCATTTCCCGGGCAGGAATCCGGCGCAGAGAAGGTAAGCCGACGGAGTGGATGAGCTTCGGGCCAAACGGGAAAACTTGGGAAGCTCCCCTCTTGGCCCGGGTTGCCTTGTCCAAAACGGGCTGGCATGGGCTGGCAGAAGCTGCACAATTGCGTCAGCGCCCCCTCTATTCAGCTGCCCGAGGTAGGCGTCAAGTGCAAATTTGTGCCAGAAAATCAAGACCCGACGACGGCGAGGGGAATAAGCACCATCGATGGAAACAACAAGCATCCAAAAGAAAAAAGACCGGCGATGTTTTTATTTTTCCTCACCTCGGATGATACCTTGCAGCCCAGGGTTCTCCGATGCATGCACTTAGATGGGACGCGGGGATCAGAATAATACGTACAAAAAGGTACATGTAGGTACAGCACATACGTGATGCTCGGCAAAGTGGGTGGGCTCCGAAGTGGCCGAGACGTGGCGGAAGCTGGGCTGGGGCTTCTAGCAAAAGGGCACGGACATTCCGCCCTCCTCGCCTGATGGGCTCTCCTCTCCGGTGGGCCATCGAGTCGTGCCCCTCGACACCCAATCCGGTTGGCGGGTGGCATGAGATGGAGGGGCAGACAAAGCCAGGCGAGGCAAGGCAGGAGGGCAGGGCAGCTGAACACATGCAATCGTGCGTGGGATCAATTTGCCGTGACGCCTGACCAGGCGCCTGAGAGACGCCCACCCGCCGGCCTCACTCAGTCAGAGTCGTCACATTTGAGCGTTTTTAGTCTGTGCGAACCGCTCAGGCAGCCGTAGGTGCTGGTGCGTGGACTAAGTATTTTTTTCGCTTCCTAAGCCAACTGCCGGTAGGGCAGCAGTTCCTCGTAACGGGTAAAAACACGGCCCGGCGAAACCATCCGGATAGAAAAGAAAAAGAAGAAGAAGCCAGATTTTTTTTTTCCTGATTTCCCCGTCCGTCTCAGACGGCTGTCAAGTGGGGGGCGGGCCTCGTGCTTGGTGCCATCATCAGCAAGCTCGCCAGCCAGGTGAGGTGTGTGTGCCCACCCCCCCGGCTGCCGCTTCCTTCCTGCCCTGGTTTCCCGCTCCCGGCACCTGCCCAGGCAGGCTGCCATCTGCCACCGAACGAGAAAGCCCAGCGACACCCCTGCCCCCTGGACCCAGCTTTTTCCGACCCAGCCCCTCCATTCTGCCGCGGGACCGGTTTGGATGACGATTCATGTCCGTCGCCCGCCTTCATCCTGGTTGGCGCCCAAAAAGCCTTGCTGCAAGAGAAAAAGGGAAAAAAAAAAAAAAAAAAGAGGACGGCCCATCCATGGAACCGACCGAACTGGTCTGCTGGGAAAGGACCAAACGACCAAAATAAAGGGCACGGCGCACCAGCGTTAGACCCTGAGCACCCCTTTTACCCTCTTTGACCTCCGCTACCAAAAGAACCCTGTCGTCATCGCCCTCGTCCGTCGTGTCCTCCTCCTACCCAAGCCCAGGGTCGGCAGGGCTCTTGAGTGCTTTTCTTCTTTTATTAGCAGCCTGCCCCCAGCCTGCCTTCGCAAATCCACCACATACGCGCGCTGCCCTACCCGCTGCGCCCCTCACTTTCCCCCCTTTCTAGGCGGTTCCAGCACGGCCACCCAATCCTCTCACTGCACCTGCAGCTTCTGGTTGGGCTGCCTGCTGTTTGGCGCCGATCAGAAGGACTCCGCAACCCGACGTCCGCCCAACGATACAATAGACTAACGCCGTTGGCTGCTTGCTGCTCCTCCTTCTGGGCTGCTTCATAACCCACCATTCCGCTGCTCTCCGCACGTCGTTTCGTGCAACTCTTCCCCTCTCCCTTACTTCCTCGAGTGTCACGGCACCTAGAAACAGCTTCTCTTCCATCTATTTTATTTCGAACACGCGTTCCCGGCCCGCTCCGAGGAGGAAGAACCTTTTTGTTTCTCCCCTGCCCAACGATACCCAAACCCCTTTTTGTGGATCGTCTCAGGCCAACGCCAGACCCAGAGAGCACAGACGAGGACTTGTCTGGTCTCGCTACCCGAACCCCGCAATCAAAACCAGGCCCCCAGTTTCGCCTGCTTCCGCCACCACAAGAAGACGGACTCGTGCCAGCCAGACCGCTCCAAAAGAAACGGACGCCGCCTGGTCTGGTAGATAACAAACTCAACTCAGCTCAAGCGCCGTGCGCACAAACAACAAGAAGCGGGCTTCACGCTTGCTTTTAGCGACTTGAGCACCTCCGGACGTCGACGTCAGGAAAGAGGCTCGCACAGGGCATAAGATCAGATCAACAACAAGACAAGACGAAAGAAGAAGAAAAAAACACACACACAAGCAGGAGCGTGCGCGCTCTGTTCGCCCTTTTAGCCCATCATGGCCGACCGAAGGGATTACTACGATGACCGCGACACCTTTTACACCACCGGGTCGGGTGCTCCGCCCCGACGTGGTGGTGGCTCAGAAGCGGGTGTCTATGAGCGCTTCGAGGAGGTCAGGAGAGAGGAAGGCCCGGGCCGCAGCCGAGTCCAGGTCCGTGAGCGCGAGCGCGAGCGTGATGACGACTCACGGCTTCCCCATTTCATGAGGGATGAGCGCCGTGGCCCGTCCAGCGCCGCTCCCGCCGACACGTCGGGCGCCATGGTCCTGCGCCAGCGTGAGATCGAGACCGTGTCCCGGCCCCGACCCCGCTCGCCCAGCCAAGTCCGCTTCGAGGAGCGCACGCATTACGTCCGCCGCCCCCGGAGCCCGAGCCCCTCTGTGGTGTCGGAGCCGTCGCGCCGCGAGCGTGTCGAAATTCGGCAGTTCGAGAGGAGGAGGTCGCCGTCGCCTCACCCCTCTCGTGGGAGGTCGCCCTCGCGAGAGCGCGAACGCATTCGCATCATTGAGCGTTCGCGCTCCAGGGAGCGAGTCCCCAGCCCTAGCCCCTCGCCCCCGCCTCCCGCGCCCGTTGTCGTTCCCGAGGTGATCCGCGGGCCGACGATCGAGAGGGAGGTTATCACGCATTACAGGAACATCGACCATGGTATGCACATTTAACCCCCCACCTGATTTCCAACCATCTTCTTTTCTGGTTCTTGCGTGTCGGATAGGTGAACAGTCTCCCCTAACCATACCTCTTTACCACTATATAGGCGTCATACAGGCTCATCCTCCGCCGCCTCCTTCGCCCGCGCCTCCGCGGCCGATTCTCAAGACGCGCGAGGTGGAGGTCACACGTGACACCGACATTGACATCACGCGCACACGGGGCCGCAGCGAGGTGGATGTCAGCATCCGCCGCCGCTCCGTTTCGCGCGATAGAGGTGCTCTCGTTGTGGCCAAGAGACGCTCCCCGTCCCCCGAGCCGCCGGCTCGGCGTACTTATGACGATCTCGACCGGCACAAGCTGCGTGTCGACATCGATGAGCGTCACCGATCCACAAGCGTCACGGCCGAGCACACGCACCACGGCCACCGCCGCGCTCACAGCGCCGTGCCTCCTAGCTACCGTGACGAGGCCGAGCGCATCACGTCTCGCATCGACGCGCGGGGCCGCAATGGCGAAGCCTACGGTGGGGCCACGCGCGACTGGACCATTGTCGACGTGCCGCCGGGCACTGAGCGCGTCCGCATGGAGGGTGCGGGCGGCGGCGCCGCTGACGTGACGTGGGAGCGGTACAGCGGCGTGCGGCGGTCCCGCTTCGTCCCCGAGCGCGACAACGAGTCGAGCGTGTCGTCCAACACGACCACGGTGATCAGCGAGCGCCCTCGCGAACGCGAACGCGAACGCGAGCGTGTCGTCGAGACAAACAACCGGGTCAACGTCTCGGTCATCGACAAGAACCACGAGATCGAGATCGAGAAGACGACGCGGGGAAGAACTCCCAGGCGCCCAAAGACGGACGACATGTGGACCGAGATCACCAAGGACCTCGTCATCCGCGAGGCCATCGAGGATATGGGGTACGACTATGAGGAGAGGGGCCCGTTCTTTTACATCATGCAGTACCTGCAATACGTGAGTGTCCAATCTCTCTGCTTCCTGGAGCCTTGCGCACACCCACTTCGGCCTTTAGATCAGCTTACTGACCGGCGTATCATTCCCCCATGACAGGATGACGTGCTCCAGCTCGTTCAGCTCTCGGATGACATACGCCGCCACCGCAGGCGTCACCTTCGCGAGATGGAGTACGAGCGCGAAAGCCGCCAGCAACGCCGTAGCAACAAGTACGACTACGACCGTGAGCTGATCGTCGGCGTGGACCGCGAGGTCGTCTACGACCGCCCTCCGGTGCGCGGCTATCTCAACTAGATGGCAAGAGAGAGCTGCTCAGGAACATGGAACAGCAGATGCAAGGGAAAAGCCTGAGCACCTTTGCGGCTTAATCCGCCTCTATTTTACGTTTACGGCCTTGTCATGAAGCACAAGAATGTCTTTTTCTCTTTCCCCATGTCATGAGCGAGGGAACATCATACTGAGTATTGGTTGGATAGGCGGTTGACGCGTCGAGATTTACGATTGATTTTTGGACTACCCCTTTCCCCTCTTGTTTTCCTTTGTCTCATTTCATTTCCACCTTGATCCTCCCCCAACTTTTCGCGTCCATTTGCTGTTTACTTATTTTGCTTTCTGTTTGCTTTTTCGACATATCGCGGGTTCGTTTGGTCGTCCTCTTTTTTATATCCGATTTAGACATGACGAAGCTAAAGGCGGCAGCAAAGCACGTTACTTGGCAGCATTTGGGTTTGTGTGGTCTGATCAACGATTTGCCGGATATATGTAACGATTTTACGACGATAATGGATCAAACAGTTTTGCGATGCTTTTTTTGACATGCTGGTGCATTTGAGAGACCGAGATGTAAGATGATATCACGGTGCCTCTTTCGCAAAGAAATGCAGGGATGAAACGAATGCCATGCTATGCCATGATGGTAATGAAAGGTTTGAACAGAAACAGCAGCCATGAGCGAAAGAAAGGAGCACAAATCACACAAGAGCAAAGGAAGCAGGAGAAATGACATGGTGCGCGGCCGACCAAGAGAGTACAGTCATAACCACCTCACCTCTCGCGGCGGTACAGGGCAATGAGGCGGTCGACGACCCTCCTGCGCATGGCACCGCCGCCGCTGCCGCTGCCACTTCTGCCGAGTCCAGATGTGGCTGCTGGCGGCGGCGGCGGCGGCGGCGGCATAACATGTTGTTGCTGCTGCCGAGTCCTGCTCTGTTCACCACGGGCGGGCGTCTCGTGCTCCATCTCGTCCTCGCCGGCGTCGTCACCAGGGCCACCACGGCCGCTGATCTCGAGCCCGAGCAGCGGACGCGGCGACCCGCCCGTCGGCTCCTTGACCAGCCGCCTCCGGGGCGGGGGCGCGTCGCGGCCTAGCAGCCAGAGGGACGACGAGGAGCGGGGTTGGTGACGGTGGTGGGTTGTGGTTGCGGAGGTGTAGTAGTAGTAATATGATGACGAAGCGGAAGGTGGTGGTGGTGATGTGTCGTGGCGGTGGCGGTGGGATAAGAGCGACTCGAATCCGTTGTTGTTGTTGTTGTTGTTGTTGTCGTTGTGGTGGTGGTGGTTGGGGTTGTGGTTCCGGGCCGTCGTGGCGATGCTGGCCGCGTCGCTGCCGTTGAGGATGGACGGCGTCGGGGACGATGAGGCGAGCGAGGCGAGGTCATGATGGTGGTGTTGGTGAAAGTGGTGGTGTGTTGCTGGGGACGAGACGGCAGGGTTAGGGTCGTAGCGGGCGCCGGCGCCGAGGTATGACTGCTGTGCTGGTGGTGATGGTGATGGTGGGGTGTCGTTTTCGTTTACTGCTGCTGCTGCTGCGGCCTCCGCCTCCGCCTCCGCCTCTGCCAGCGCGGCCGCCGCGGCCGCCAGGACGGCGGGGCTGCTCCGCCGCTGCAGGACGCGGTGCTGCGCCGACCGCTTGTGCGCCGTGGTCGTCGGGGGCGGCGTCAGGGACAACAGCCGGCTCGGCTGCTGGTTGTGATTGTGGTGGTGTGTTGACGTCGAATGCGGCGGCTCTGCCCGACGCGCAAAGAGGTGGTGTGCCATTATTTTTTTTTTTTTTACGGTAGGGTTACGGACGGCCTCGTGTTTTTTTTNTCTTTTTTTTTTTTTTTTTTTTTTTTTTTTTTTTTGGTTGGTGAGGGCGTGAGCCGTAGGTACACAATTGGCTGGCTGCTCGTTTTGACGTGCTGATTTTCGTAGGACAGGCGGCTTTTTTGTCTTGTTTTCTCTCTGCCGTTTCGCCGCGAACCCCTCCACGGTCGTTGGGGGCACGTGGAAAGGCGAACGACGGGAAACCGAGGGGCACGGGGCGGCACAAGGTCTCGTGAGAAAGCGAGGGAGAACCGACGGTTTTTTGTCTTGTTTTTTGTTTGTTTTTCTTTTTTCCCTCTTCCTGAGGTGGCAAACCTGGCCATCCCTGCTCCAACCCAAACACTGCCCGCCGGCCTCCTCCGCCCGCCCGCCATTCGACTGCTCCGCCCTGCGCCCGCTGATCGGTCAGGCTGTGTGTTCTGACAGGGGTCACCAGATGCCCATCCCGCTGCCAAGTCTCCCCTCGTGCGTCAAGCTCGGCTATGGTATATGTGAATCCAATACAAACAAAACTGGAGGCTGGGCTCTTATCTGCCCGCTTTATTCTCCACCGCCATTTTCTGTCTTGGTTGGGTATGTATTCTGCAGAGGCGTCGTGTAGGTTTCATGCTTTGCATGTCCGCCTGCCCGCTTCTATCCGCTCCATCCCTGTTCTTCCTGCCACAACAAACTTTATGTCTCAGGCTGCCATATCTCCGTTCCTCGCAAACCCAAGATCCGATAACACCCACCACCACCCGGTGCTGCCGAACCCAACGGCCTCACGTGAACTCGAAGTCTACTTACTGGCTTGCTGTACCATGCAACCCTTTGGTAAAACACTCGACATCAGGCGCCATCTTGCGTCCCTACAATCGTGGTTACATCCTAGTCTGATGGACTACTGTAGCCTTTCGTCTCCGGCTGCCGCACCATGTCCTCACGCCTGTCTCGGAACTTTGCACAAAAATAATGCCGTCAATTGGGTATTGCCTTTGCTGCCGTGTTTTGTTCGCTAGCTGTCCGTTGTTTAACAGAGAATGGTCAAAGAGGGAAACGTCACGCTTGTAAACAAAAAGAAAGAAAAATACAGAAACCATGTCCAAGAAATGACAGGGTAACTTTCAAATACGTCACAGACCAAAAAGGACAAAAAGCCAGCTCTGCGAGTTCTTTTCACACAAATCTCGCCAGATATTGCAGTGTATCTGTAATACATGGTCCAATGTTCAAGAAGGGGTATATATATGTCATGATGCCTGAGATAAGAAAAAGACATCGGCCACCAAGGCTCCATGTGGTATCAATACTCAAGTTCAAAGTGTGACAACATGAAAAGAAGTAGAAAAAACACAAAGGAAATAAGAGGCCCGCCCTGTATTTCGGGACGCCTCATGGTGCTGTAGGCCGTAGTAGTTGAAATAGCTGATGGCGATGGCGTGTGTGTGTGTGTGTGTGTGTGTGTGTGTGTGTGTGTGTGTGTGACGAGGCGGAATAAGAGAATCAATGAGTGTCGAGAAAACAAGTAAATAGAGCGTATGCACTTTATGGCAAACGAGGTTGAAAAATCAGAGAGTGTGGCTGGCAACCAGTGCTCCCTCATCCCCAGATGGGCGCGTGTCGGTACGCAGGCGAGTTGTAGCTGTGGAGGACACGGTAAGGCGCGCCAGACTGCCCCTGACCGTCCGACGAGCCTAGGCTGTTGTTGCGCCCATGGCCGCCGCGAGTCACATATGGACGCGAATGGGTCCCTTGTTGCTGCTGGTCCCAGCACTTCTGCTGCTCATGCCACTGGTTCCACTGCTGCTGCTGCTGCTGCTGCCTCCCCCACAGGTGCTGTTGCTGTTGCTGCTGCGGCGCTTGCCAGGAGCGGTACTGCTGCGGCTGCCCATACGCATCGCTCAACTGGCGGTACCACCGAGGATCCGTTGACGGCATAGCTGGACGCTGCTGCTGCTGCTGTTGTGGTGGGAGATACGACATATGCCGCCGAGTGCGATCGTCGTAGCTGGCCCGGTGACGCAGTTGCGGCACCTGCCCCTGCGCGACCACATGCGCCGCCGGCTGCGCGCTAGAAGGCCTTCGGATTTTCTGGCCCTGTTCCGCCGCCACCAGCTCCAGTGCTTGGAAAGGGTCACCTGGACGCACATCCAGAGATGAGCGTCGGGAAGTATCATGATCCGTCCTGACCTGCCAATCCGGAACTCGAGAAAAGGACGGCGACCGCTTCGCCTCCAAAGTCATCGACCTGCGCGGCTGCATCGGAGCCGATAGCGGCGCCTGGGGCACATCCCCCGACGCCACCGTAAGCACCTGCAGGACATCTTGGCGATGCACAGATTCGTGGCCGACATGTTGTTCCTGGCCGGCCGTTCGGGGCAGCACCAGAGATTGCGCGCGCGTCGGAGATGTAGACTTTGGTCGCAGAGGCGCAGGCACCCTGAGGCTGCCTTGATTGCGCGTTCTCATGCTCACAGGTGGCGGCGTCGCACCGACCCTCTTCCGTGACACGGACTCTGGCGCCGCAGGACTGGGCGGCAGTGGCTGGTCGTCCTCGGTAGGCGGAGGAACTGCTACTGGACTGATGATGCTAATTTCCGTCACGGTCGGCGAGAAGTGCAGCTCGTCCCTGTAGTCCTTGTCGAATATCTTGGACGGGCTACGCGTGATCATGACAGGCGATCTAGAACTGCTGCGGGCAATGCTCTCGCTGGTTGGCGCCAAATAGGCGGGAGCTGTGTCGACAGCTGGTGTGTTGCTGTCCTTCGGCACTGGAAGAGGCTTCCGGGGGATGCTCAGGCTGCGGCTCGGCTTTGTCGGCATCCGCTCATCACCGTCGGCCGAGGCAACCCGACCGAGGGCCGAAGGCGTGTAAGAAGTGTGCCTTCGGTTCTTGCCCGGCGAGTCGAGCGTCGTCTCCCCATTCTGTGCAGCCTCGACTGCACGCGCCTCCATGCTGCCCACACTCATGATGGTTTTGAGCGTGTCTTTGCTCGCCTGAGACTTGAGATCCAGCTTCCTAGCTTTCGTCTTAAACTGCCCAGAGTGTGTTTTCAGCTTCCGGTGTCCCTCACGGCTGGCCGACGCAGAGCTGGCACGCTTGGACACGTGCATTGCCTGTGGAGGCGAAGCGTCCTGGGACCGGCCCGAGCTTCCACGGTTCAGTAGCCGGTGAAATCTTCCTCCCTTTTGTGAGCCGCCGCTACCGCTGCCACTGCTCAACTTGGAAGCCGACCCAGCCGAACCGGTGCTGCTGGGTGAGATAACGGCCAAGTCTGGAGACCGGGATGCAACAGCCCGCGTTCTAGCGGTGGCGGCAGACGCGGTGGCCCTCCTCGTAGCCTTGTCTGGGGTTGTGGTAGCTCCGGCACGGGACTTGCCGTCAAGCGTAGGCGGTTGCGACACAGTTCGAGTACCTGACACGTCCGCCGGCGAGGACTTTGGAAAGTCCTTGGGCGGAGGTGGCGGCGGTGGCTCTCTCCGGGGAGCAGACGGAAACACAATACCGGACGGCCTCTGGTCCTCCGAAGAACCGTTTCCAAGCGGGCTGCTGAGAGATGTGCGCCTTCCTTCGCTGGATCCCCACGACACATCGCCGTCGGGGAGCGGCGGTCTAGACGAAGACCTCAGCGAGCGCAGCGAGACGTTTGAGCAATATCCCGAGTCCGTCTTAGTCAGCGGCTTGTGCGATAGCTCCGAAGCCGGGTTGATCGATCCAGACCCGTCGTCGGCCCGAGCGCCTTGCCTCGCCGCGTTCAGAGACACGGCTGTGGGCTCCGACTTGGCGTGGGGATCTAGCCGCAGGTCGAGGATCTCAGGCGTCGAGTACTCGGGCTGCGCGTCGTCATCAAACAGGTTGTCCTCCAGCTCATTGGCTTTCGACGTCGTCACCAGCGGGCTGTAGGGAGGGCCGCCCGCCATGGAGAAAGGGCTAGACTGAATTTGGCTCAGGGACTGCCCACTAGCCCCTTTTTCTCCCTCCGAGCTCCTGACCTGCAGCAGGGAAGGGGACAAAGAGGATGCAGCCACAGGCGACTTGGCCACCGTCGCCGTGGGGCTGCGCCGAAGTCGGCTCGTGTGAATAACAACCGTAGGGGCGTTTGGCGGGGAAATTGGCGCGTCAGTCCGAATTGTCAAGTCCACATCCCGCCGGATCCCTGTTCGAGCCCGCTGAGGCCCGACGGAGGGGGACGGCGTAAGGTAGCTCGACTCCTTGCGGGTAGGTGACGGTACATCTGGCTGCTTGACCCGCCGTTTCTCGTCCGGCTCTGGGCTCACGGCGCCAGGACTAGCGTTGCCGTTTACAATCCGCAGGGTCCCGAGCTTGAAGGCGCCGATGGTCTGATAGTCCCCTTCGCAGGGTGTGACGGGCCCTCGAATCTCATCAGAAATCTTCATCCGCGGCGGCAGAGGTGGCATCGACAGCGCGCGACTGCCGACCGAGTCAAACGAACACTGTCGCGACAGATTCGGGGTGGGCGGATGGCTGTATCGCTGGCTGCTGAGCGGTGGCCCTTTGCTGGCGCTCCTTCGAGTGGCCAGGCCGGGCGTCTGGATGATGGAGCGCCTTCGAACTGGCGTGCACAGAGACAAATCCGAGTTGGCTCGGCTGATGGCCGCTCCGGCCGTGCTCTCGGCGAGGGGCGGGTGTGAGCTCTTCCATGTCACCTCGGAAACCACCGAGAACTTATTCTCCGTAGCTGCCGCCGAGATCTCATCCTGTATACCCGTGGTGTCGCCTTGTACGAGGTTGAGTAGACGTTTGGCTTCGTAGGATGTGAGATTGTAGTTCCACGAGACGCGAGAATCCGCAATGTTCCAGCTATGGTTTTTTTGTTGTTTTTTTAGGTAGTCAGCACAGGAGCATAAAAAAAACACACCAACGCTATGAGCACACAGAGGTGTCTCCAATGTTCAGGGGCAAGCGAACCTCTCCCTAGTCGACCGGTCGTGGTACACAGCGTCACTGGCTCCCAGCATGGAGTTGCGCCTCGTGGGTGGCGCAACACCTTGGCCTTCGAGAGGTGGCAGGGGCGGTAAATCCGCAGCAGTGGTGGTATTTCTCCTCTCTGGACTCCCCCGACACTTTGACTGCGTTCTGGAGGACGATCTCGACCGAAAAATCCCGCGCAGACTTCTTTCCTTCTTGACCGGTTCGGCGACCATCGAGACTTTTGCGTTGTCGGGGTCATCGTCGAGCGGATCAGGTTGAAGCGGGAGGTCGACGTCGAGAGCAGGGAACGGGACCGAAGGCGAGACTGGTGGTAAGCCGAACGGGTGAGAGAAGGAGAAGCGGCGCTCGCCTGCCGCACCGGAAGAGGAGGGGAGCGCGTCGTCGCGGCTCTGCTGACGGGCATTGGAGCTCGCCAGGGCGGCTGCGGCTGCGGTGGCCATCCGGGCCTTGACCAGCTTATTCGACGCGGGTGTGACTCTCCTGGGAGCCTCAGCCGAGTGTACGTTGCCCATCTCGGGACGTGCGAGGGTGGGCGGTGTGGCCGCGCGAAGAGGCGGCTCGATATTGCACTATGCAGACGTTGAAACTGCCATGCCGCAAATCCGTCCCGTGGATCCAAGCAACCGCGTCTGATAGGGTCCCAAGGCGAGGAGAGACGCCCGGGTTCATGTATGGTACTTCAATGCTTTCCGCGCAAAGAGGGTGACCTTGTTTAGGTTGACCGGAAGGAAGGCGGCCGGATGGAGGGAGGGCGGAAAGAAAGAAAGAAACGAGGGATAACGTGGAAGGACGGGAATAGCACCCTCACAAGAATATCGCTGGGCTGGGCAGGCCAGTCGGTATATACCAGGATGTCGGACCGGGGATGGGGTGGAGGAGATCAGAAGCCGAGCGTCTGAGCAAGAGGCCAGCCTGCCTGCCCAGACACGACCGAGTGGGAGTGGGTGATGCGGCTGTAGTTATGGGGCCTGCATCGACGATGGGGCCGTGGATGAGGAGGGGACCAGGCCGGACGCTGCTGTAATGAGGTGGATGCGCCGACCGGATGGCGGACGTCGGGGGTGGAGGAGAGGGTAGGGAGGGGATGCTTGCTTGGGTGGCACTGGCAGCAAGGAAGCTGCCGTGTGCCTTTTTTTTTTTTTTTTATGTGCTCTGAGCAGCGGGTGGCCCTCGCGTCAGCGCCTCCGTGCCGGGCCCGCCGAGGGATAGGGCGCCTAAAACACTGACACAGGCCCACGAGGCTTGGGTCTTGGATGCGATGACTGCCGCTGGACGAGCACGAGCACGGCCAGGGCGCCGGCTGACCGGCATTCGGCAAACCGGAGACGGCAACAAAGGGTGGGAGAAGGAAGCTGAGACCTGGATCAGCTGCTGATTGCGTAGGTGGGAGGTATTCCTGACGTGCGTGATGGTGCGACAGCCTGGCCGGTTGCGGATGTTGTGTGGAGGCCAGAAAGAAGGGGGAGAAAATGTGTGCCCCAGTGGTTGCAGTGCATTCACCGTAAAACTTGGAAAGAGCGCCTCACTGCATACAGCAGCTCTTCACTCCGGGCCCACTGGAACAAGGGTGGGTCAGGGGTCAGGGTCAGGGGTCAGAGCTTCGAACGGCTGTCTGGCTCAATTGAGATCAATCAATGATGTTCTGGTTGCAGCAGCACCCGACACCTTGAAGCGGGGGTGCTATTGCTGGACAGACAGGCGCAGCACAGCCGCCGTGCACCAGGACAGGGCAACTTGCCAGCATGGCCCCAGCACGATCTGTCCAGCGACGGCGAGTTGTTCGCGATGGCTCTGCCGAGTCGATTAGAGGGCGCGTTCGTTTGCTATAATCTATAATCTTATTGTCTTATTATTCTCTGGCTCAATCTTTTTGGCTCCTTCAGGCCCGTTTGATCCCTGCTGCCTACCTAGTATCCTCCATGCGGCAGCCCGCGCTTGCTTGCATGCATACAGTCCTCGGCATGCAGCACAAAGAGGGGAAGGTCAAGACCCAGACGTCGAAAATGAGGAGTGAGTTTTTCGCTTCCATACAAGCGGAGGGCCGTGGACTCGGGTGCCGTGGACGCGATCCGACGGGCACGAGCGACTAAGCACACAGCAAACAGCAACACATGGGCGCTGCACTTGGACCGCGCGCGTGACTTTTGAAGGGCACTCGCCCAAGCGGGCCACTCAGCATTGTTTGTGACAATGCCCGCTCCCAGGCCGTCCCCTCATTAATCGCCTCGTGCTATTGATTTCAATGGTTTGCCGATTTGGACGCCGCCGCGTTGCAGACCAGCGACGCCACAATTTCGTCGAATATGGGGGGGCCGCCAGCGCGATCAAGCCTGGAGGCGGCAAAAAGGTAAACGTTAAAGCGGCCCACCATTGAGCCCCTGCCGGCTGAAAGTCGAGGCGAGGAGACGGGTGTCGGTGAAGGAAAAAGGGCTGGCTCGTTTCAGAACTGGTGTCTCCGCGAGTAATTCAGCATTGAAGATGCCGCCGTGCAAACGCCCGCAAAAGAAAAAAGGGGACAACGGTGCCAAGGAGCCGAAGTCGCCGTGCAGCCGGAGCCAGTCAATTGCAATGAACCCCAATCCAGAGAATTTTGACGCCCACACTGACACGTAACAGCACGTCGTGCATCGTCAACACCCAACCAGCCACCTCTCTCCCCCGTTAGTTGCTCAATCGAGATCTGCCCTCCCTGTCGGTCGGTGTAGCATTGGCTTAAATCTCCGCATGCGGTCGTGCAGACCGGAAGCTCCCCAATCGGGCATCGCTGGCTTTTTCGAAACAAGGAAATTGAGGTTTGTTGTTGCAAAACCCCAATCACATCAGTTACCAGATTATCGTGGATGGAGGGACAGGTACTTTACATGCGCACAAAGGTGAGGAGTGACCTACCTATTTTGATCCGGATCGGCGTTACACCCGGGCCTCGCTCCACTTTGGAGTGCCGAGATGCTTGGTCCCAAGAAAATAAGCAGACCAAAAAAAAAAAAAAAAGGTGGTTTGATTTCATTGCCACTGAAGAGTGCCCTGGCTCCCCCACAAGTCGAGGACGTCATCCCAGCGCTCCTTCCCATCTTGTGTCCTGGTTTCAACACCTTGTCGCCCAGGAGATCATTGGAGGAACCGACGCTTGCACGCACGGTTGAGGTTACCCGAAGGATTCCTTCATCTGGTTTTCGGCGCCTCTTCAACCTGGATTCCATGTTTTTTTTTCTTGGTCCGGTCGTACACAAGCGAGATGTGATGTGCAGAAAGCACAGTCTAGTTTGGTTCCTCTTCCGGCCCGCGGCAGGCCAAAACAGGGCTGGAGGGGAGGGGACGAATCCTCCTGAGCCCTTCCGTGCCTTGATTTTTTGATATTGCGAGCGTCCTCGTCGACGTCGAGGAGGGAAACACCTCCTATTCCCAGCAGCCGATCCACAAATTAACCTGATCCCTCCCAGGGGCAAGACGGCGGCGGCTCGCTTGTTTTACCGGTCACAGCCAGTCTGAAGTGATGGAAGACTATCCGAGATATGACGCTAATCACATCCAAGACCCTTACTCAGCACTTTCAGTCCCCAGTCAACGTCAACAAAAGTCGCGGCGTGACGGAGGTTTCCCGTGGGAGGAAGCCGGTGTCATTTTCCTCGCCCTCCTCCTCACCAGGTTACAGATTCCGGGGACCTTAATTCTCCGAGCGTGCCCCGTGGCGACCTGGCCAAGCCGACGGCAGTTTGTAAATCGTCAAGGGGATGGGATGGGAGATGGGATGAGCCTGACTTTGTTTTTCTTCTCGTCTGTCTCTCCAGTCTTTCTAACCCAATCGCGCGCCACTCGCTACTCACCACTAAAAGACAGACTTCTATCGAAACAGCATCCAGAAACACGCCCCATCCAAAGAGAGCCGTGGCCCACGCTGTAGCGTCATCGATGATCCCTGGGCGGGCCAGAGCGCTGAGTAAGGGAGTTGAACCTCTCCCCAGGCAATTCTTGTTACTCGATGAGACTGAGGCGTTCGGCCTTGCCGATTTCCCTTTTCTTCCTTTTTTGTTTCCCCGGCTGGACTTCCCTTTTGAAACCCGCCCGGGTGGCCGGCCCACCAAAACGGATGTCAAGGCCAGGCCCAGGCCTTCGGAACTTGGCGGTGCAACCAAAAGGCCCCGCGCAGGCTTTGGGGCCGGACTACGTGCGCAAGGTCGCCAGCAGAGACTTAACCTCGTTTGCCCGTTTCTCCGGCGTGCATGGCAAGCTACTGCACATACACATGGATGCTGCTCGCACGGGTACATGTGCATACGCGTACTTGCAGAAATTCGCTCGTTGTGATCACTTTCCCGTCGTGTATCTAGACTTTCTTTTGCCTGCAGCCGCCGTACCCGTGACAAGTCGCCAAGGACACCTTGCCGGACTAGGGAAATCCGACGTGTGTGCTCGCTCGGGGCACGATGCGTTGCAAGAAAAAAACACAAGTCCTTGCAGCTTTGAACCTCGCTCGAACATTGGTGCAGATGTTTTCGCCCGTTCCGTTTGCAGAGTTGCAATGGTCTTATCGGCCCTTCCTTACTCGTTTCAAGCGCGTGCTGCTGTCAAGTCTCATCCGAACGAAACGGGCTCACCACCGATTCAAGAGGTGAATCGCCAACATACTACGGTACAAGGTTCGCCCTTGGAAACCCAACCCATGTGTTTGTCAGCCATCACCAAGCCGCGGATTCATCGACATGCTCTGTTTTTGCCCACCTATCCGAGATTCGATACAAGAAACGAAACAAACGCATACTCTACCTGAGCCCAACTCCGACGTGATCATGGGATATATAGCTAGCTATAAACAGGGGATGCCAAGGAGCCGAAAAAGGGGTCACGTTGGGGCCGACATCGCCCGGAGATATTGATCCTATACCCTTCAAGTGCCGTTAGATGCAGGTCCGCCGAAAGAGGAAAAGATCCCCAAATCCTATCCTTGTGCTCTCATTATCAATGGCTGGTCGAAGGTGGCTTGCGGACAGGCATCTACCCAACGGCACTTGAGGGGATAACCATGGCGGGGCCGAAGCGTGCCGCCGCTCTCTTCCCGAGGTCAGGTGGATATGGGCCGGCTACCGGTCTCGGCTCAAAGAGGCCTTCCATGTCCAACCTTTCTCCGAGCCACGGAATCCTCACTTCTCGCCGATGACGTATGTACAGCCCTCGTCTCCGATCCAGACCTCATGGACACGCCCGGCATCCACGTCGATCCGAGACCCCACTCCGAAGGTCTCTTTCTTCGGTGCGTCGTCCTCGGGGTACGTGATGGTGAGCTGGCCTTTGAGGATGAGGTGGGTGGTGAGGCCGCTATGGATATGTGGGCTGTAATAGGCATTTCTGAATTCGGCGGCGTGTGAGATGAGGCACTGCAAGGCGAGACTGGGGCCAGCAAACATACGGTCCATCAGACCAGGTAAAGACGTGAGAGAAACCCCACGACTTGACCTCGGCCTCCTTCTCTCGTCGGGACATGGCGGCTGTTCGAGCTGAGGGTTGAGGAAAGGTCGATCCTACCGTCGTTGGCCAACACTCGACTAGGGCGAGCAGCGGCTGTGCTCAGCGCACAGGCAGCAGGTCGTGGCTGACAAGCATTGATCCATCCAGAACGGGAAGCGGGTGGGGAGGTGGGCTGGCGGCTGCTGGCTGAGGCTTTAATGTTGGACCCAAAGTGGAGCATCGTGCAGGAGGCACCCAAGCTTCAACAGCGAGGGGGAGCATAATGTCCAGCTCCTCTCATCATTTCCGTCTACTCTACACGCGGCCTCTGCCTTGGAAACAGCTGGGTTGTCGCCTGTTCCATGAAAACCCAGATAAAGAGCCACAATCAAATGGACGTGGAGATGCGTTCGCGCTGGCAGGATTTCGTTGCCGCCGGCCCGCCCTGGCCGACTTACCTCGGGGCGCCGGACCAGCCCGCTGGGGAAGGGCGCTGGACTCCGCCTCACCAACTGCGGGGCCCTGTCAGACGCGCGGGCGGCCGTTGGAGTAGCACAGCACAGGGAGGGAGGGCGAGGACTGTGGGCCAGG
This sequence comes from Magnaporthiopsis rhizophila, assembly GCA_003049465.1. NCBI lineage: Eukaryota > Fungi > Ascomycota > Sordariomycetes > Magnaporthales > Magnaporthaceae > Magnaporthiopsis > Magnaporthiopsis rhizophila. Next base: position 36,315 of record PYSS01000034.1, on the reverse strand, counting down.
CCAGCAAGCATTGGCTTTTCCAACCAGCTCTGATTCGGTCTTGGTTACGAATCACGGGCCTAGCTCTCGTTAGGATTAGCAGCCTAGGCCGAAACCGGGATAGGGAGAACGGGGCATTGGAGGCCAACGGGCACTCAAAAGCACTTCTCAAACCCGAGTAAACAAGGGCCAATCCGAGGCCTTGGTCTCTCTCGACCAGTCGTGGCGGGCCAGCGTGCCTGCCAGCCCTGCCGAGAATGGATGCACCGCCTCCATGCCAGCCATCCTTCATCTTCTCCCCGCGAACGGGCGATCGTGGTAGGACCTCTTCTGGGTGCCGACAAGTTTTGGTAAGGCTGCAGCTTGGCTTGTCTGACAACGTGGAACTGCGGCTGAAAGGGCTCAAGGGGGCGCTGTTGATCGCTTTGCTGACGCGCTCACCACGCCCCTTGTGGCTACCTCTATTCTCGCCGCATTGTTCTGCAATCCGCCGGACCCGAGCGATTTGCTTTGTCGTCCTTCTCTTTCACTCTTCTCTCGCTGCTCCATCCTTGCCGCCGCCGCCGCCGCTTGGGATGGTTCCAGGAGTCGACGTCGAGGAGCTCACATGAGAGCACGCGGGGACGCGCACGACATTTGATCCCCCGCCCGACTCAACCCCCTGCGCGACACGCACAGCAGTCCACCGCAGCTGGAGCAAACTGCCGCCCCGCCCATCTTCAGCTGTCAATGGTGGTCGTCATCGCTCCACCACAATGTGCTTCACTGTAAGTTTGTCCTGTCGAGCCTTTTGTGCCCGAGCTTCCCGTGTGGTCGTCGTGTGTCATTGCCAGAGAAACAGCGGCTATAAATAGCGAAGAGGAGACATTGGCTTGGTTTAGATGTCAAGGACATTGGACGGGAAAAACCAAACGAGATTGAATCGTAGGCTAATGCTCGATCCGCGCCGCCGCGATTCCCGCACAACCCTCCAGATCCCCGAAAAAGCGCGAGTGTGGAGGAAGAAGGCTAGGACGGGGAAGTACCAAAGGCCCTCCCTCCTCAGCAGGATGTCGACGTTTGGGAGTAGGCACAAACAGCACAAGCACAGCCTCAACGGCGGCGCGATAAAGCACATGATTGACATGTCGACCATCATCTCGCCCACCAAGGGCGGCTTCCACAAGCGCCAGGACTCGGACCACATCGACAGCGCCGTCGATGGCACCATGACCATCTTGGCCGGTTTCCAGTCTCACATCGTGCGCATACATAGCAATCTGTGCGAGCCTGGCCAGTCGTTGCTGTCCAGGGACCGCTTTGCCGACTTCCTCACCCGGGTCCAGGGGGAGACCCTCGTGCATCCTCTCGAAAGAGAGACGTACACGGTCCAGCAGTTCTTTGAGGTGTGGTGTTACCAGTACCGCATCGGCCCGCTGCGCAAGATGGTTCCGGATCCTGAGGACCAGTGCAAGCCCATCAGCCACTACTTCATCAACAGCAGTCACAACACGTACCTTCTGGGGAACCAGCTGACGTCGGACAGCTCGGTGGAAGCGTACTCGACGGTAAGTAGCTCGTCCATGGTCTCAGGAATATATGCTCCCTCTCATCAGAGTCGATTCCCAAGACTAACCTAACCACCCCTTGTCTCCTCAAGGCCCTGGAACGAGGCTGCCGCTGTATAGAAATAGACGTGTGGAACAACCCGAGCCTGAGCCCCAGCCGATCTCGATCGCCGCAACCGGAAACGCAGCGGCACCGGTCGACATCGTCTGTCGCATCTGCCATCGAGGAGGTCACAAGCATGCTTCTGGGCAGACCCATTTCCCATCACCGGACCCTGAGCGGTGGGGGCGACACCCTGGCAGTCCCCTCGCCGCGGGGCAGCCAGGCGGTGCTGAACGGTGACGCCGGCGGCGGCTCCGCACCGGGCTCGGGGGTTGGCAGCGGGCCGGCCGAGGAGGACCTAAGGCCGACCAGGGCGCGGTCACAGTCGCTTGTGAATCCATCGGCGGAGCCGGTTGTGATGCATGCACACACGTACATGCGGCGCGACTACACGCTGCAGAGCAGATACGTCGGCTTTCGCGACGTGTGCCGCGCCATCCGCCGGTCTGCTTTCACAACCAACCACTTGCCCATCATCATCAGCCTCGAGGTGCATGCCGACACGCAACAGCAGGACGTCATGGTGGAAATTATGCGCCAGGAATGGGGCGAGCACCTGCTGGAAAAGCAGTTTATCCACTGTGACCCGCGCCTGCGCCTGCCTCGGCTCGAGGAGCTGAAGGACAAGATCCTGATCAAGGCCAAGAAGGCCTCGGTCCTCGACGACCGCAACGGGACCGCCGACTCGCTGGGAATCCCGCTGCAGAAGCTGAAAAAGGAACAGCAGATGAGTCTGGGGTCTTCGACGGTCTGCAGCGGCGGCTCGAGCTCTGACGACGAGGGAGTGGCCACGGCCACGGCCACCTCGGGCGGCGGCGGCGCCACGGGGAACCGGCCGCTGATCTCCAAGAAGCTGAGCAGCCTGGCCGTGTACACGCACAGCAAGCACTTCCACAGCTTCGACGACCGCGTGTGCAAGACGCCCTCGCACGTCTTCAGCCTGCAGGAGAACAGGATCCGCGACCTGCCGGCCGAGGCGATCGCGGCGCACAACCGGCAGTACCTCATGCGCGCGTACCCTGATCCCGTCGCGCGCGTCGACAGCGGCAACATGGACCCGGCGGCGTGCTGGAGAAAGGGCGTGCAGATGGTGGCCATGAACTGGCAGACGCTCGACGGCAACATGATGCTCAACCACGCCATGTTCGCCGGCACCGAGGGCTGGGTGCTGAAGCCGCAGGCCCTTCGGTGCGGCGACGGCATGATCGACGGGAAGGACACGGTGACGATCTCGATGCTCAAAGTCACCGTCCTCGCGGGCCAAAACATCCCGCCCGTCAAGGGCAAGACCGAGACCTCGTTCGACCCGCACGTCAAAGTCGCCCTCCATGTCCAGGGCCGCGGCGGCGCCGACGCGCAGGCGCTCCTCAGGGGCGACGTCGAGACCAGGAGGAACTCCAGCCACCCGGACTGGGGGCCCGACGGCGACTCGGTCGTCTTCAAGGACGTGCCCAACGTCGCCCAGGAGCTCAGCTTCCTCCGGTTCAGGATCGACGACGACGGCGCCCTCTCGTCCTGGGCCTGCTACAGGCTCGACCGCCTCCTGCCCGGCTACAGGTTCCTGGACCTGCTCGACCCCAGCGGCAAGCGCACCGAGGGCAAGCTTCTTGTCAAGATTGAGAAGGTGATTCGCCCCAGAAGTACGGCTTAGACTCGGACGCGGTTTTTTTTTTTTTTTTTTTTTTTTTTTGGGTCTCTTTTGGGACTACCTTGGACATTTTGATATTGTTGTCAGCAAATCAAATCAATATACCCCCTTTGATTCTCCATTCTTTTTATGTCTATTCTGGGAAGTGGCTACGGCGGAAGAGCATAATCGAGCATAACGGGTAATCTCCTTTGGCTAGATTGAATGAGATACAAATTGTTTTTTTTTTTTTTTTTTTTTTGGGGTGTGTCTGGGCAGGTGAATGAATACAAATAGTCTCGGTCTTGGACAGCCGAATGAATACAAAATACAAATAGTCATGTTCCTGGGCGTGTCTTCACCGGGTTCCTGCACTTTTTGGGAATTTCCCTCTCGCTTGGGTATTTTTGGGAGTCGCGTGCCTCGTATGACGCACGATGCGGTTCGGCTCGTTCATAAACCCACGGGCCGTTTTTTTTTTTTTTTTTTTTTCCTTTGGCGAGGTGGCAGGCAACGGCATGCGTGCGACTCGAGTTGGTTTGGTGGTTTTTTTTTTTCAGCAGGGGTGGGAAAGAAGCAGTGATTATGCCTTGTCTTTTGCACTCCACTACATTCTTTGCTTTTCTTTTCTCTCCCTTTTTTTTTTTTTTTTCTTCTTCATATTCTAGGTCACTCCTTCGCCGTATTCGTTTGCTGTCACACGCTTGGGTTTCATTCCTGGGGTTGTCCGTCATGTGGCGAACATTATAACTGAGGACAAGCATTGAACTCAAACCCCAAGGTATTGATACTTTTTTTTTTTTTTTTTTTTCTCATGTCTGATTGGCTAGACATTTCGTTTGGGATCCATGTCCTAAATGCCGATATTCCGCTATTATGCCATCCGTCTACCTGCTTCTTTGGGTCTGGGGTGGGTGTTACGTGGACGAAAATGGAAAACCTTAAGGACGTTCGTGGCCAGTTAGCGGTAGATACCGCCCGCCGGATCTGGGTCCAACGGGTAGCCGCGGACGAACCTAAGGTACCTTGAGGCAGGTAACACCCTGCTCTCCTTCGTGTTCGTGCTCGGCCGGAGGAACCACGGCCGATGAAAAAAAAAAAAAAAGGTTTGGCGTGACTATGGCCGTCTCTGTCTCTGCAGGATCTCTTGTCCATAGCATCATTGCTGACCGCCTCTTCAGGTGGATATGATCTTCTCTCCTAGCATCAGCCGGCCGCCGGCCGCACTGCAGTGCCGGGACATGGGACATAAGGGATCAAGCGTGACACGGCTGCCAATATTGTGTGCCGTAGGCATTTTCGGCAGCCGAAAATTCCATCTTCTGAGCAGCCCCAGCAGTCGCCTTTGCGCCTCTGTCACAGGGCAATTTAACTGGGTGCGCATCAATCACACGTTTTATGTAGCCTCTCCCGAGACATACCGGCCCTCGGTAGAGATACCTACCTCATCCTGGATATTATGTATATCCTCGCAGCCAGGTACGCACCTCCCGTATCCAAGTTACCTGGAATCAGGCAGCCCGAGACCCAGCCCCACAGTTCCCTCCCTTTTGGTGCTGCCCTCCCCGTCATCAAGAAACGTGTGGGTGGGCATGGATGCTAGCTCTCACGCCGATGTTACCTGCCGACGACCTACTTGATTGTCTTGCCTTCCTCTGGACTCCACGCCCGGCCGTCGACAGCACCCAGCCGTCTGGGAGAGAATAAAAGGCCCAATGCGGGTCAGCTTGTACGGAGCCTAGGCTAACAGACAAATCACCTGACACCTGACCTCAGTGTCTGAGGCCCTGCCTCGCCGCTCGAGGACTGTAGTAGCCCAAGATATGCCTTGGTAGGAAATAATGCATAGGTAGGTGTACACACCTGCACCACCACAACACATCGAACCGGCTTGCTGACACGGGAGGAGGAGGTAGGGGCAGCACTTGGGCAAGATTGTAGACGACTGCAAGCCTCGGGCCTTGAATCCCAGCACCCGAGCGAGACAGCCGCACCCGGCGGGGAGACAGCACCACACCCCTCCTCCGTCTGCCACAGATGCCCTGCACCCAAGACTATTCGCCGCCCTGCTGCCGCAGTCCATAGCCCTCTCCTAGAATTCCAGGTACCGCTCCGCCTCGCTAGCTGGGTACCTCTACAGCCGAGAGCTGCGACCACTCGGGTGGCAGACAGGGCTCCCGCTTGACCGCGGCTGTCGCCGGCAGCAGACGCAACTGCCCGCCCAGAACAGGGCCCTTGCATATATCAACCACATATTCTCGGGGAATACATACCTGGATACCGACATACCCAGTCAACGGCGTCCGCCCGGCTAGACCGCCTCCCACTCACCTGTCCGCATCTACCGATCGAGGCAGCCATCCATCCGTCACATATCACATTCTCTAATCCCTTTGACCCGTGCCATTCCTTTTAAATTTGTCTGCTGGCTACGCCACTTCGCCGCTGTGCCAATTTATTTTCTCAACGGCCCTTCCACTTTGATTAGGCCAGCTCTCCTGTCACCCTCCGTCTCGGACATATGTAAGAGGCTGCCCGGTTCATGGCAGATCTGCCATAATAGGCATATATTTCTAATGGGTATATATTTCTCACCGTCCCCCACCCTTTGCATCTCCTCTTCCCGCCTGTTGTTCCCCTTGCATCTCAGTAGAATAGGTCCTGGCAGCGCAGAAGAAGACGAAACAAACTGAGCAGAAGAGAGAAAGGAAAAGCATAAAAACAGCAAAAGGAGCCAAAAATATCCAAGTGAGAGAAAGAGAGAGATAAACCCATACCAGCACCCACCAACATCACCTAAGCCCCACCTCCTAACGCCGCCCCTTGCCGTGCTTCCGTTCCTTTGGTCGAGACGCAAAGCGACCGGACTGACGCCACAGAAGGTGCACCGCCCGTCGCCACTCGTCGTCTGCAACCAACCTCACCTCTTCCACTCCACGCCATCATCCCTCCGACTATTCGCCTTTGGCGGCATTACACCGCATCTATCCAAGATGCCGTCAAGGCGGCGCATCATTCTGGACCCGCAGGAGAACTTATACATAAACTGCGAGACTACACCCTCGTCACATATACCCAGCCATGAACCCGACGCAGAGGCAGCAGCAGCAGCAGCAGCAGCAGCAGCAGCAGCAGAAGCAGCAGCAGCAGCAGCAGCAGAAGCAGCAGCAGCAGCAGCAGCAGAAGCAGCAGCAGCAGCAGCAGCAGGGGAAGCCACCGTTGACTCCCCGTGCCCCGCCTCCACCCCATCAAAGAACCATCACAAGCCCAAGGGCCACCACGACCACGGCGGGCTCGACATGGAAGAGATTGATCGCACCATGTTCTTCACGCCCTCGGACCGCCAAACGGTGTCGTGCGGTACCGTCGCCGTGGACCTGCGCCGCGGCCGCATCTTGAGCCTGTACAACAAAAAGCTCGGCATCGCTCAGCTGCCCAAGGGCCGGAAGCGGATTGGCGAGGACCACATTGACGCCGCCCTCCGTGAGACGCTCGAAGAGTCGGGCATCCGAGTTCGTCCACTGCCCCTCAAGGTGTGGACCAGGTCCTCTGCTGTACCCCCGGAGCAACAGAATCGACAGAGCTCGGAGCAGCAGCTCCCAGTCGGACTCGACAAGAACAACATGCCTACTCCGCCCGCGTCTGCCGGGACCCCTTCGGTAAGCAATGAGGACGGGGCCAGCGGGAGCGGTGGAGGCTCGGCACCGGGCAGTGTTAGCGGCCGCAGCAGCATGTACGCCGAGTTCCCCCTGACCGAATATACCGCTGCAACATGCGCGGAACAGTCAACCCCGGCGTCCGCCTCCCGCCGCCACCGCCACATGCAATGCTGCTGCTGCAGCCGGGACAAGGACGTGACGTCGGACGTCTTCAACAACGAGTTCATCGGAGTGGTTCGCTATCCCGACCCTCAGAGCCAGACCCCGGGGACGCGCAAGTCGATATACTGGTTCGCGGCCACGTTCGACCTCGCCGAGCTGGACCGCGCCGGCGGCGTCGACGCCGACCTGCAGGAGCACGAAAAGTTTGTCGTCTGCGCCTACAACCTGCGCGACACGATGGAGTCTTTGCGCTTCCAGGCCGAGAAGGAGGTTGTGCGCAAACTAGTTGCTGATCTCTCCGCCAGTGGGATCCGTCTCGGTGGGGGAGAGGATGACGGTTGGGACGACGACGTCGATCGCTGCCATGGCTATAAGATGCGGCAACAGCAGCAGGAGCAGCAATAATAGTCTAGGCTGAGAGGTTCTTTTGGACGTTTATTCATTTCCCCTTACCCTTTCCTGTTTGGGCTTAGGTGTACCTGTACCACATTTGGTGTGCGGCAGGCAGATGCCGACAAAAAGGTGCAAGTCTTTTGCGTTTCTCTGTCTCTTTCCCGCATGCGCGCTGCTGTGAATAAGATGGTACTACAGTGGATTGTGACGGCGCATCGGAATTACAGCCATTCGACCAAGTAGAGTGGATTAATCGAGGCAAAACAACCAAAACATACGACACCGAGGATTCCCCAGTAGTCACTCTCCTGCGTACTAGTTCGGCTCTCACATGCTTTCTAGTGAAGTGGGATCAAAGACACTCGGAAATGGAGGTTTTCGCCTCCAAAACCGGACGCTTTCTGCTCCCCTTTGCTTCCAGCCAAGCGTTCCCCCACCGTCCAACGGCCGTCCGCCCCTCCGTGCACCCATTTATTCGTGTTCCAACTTAGGTTGTATGCATCATCCCCGGACAAGGGTAAGACGAGAAACCAATGTGCTCTTGGCGCTTCTGCTCCCCCAAATAGCACGACCGGGGGTTTTCCTCCGTACGTCGTACGTACGTCCTCGCCGCCGCCGCCACACTTGGGACTTCCCACTGCGGCGCTGCAGATCTTGGAGCGCTGGCTTTCACGCTGTTCGTCGGTTACGGTACCTTGTTTCCCCGCCCTTGGCGTCATGCGTCATGAGTCGGGAACGGGCTCTTTCCAGGGCCAAAAACGGAGCCAAAAACCACCGCGACCACGCGTTAAATGGTAGCCATGAAAACCTTAAAAACTCACACGCGTTGGGGTGCGCAAGGGTCTATGCGGGCTATAAACCTATACGACGCTCGATTTTTTTTCCCGGGACGATACTGTGCTTTTGCTAGTGATGTGCCAACAAATTTAGATACCCGGGAAAAAAAAAAAAAAAAAAAAAAAAAAAAAGGATAGATTTGTATCCCCCTGCTAAGCCCTAAGGCCCCGGGAATCCCCGGGTCCCGCGGGCGCCGCCCTGGCTTGTCGCGGCGAGATCGGAGGAACGCCGCCTCCGTGTGCAGTCCTAGGCTCTACCTCGGGTAGATAGGTCCTTTCCCGGATGCGCAATTACAAACGACCCTTTCCCAAATCACAGAGATCGTTTGTTCATCACTTTTGGAGCTCTCCGTGCTAAAAACAGGAGTGCAAACTCCCACTAACCCCTGCTTGCAGGCATTAGGGATTCCCCTTTCGGAGGGAGCGAACACGGCCCTTGTGCATTAATGATGTAAAGGTCTCCGGGGCAGGGATTCCGTTGTGGCAAGACGAATTTCTTCCTTTGGCAACTTGTCAACTGCGCAGGTCCTCGACCGAAACGGCTAGTTACTAAAAAGAGTAAGAGTCCGCCTATGCAAACAATGCCCGGGCAGATGAGAGTGGCGACTCCGGCCCGGGGAGAGCATGAAAGAAGGGCCGCTAGCGCTTGAACGAGTATTCGAACCTTTAGAAAGCCACCCGAGCGCGTAGACCGAAAAAAAGCGATATACCAAAAGGCCACTCATTAGTACGTGGGCAGCAATAAACACCTCCTTTTAAAAAAGCATTTCCTTTCTTATTTTTTATCCTATTTCCTTTTTTATTCCTCCCTTATCCTTTCTTATTTACTTTCCTTTCCTCTCTTATTCCCTTTTAAATTGTTTTTCTTTATAAAAGAAAAGTTTAATCAGGCGATGGGTTTTTTGGGCCACGTGCCAGGTTACCCAGGGTTGATAGCAAGCCCCTAGCCCCTGTCATATCAAGACCTTGATTTGAGCCCTTGGGTGTCACGGGGCTAGACCGACCAGGGTAAAATGAATGGAACTTTGTGGCTACGGCCTGCCAGGTTCCTGTATAAAGAATCACCGTGGCGAAGCCTTACAGCTTTAAACGGCAATCGTCAGCTTAAGGTTTGCCCTTGGCTTCGGGCCGAAGCGCCGGCGCCCGTGCATTGCAACCAAGGGGCACGGCGATCAATGATTGTCCTACGCGAATCGCCCGCTTATCAAGTTCTCCATGGGGAAGCGTCCATCAGTCGGCTTTCGAACCTCATCGCTGGAATTAATTGTCCCGCTCCATGCAAAAGCGCCACGAGCGGTTCGTCGTTCTGTACGCGACCGTAGGTTCCTCTGCGTGCCAGCACTGGAGATTGAACTTGGACGACCCGAACGTTTACACGGTAATCCGAGCTGTTACTGGGCTGGACCAGGGTAAACCTAATGCATTACAAGGCTAAGGAGGACGTTATCGTAAGGGGCGACGTCCTGCCAAGTTCCTACATACGGTATCACACCATGATAAAAATATCGTGCACTAACTATTTTAAACTACCTCGCGCATTAACACCGAGCAAGTATTATTCGAGACACCGGACGAATTGTTATAAAAGTCGGCGATGATGGTGACGACGAGGATGGAGAGAAGATTCTATCATTATCAGTCCCCGAAAACAACTCCCGCCATCGATCCCTTTGCTCTCTACTATCTACCTATTCTCCTATCAATCACCGCGTTTCCTCCCGCATCTGTTCCAAATCAAGAACCCAAACCACCGCCTTCTATAAGCCGCGTATCTGAGCATTCATACTCTGGCTGTCACTCCCTGCACGCCCGCCCCACAGCACCCCCACCTTCCATAAAAGGCAAATTGTAAGGGCCGCCTCCCCATTTACATTTAAGCCGTCCCGCCCCTCCGCAATGCGTTTCTCGGTCGTCGCCATCATCTTCTTCGCTGCCGTCGCCTCGGCCACCCCCAGCGATAGTCCATCCAGCAGCACTTCCTCCCTCGCCGACGACGACAGCAGCAACACACTGATCCACGCCAGGCGTCTCCTCGTCGGCGAGAACAACTTGATCACGAAGCGGGCGACCATCAGGTGCACCAACTCGGCGCCCATCAAGAAGGACAAGGCCAAATTCGCGCCGGGCTGCCAGCACACCAACAGGAGGAGGACGGGGCGTCCTATGATCAGCGCCCACAACTGCAAGAACGACGGAGGCAGATCGTACCTGTGTGTGCAGAGCGGCGTGGCCACGTGCTACACCATCCAGCAGGCCCAAAAGCAGAAGCTGGAGTACGGGCAGTGCTTCATGTAAAGGAGCCGCCCCTATTCGTCTTCCTTGCCCAGACTTTTGTGAAATCCCGACCCGGATAGGTAAACGCTACCTACCTACCTACCTACCTACCTACCTACCTACCTACCTACCTACCTACCTACCTACCTACCTACATACATACATACATACATACATACATACCTACATACATACCTACATACATACCTACATACCTATCCGAAACCACCATGGACTCCTCCGACCCCGCGCCGCCCCGACTCACCTCCCCGGACGAGGTCCTCTCCCAGGTCTTCACCGAGGGAGGGTCCGTCAGCGGCGAGTTCATCAGGCAGCTCGTGACCACGCACTATTTCGACGAGATACCAAACCACCCCGGCGCCGTCCGCCAGTTCTTGTGGAACCAGTCGCCGAACCCGAACAAGAAGAAGAAGAAGTTCACGGGCGTGGCCGAGCACTCGTACATGTTTGCCATCTACCAGACCGGCCGCTACGGGCCCCAGAACGGGTTCCGTTTCGTCATCGTTCAGAAGGGATATCCCATCGCGTCTGCCACCAAGCCCGAGGGCGTGACAGAGGAGGACGAGATCGATGCCCTGGAGAAACCAATCCCCCAGGGCCACATGGAGATTGTTGTTCTCGGAAAGTCTGTTCACATCCCTGACCCGACGGAGGAGGAGCTGAAGCAGTGGGAGAAGGAGCTGGTGGAGGAGGAAGAGGAGAAGAGGGCGAATGATAAGGGAGAGAAGGCGTAAAAGGCGTTCTAACCGGCTTGCTCGTGCGAATTACAGCGCCCAGTGTCTTTTTTTTTTTTTTTTTTTTTTTTTGCTTTTCAATATATGACAGCTTTTCCTGCATCCCACATCCCACCTCTTTCTTGTATGCCCCCTTATCCCAATATCCCGACTATAGGATTTGGTGTGTGTGTGTGTTTTTTTTTTCTTTTTTTTCTTTTTTTTTTCTGGTATATGAGTAAATGTTGGTTAACATCCGGTACACGTTTCTTATAAGCCTCATTAGCATCATCAGCCGGCCTGGTATCTGCGCTGCATGGGAGGTAGGTACCATATGCGGCCTCGACGTTTAACGATCCCGCAGTAAACGGGGTGGTGGCGTCATCCTTTCCAACCGCATATGGCGGCGGTCCAAACAAGGAGATAAATAAAGGGAAACGCTGCCTAAGCTCCAACATTGTGGTGAATTCGTCGCTCGCTTTACGTAAAAGAAGTCGAATAGCAGTAGAAAGAAACCCGCGACCTAGCGTATAAAACCCGGGACCTAGCGTATGCCTATCCAAGGGTGCCGAATAATTACAAGTGTAGAATATACGGCACCCGTCCTCCTCGAAAACCGGGCATCACCGGCATAAAGTGCCACCGCCACCACCGCCGAGCAGGGGACATGTCCCGGCAGCAAATCCCCGGCTTCAACGGTCCGCGGCAGCGAAGATGGCCCAGGCCGGGGCCCTGTGCGCCGTCACCAGGAGGAAGGAGAAAAGGGGTCGGGGAAGTATCGTCGTCAGCCTAGACTCGAATGCCGCGCGGGGCCCTGGTTAGTACTACGAAGGCGTGGTCAAAATTGGTCGCACCGTAATAGAAAGGTTAGGCTCTTCTTTGTTTTCCCGGAATGTATCTACCAACTCACGTTCCGTTCTCAAACGTCTTTTTTTTTCTGCAATGTAGAACGAGCAAAGAGACACGACGCGGGGATAGGGTTATCACAGTCCCGCACACAAGTTAACATAAATAAATCCAGGGTTAGAGCGAGAACCTCTGGTTTAACACTAAGATTACCGCCTTCTACCGTTTCCCCAACGGCTTAGACCTGATTGATGGTGGTTACACCCGGACGCCAATAGCAGCAGCCGCCAACAGACGCACTCCCGATTATCGAGACGGCTCATTTGGCATGTGAGACGGGACGCGGGAGTCCGCAGCATGCCGTGGGCGTACGTCGTCACGAGCGGTGCCTACCGCTGCGGTAGGCGGGGCTTTCGGGGAGGTTTCCAGCCGGAAATGGCAGCAGCACGCTGGACCAGCGCATCCTGCTGGGGGAGCGTGGTGGGCCACTAGCTCGGCTCGGGCCGGTGTGCGGCTCGAGGGGCGGCCCGTCATCGGCGGGGCGGACGCGCGGCGCCGGGACCTATAGTGGGCCTACGCCTGGGTCAAGGTATTTTCTGGTGTTCCCTCAGTTTAGTAAGCGGGCTCGTCATCGTCGTCGTCCTCAAAATGCTGCTCGATTTTGGCGTTTGCCAGGAGCTTTCGGGCGGATATTTCGCTACGCTAGCCCGACATGATTCCGTTTTGTCTGTTCTTTGCTCTCCGGACGCGGGCTTGATAGGCTTATCGCCATAGCCCGACTAGCCGCCACCCCAGAATTTCCTCCCAAACATCAGTCGGCATAGGCGGGCCGCAGTATGCTCCCGTCGGCCCGCGCTTCGCGTCTACATCACCCGCCCCGGCAGCCTCGGCAAAGAGCTGTCGTCGGCGGCTCCCGGAGAGAAAGAACATCCACCGCATGGCCCCCTGGTGTCCAGGCCAGAAACCCGCATGACAACAGATCCAGGTGCCCCTGGCTGGCTCTTCGCAAAACTCTCGGCCGGATGTGGGCCTGGGCACAACCAAGAAACACAAGCAATACACGCGCACAGCCCGCCCCCAAGAAGTCCGGGCACTAATACTTCCGAGGCCTCCGCAGCTCCCCAGATAACTCCACGGGAGAGGCTGCTCCATGCTGCAAACGGAAAAAAAAAAAAAAAACTAAAAAAAACTCACACACATCAGCATGTCCAAGTCTCCGCAGCCGCCCCAGATGTCACAGCCCCTACAGCCCGGCTACCCTTAGGCACAATCTAAAAGCCCGAAAATCGGCAATTCGAGGTCTCGGCGGCTCTCGTTCGTCGTGCAGGCCGATCTCGATATGCAAGTTGCCGGGGAAATGAGTGTCGCCAGTGTGATGGGCTGAGCGATCGCCGCGACTTTTTTGGTCCAGTCCATCCACCTAACCTCGCGATGCAGGCCGACAGCCGAACCGTCCACCAAAACGCACAAATATATCTCCCCCGGCCAGGTAGTAGGTGGGTAAGTAGGTACCTGTCCACACCAACGACCAGCAGGACGCCGCTGCTTGGGTGGACGAGATCGCATCTTCCCAAGAAGGCTGCTCGTCCGGAGAGTAAAAAGTCAGCTGATAAAGTGGTATGGCCATACAAACGTACCGGCACATTCACCCACGCTGCCACGGTAACTAGTGCGTGCGATATGCGCTTCCTTTCCGTGCATTATGGTGGAGCGTTGATCAGGGGGCGGTCGGTCGAGGAGGGTTGTTCCCAATCCCTCCCTAGGTTTCAATCCGGCCGCCCTTACCAGTTTGACTACGTACGGAAGAGCGGACGGGATCCCATGTATTCCAGTGGGTATGGCCGTATGTGCTAGTGATCTGACCTACCTAGCCAGCAGCACGGTGTTTTGACTGATCCCTTTTGACAATCCAGCTCCAGTGACCTACGTACCTAATAGCTATTCCTACGGCTCAACATCCATCCCCTCCAATAAATATATCAACCTGATTTACCTATGACTTTTTTGTGGCAGAAATCTGATTCGGATTTGGAGGTTTGCAAGTAGCAAATAATCAAGTGGGAAAGGTCCTCCAAACACCCAGGTCCCCGTACGATTATACCCACGTACGGATGTTATCATGTCCGCCTCGTCCCACCACCGCCTGACGATCCGATGCGCCCTGAATAGACCGCCAGTAGTACCCATTGGCGGCTCGACCAGCCTGCATAAACCCAACTATACGGGCTTCTCTAGATAGTTCCCCACCATCTCCGTCCGTCCGGCATAGGTAGCTTCCTCGGCCATGTGCGACTCAGGCCTAAGCACTTGGCTGCAATGCCGCATGTCGGCCAGAAGCCTCACCTGCACCGATACTTTGTCAATGATCAGTGCCAATACACCCTCTCTACAAGCCTTGCGGGTGCCTTCTCCACAAGACCGCATGAACATGATAGTAACTTCCACCAGATACGATAGAGTAGTCGATTGTACTGTGCTACGTTAAATGGGTAGGTGTCTACCTAGGTGCTAACGACACTGAAGAACCAATTTGCTTGCCCGGAATACACACTCCATCCTCACCTTGATGCATACAATACGACGAGCACTTGCATGGAAAACGCCCTTTCCCCTTGCTCAAACAATGAACATCGGACATGACAGTAATCTGTTCGATCCTAGTTCTCCCATCTTCTTACATCAGTCATCTTCGTCGCAGCCGTCAAGTTCCTGAGGCGCCTGGCTGTGAAGCGTTGGTGACGCGGACTTTGTCGTCGTATTGGCGCCGTCGGATTTGCGGCTCGTCGTAGATGTCGAGTAGATTGCCTTCTCCGCCGAGGTCGATGTTGCTTTGGTCGACTTGTCTCGGCTCGTCCAGGTGCTTTCCTCCAGGGTTGAGAGTTGACCATGTGTATGTGTGGCCTCAGGCACCGTCGAAAGGAAGCTCCAGCCGCCGTCACTGTCGCCGCCGTCGACAGCCACCGTAACGGTGCTCCTATAAGCCGATGGGGTGGACTTGGAGGGAGCAGGAGTCGACATGTCGTCCACAACAGTGACCGTAAAGGTCTTCCGCGTTGGAGATGGAGGGGTCGAGACGCTGCTGCCACCGACAGTGAATGTTACCGTCGTCCTCCGCCGACTCGAAGATGGTGCCAAGGAAGAAGCCGAAAGGGATGACCGGGAGCTAGCGGCGTTCAGCGTCAAGTGGTCTCCGGGCCTGAAAATCGACATGCGGCCACCTCCAGTTGTCGGAACTGGCGCAGGGGATGATAGTACCAATGACGTCCGTACCAGTGGCGACGACAAAGGCGGGCTGAATGGGCTCGAGGTCTGGGCGAGTTGTGGCGGCTGGCCGCAGAGCTGTTGCCAGTCTCCGAAGCAGATGTAACCAGCCTCGCCTTCTGTGGCGACAAATCCTCTAGGACCACCCCAAGACAGGCCAGGTATACCAGAGCCAGCACCATAACCTCTGCTGGAGCCCCCACCCCCAGATCCAGAGCCATCCGAGTCGCCGCTGCCATCTGGACTGCCGTCGTCTCCATCACCATATCCATCATATGGGTCTTCGGGTTCACCCGAACTCCTCCTCCGAACGTTCCCTGTGCCACGACCGTTCTGAAACTTGAACACGGCTACGGTATCGGTGAATCCAGCCTTGTTCTCCTTCCAGTAGGCCAAGTCAGTACCCTGGCGATTGACCATGCTGACCACACCGACGGTGTTGAGGTTGTAGAGCGAGACGTCGAGAGTGTCACTCTTACTGTCGCCTTGATTGCTGGCCGTCGAGCTGGTCGGATCACCACCGATGTAGAGAATCCGGGCTTGGCACTTCCCCAAGACGCCCTCGTGCGTCTTGAAGCCTTCCTGGCAGCATGATGTGCTCCAGTTGTTGAAGAACGAGTAGAGCCCAGCGCCGTAGACAACCACGTTCTTGCTTCCGATGATTCTCAGACCCCACCCCATCTCGCAGGGCGGCTTTCCTGGCAAGCTATCCGCAAGGGTGAGTATTGGTAGCGTTTCCGCAGAGGGCTGTGCATCGCCGGTGCCGTTACCCGACTTGACTCGGCAGTCGAGCGCGAAGTTGGGGTCGTGGATAGTCCTGTTCAGTGTAGTGAACGGGAATGGCGCGGGTGGGTTTGGCTGGTAGTACGCCGTCTCGGTCTGAATTTGCCCCATCCATATGTTTTTTGTGTAGGCGAGCTGATATTGATACAGTGTGTGGTGCTCGACAGAAGTCCCGACCAGCCAGATTCGGCCAGCCTTGGACTCAATGAGTAGTCCACGCCCAGCGTAGATCGAGATCTGGGTGTTGTTGTAATCCTCAATGTCATGATCGGCGACCCAAAACCAATTGTTTTCCATATAGAGTCCGCGGGCCGACTTGGTGATGTGGCACGACATGTAGGCGGCGATGCACAGGGGGTTGACAGCATTGGCCTTGTCGGGTGTCTTGAGACACTCGGCCACCTGCAATTCGGAGCCGGCGAAGCCACCGATTCGAGTGTGCACGTCCCACATACCGGACGGGGGTGTGCTCTGCGAAGTCAGCTTGCATGTGCCACCGGTGTAGGTCGCAAGGTTGTACTCGATCAGCACAGCGCCCGCCGTGGCTCCCTGTGTGGAAACAAAAACATCTGAAAACTCCAGATAGCCCTTGTCTCCGGGCTTGCCAACCTGAACCACCGGATGTGGTCGGTCGATGTGGGAAAACTTGGAACCAGCAGCCATGATAACAGACGACATGGCTTCTCCGACGACACGAAGATTAGGAGGGAAGAACACTGCGAGTTTGGACGTTAGGTGCGGTCTTGGATAGGGCTCAGGGTCAGGGCAGTCAGACAAAAAGTCACGAAGCATACCTGTATCGGTGACCCTGTAGTACCCTGCATCGATGAAAGCGACAACTCCCTCGGAGTACCTCTTGGATGCATCTCCCATCAGTCTGTTCAAGGCGTCGGTATCATCCGTGACACCGTCGCCGCGAGCGCCATAGCTCCTTGCAGAGAGGAATGAGCTAGCAGGGGTATCATCATATTGCGGCTGTAACGTGACGATCAGCAGGGCATTCGGGGATAACAATTCAATGACTGGAATGATGGGCGATGCATCATTCCAGTCAACCCAAGTATGACGGGACTTGCCTTGGATCGTTCGTAGTACTTCTCGCCGGCAGTGAGAGCCCGAGGCACGGGGAAGTACGACACATCTGAGGCTTGGTATACGCTGGGGCCATATGGCGCGTACGCATTACCCTAGAGGACTGGTCAGTTCGCTTGGCAGAGTCGCGACGGTATCGTTTACGCTGCCCGAAGCTTACATGACCAAAGCCTCGCTTGATGACTGTTGCCGAAGGAGACCCTTGGATGATGTCGCCCTTGGCTCCCTTCAGGATGGTGCTGACATTCCTGAACTGGACGTTTTGGATGACGAGAGAACCGGCGCCTGGCTTTTCCTTGACTGCGGGATCTCGGCCAGTGATGATGCCGACGTCGACATTGTTGAAGTGGGAGTCGAGCAGGGTAACAGAGCCGACAGACGAGCTAGTCATGTCAATCCCGGTTCTGCAATTGTTGACCGTCATTGACTTGTACGTCCAGCCCCAGTCCCAGATCTGAAGTATGGCAGTCTGGGAGCCGTGGAACGTGAAGTTTCGAGCCGTGTATTGCTGGTTTCCGAACTATTCGTTGTGTGGTGGGAAACAACCCCATTTGGTCAGTAGATTGATGGGTGAGAAGATAGATACATAGAGGTAAGAAACAAAGAGTGGACTTACCTGGGCTCCGTATTCACCGCCATAGAAGACAAGATCGTTGAGCATGCCTCCGCTGCCCTCCTCCATGAAAATTCCGGAGTGATGGCGGCTGGGGTCGTAGGACATGCGGAAAACGACATTCTGTATTGAGGTCGCCTGCGAGGAGGGCCAGTGGATGCCACAGACGGTGCCAGGAACCTGTCGCATGTCCAGGACGAGATTCCTGACTATAGAGTCTGTTAGAAATCATATAGCAGAGGACTGTTGGTGTTTGAGTGGGTGATCCGGCTTACTTTGACGGAAGAATGTGTTTGTGGCTCCGTATCTGAGATATCCTGTGCTCTGGTACGGGTTGGCCTCGATCAGACCAAGACCGTTTGCCCGAAATTGCTGGGCGGCCTTGATGATGGGCATGGAGGTTGGGTCGCCGATCATCTGGGTGTAGTAATAAGAAACGATAGAGGACGAGATCAGGTAAGTCCCTTTGGGGAAGTAGACGACCGCAGGGGTGGTGGTGGTTCCAGTGCAGGGGCTATCGCCACCGCATCTATTGCCAGAACTGATGGCCGCGTTGATGGCATTGGTGTCGTCGGCGACGCCATCTCCCTTGGCGCCAAAGTCCTTGACGTTCCTGAAGACCGTGTATGACTTGTCCGGGTTGAAGGGCGAGATTCCACGGTGCGGGATGTCCTCCATCCAGTATGCAGCGGCGGCTGACGAAGCCAGGGCCGCGAAGAGGGAGAGCGTTTTGAGGCGCATATTGAAGAGAGTAACAAAGGGGCAGATGATTTCGTGAGAAGCGTATGCGAGGTTCTAGGTGCAGAGTGATGACAATTATGCTGTAAATAAAATGCAGATAGGATCCAAAGGATTGTTGCTTGCGATGATTCGAGTCTGAAAGGAGTGGACGGGCGCGAATCCGATGTGAGGGATGGAGGACTGTCGAGGACGAAGTTCCTGTGGGACTGGGGGACGACAGAACTCGTCAAGTCAGCCTACCTACCAGTGCCTACCAGGACCGGCGAGCAGCCGACGTGGGCTCAACTTCCGTGTCTGCTGGCGCTACCTGCCCGAGAGTGCGTCTCGTTCTGGCTTGGGAAGGCGCGCCTGCGAGAGACCGGGCAACATTGACGGAATGGAAACGGCCTCGGTACCGCCTGCACGAATTGAGATGCTAGTCCATCGCCTCCGGCAGCAGGGCCCACCTGCATCATCGACGGATGGAAATTGCCCTCCACCGCCATACACGCCCTGCTCTTTCCCAGTCAGCGAGTGATGACTGGATTTCACTTGACAGCCCGACCGAGTTCCCGGGGCCGAAGCTGTCATTCTCTAGGCTCAGCGACGCGCCTTCACTCTTGGACGTGTCGAATGCTCGATCCTTGCCTTGGGTGTGGACAAGTCCTTCCTCACCTCCTAGCACAAGAACGCAATCTCATCTGGGGGTGAATCCTGCCTTCCTCAAAGTCAGGCTAGAAGTAGCATCTTTTGCTGCTGCCAAGCGAAGGCTGCGCCGACCCGGTTCGAGCCATGACGCATTCCGTTGATTCCAGCACGGCATACACTGTCAACCCAGCCATGGCCCTCTGGGTGACAGGTTCGCTCTCCCCCTCAACGCCTGCCGCCGTCCTCATATGGCTCTGTGGTCTTGAGGAAATGCCGTCCATGCGCTCGGCAGCCACAACTAGTGTTTCAAGTGCGACCGACACTGCTGGCCTCGCCATTGTCCAACCCCTCTAGGGCATCGTCAAGCAGATCTTGATGCACACACCATCAACGGCAACAGCCAGCGCCAGACCCCATGAAATAGTAAACAATTTCAGACCTCCGAGTCGATCCGCCCTACAAGGGGGACGGCCTGCACGAGCTTGTAGCGTCCGCGAGGAGGGTTGTCGATTACCTCAGTGGCTACAAGCAGTATCTTCAAGGGCTCTCTGGACTCCCACGCGCTTGTTCGTGATCGTGGCGTCGCCCCGATTTCCCAAGGAAGGAGAGCCCACCCGTTTGTCAGCTCCTGGCGCTTTTGGCCGGGGCTGGGCGGGCTGGTGTCCTGCCTTTCGGAGAGCGAGCCGCGTCCCCAGCGGGTTGCCGACCCTACCGCTGGAATGTGACGGAAAGCCAGGTAGGGAGGTACCTCCATGCTAGCGGCGATAAAATATCAACCAAATGTGCCCAAGGTACCTTGAAGAGATATTCTATGATCTCTGCTATCCTGCTTCCAATTTGTTCACAACTTGCCTCGGCCAAAGGCGTCCAGTTCCACCTCTGCCCTTGGAATTCGTCATCATCCTTGTCTCTTTCCAGCCGTCCGCGGAAATCTCGGCAACTCTAAATTGACCACCGCCGCGCGCGTTCTGGCAAAGGCTATCGGGTGGTACATACCTGCTACCTACCCGTCGTCCGAACCTCGTGCAGTAGAGCCGGCAGCTAGTGGCAACACCAGCACGGCCCAGCGGGAAGCGGATATATTGCCCACCGTCGTAGGCGCCTCATCGGAAGCCGTCGATCTAGATGGAGGCTCTTTGGGCCGCCAAGCTACTGTTGGTTGGCAATCCCGCATGTATCTCGATCGCATCGCAAACACGAGAGCGGGCATAAGCTCAAGTATCTCCAAAGATGAAAACCCCCTTGCCCTTCCTAAACCCTTGCAGCGTGCCCTGGACGGCCCGCCTTAGGACCTCCTCCTCCGTATCCCAGTCCCACCTGACCTCGTCCACGGGCGCGTCGCGGAACTTGCCCGCACGAATCAGGCCCAGGATCTCCTCGACCGTCTTGCGTTTGGACTTCTTGTCCCCGTCGGCCCACCTGCTGAGCCAGAACCCCCTGAACCGGATGTCCTTGAAGATGAGCAGGCCGGTCGGCAGTGCAATGGGCTGCTTGGACATGGCGCCGTACGTGACCATGGTGCCGCCCGCGCTCAGCAGGCGTGCCATCTGCGTCGCCGACTTGCCGCCGACGCAGTTGAGGCCGAGCATCACGTCCGCCCCGTGCGTCCACTCGTCGCGCATCCGGCCCGGGAACCCGCGGTCCAGGAACTCAGCCTCGGTCACGACGACGGTCGCGCCCAGGTCCGTCAGCTCCCGCTTCAGCGCCGCCGTCGCCTCGGGCGTGTCCCGCTCGCGCACCACGTTGATGGACCGCAGCCCGGCCAGGCGGCCCAGCTGGACGGCTGCGCGCCCGACGCCGCTGTTTGCACCGTTCTGGACGAACCAGGCCCCGCCGTCGGCCTCACCGCGCCGGTACGCCTGCACGCTCAGGTCGACGAGGTCGACGTAGTCGCGCAGCATGCGGTGCGCCGAGCACGGGTTGACGCTGACGGTCGCAACCTGTAGCGGGGTGAGCGCCGCGCCTTCGCCCTCGGGCACCCGGATCAGAGCGCCGTCGGCGTTATCGACGAGCGCGTGCGTTCGCCACGTGCCCATGCCCGTCGAGGCCGGCACGACCCAGTCTCCAGGTTTCAGGGTCTTGACTCCTGACCCCACCGACAGCACCTCGAAGCAGCCCTCATTGCCGGGGACGGAGGACGGCTCGGACGTGCCGATCATCGCGTCGAAGGCCGGCTTGACGCCGTACGTGCCCTGGATCAGGTTTACGTCAGCCGGATTGATGGGCGCCGCCAGGGCGCGGAGGGTGGCCGCGTGGTGTGGGATCGAGGGGGATATCGAGTGGGTGTGCAACCTGTGCAGGGAGAGATATTGGTGTCAACATGGGTCTTCCTTTCAGTTTGTGGCGCGAGTGGAATGCTGAGGACATGGACGGAGCATACTTCAAGACGTCCTCGGGCTCTCCAAACTTGGAAAACACGAGGGCCTTGGTCTGGATATAGCCGTACGGGCCAGATTTGAGTCTGGTAGTCGTGATAGGTAAGCATCTCGCCGCCGTCCTCCTGGGTGCGTTGGGGATCGATCTGGTGAGGGCCAAGAGGGTCGACGTGATCGCCAGCCTCGGGGTTGTCGTCATTGTCGGCTGATGACGTGGAAGGAGTCGTCGGGCTCAATCGGTCGTCGATACACCGGTACGCGGCGCAGATTGTGTTTCTTTTGGCGGTGGTAGCTTCGAGCTTGCGTAAAAAGGAAGAAGGTCGCTGGACAGGAGCCACAACATGGAGGCCGACGCGCGCATGCAAAGCTCGCAACGATGACGTTGAAGCTCCATCAAGCTCTGGCCAATCAAAATAACCCGCGCTCTGCAGAACCCCCAATTCCCCGCAGACAGGCACACCTCCCCGCCCAGGTAGATCACTCATCATCATTCAACTGATTTTCTCGTCGTTGGGGCGATAGATATGGGAGCTGGAAACGGTGATGAGAAGAGTAACGGGCCGTGGAGCGCAGGCAGCGGTTCTACAAAGGCTAAGCCTCTCGAGGGCGTGGCCGATTTTGACATCTGTCATGCGGCGATGTGTGGCGCGAAGCTAGCATCCAATGCGAAGGCCCCGGCTCATTGCACGGGCTTGCCTGCGATAGTTGACAGCTCAGGCGATCATGACAGGCCGCGGGACGCCACCCAAATGTCAAAGCGGAATGGCGGCCTGCAATGGTGACATCTAACCCCTCGCTCGAAGGTGAAAGCCTTTTTTAAACTTAACCGTTCCCGTTGTCATCTAGCCAGGCGCCGTTTCCAGCCTATCGCCTGTCAATAATGACGCTTGAGCGCGGCAGAGACATGTGCACGCACAAAAAAAAAAAAAAAAAAAAAAAAAAAAAAAAAAAAAAAACCTTGTCATTATCTGACGCCCTTCAACCTCTAATGCCTCATAGTCGGGTGCCTTGATCCCGCAGGCAATTAGAGTGAAACCGCCAAGATTCGATACATCAACAAAAATTTGTAGATAGGGTGAAGCCATACAGCATAAAACGGACGCCCAAATGATCAAATCCCCAAGAAATCCTCCCCTCCAGCAGCAAGGCTTGGTGTCTTCAAGGTATGTGCCTAGCTAGCTATTAGATATTGATGGGGAAATGTAACACAGGAGACATGGTGGTGACGGTGGCGGCTGGGAGCAAGAGTAATATTCAAAACAAAGCAGACAGGGTCAGGCCATGGAAGTCATCCAGCCCGAACCAGAGAACAGACGCGAGGACATATGGGAGTAAAGGCGGGTGGTGGTTTCTGGGGGTGCGGTACGTCATGAGAAAAAAGGGCCAAACGAAGAATAAAAGAAAACTGAGGACGTGAAGGAAGCGGTACAGTATGTGTAAGTGAATGTAGAGCTCAGATTGTGAGCAGGGGTATCTCGGTTCACGCCTCTCTCTCTCTCTCTCTCTCTCTCTCTCTCTCTCTCTCTCTCTCTCTCTCTCTCTCTCTCTCTCTCTCTCTCTCTCTCTCTCTCTCTCTCTCTCTCTCTCTCTCTCTCTCTCTCTCTCTCTCTCTCTCTCTCTCTCTCTCTCTCTCTCTCTCTCTCTCTCTCTCTCTCTCTCTCTCTCTCTCTCTCTCTCTCTCTCTCTCTCTCTCTCTCTCTCTCTCTCTCTCTCTCTCTCTCTCTCTCTCTCTCTCTCTCTCTCTCTCTCTCTCTCTCTCTCTCTCTCTCTCTCTCTCTCTCTCTCTCTCTCTCTCTCTCTCTCTCTCTCTCTCTCTCTCTCTCTCTCTCTCTCTCTCTCTCTCTCTCTCTCTCTCTCTCTCTCTCTCTCTCTCTCTCTCTCTCTCTCTCTCTCTCTCTCTCTCTCTCTCTCTCTCTCTCTCTCTCTCTCTCTCTCTCTCTCTCTCTCTCTCTCTCTCTCTCTCTCTCTCTCTCTCTCTCTCTCTCTCTCTCTCTCTCTCTCTCTCTCTCTCTCTCTCTCTCTCTCTCTCTCTCTCTCTCTCTCTCTCTCTCTCTCTCTCTCTCTCTCTCTCTCTCTCTCTCTCTCTCTGTATGTTGAAGAGACCCGCGGCGGTTTCCATCAGGGCCCGTGCCACGGTCGATCAACCGGGGGAATGCGAAGATTCGTACCTCATCCATGCGATTCAATCTTCAAAGAAACGAACAAAGGCAAATAAACAGTGCAAAAAAAAAAAAAAAAAAAAAAA
>PYSS01000033.1:213086-291103 GCA_003049465.1 Magnaporthiopsis rhizophila | reverse complement strand
GGGCGGGGGCGGGCGTCGGGGGGGTAGGGAGCCCCGGCGGCGGCGGCGGCGGAGGTGTCGTCCCGCGGCGCCTAAGCTTTGCCGGGCTGATTGGCCGCGTCGGCAGTAACGACAGCAACAACAGCAACGAGGACGGGACGACGCCGTCGTCGCCCAAGGGGATCCGCAAGAGCATACAGCGGGTGCTGGGGCTGGGGCAGCACAATCACAGCCATGGTCACGGTCACGGGCATGGACACTCGCAGTCTGTAGGCTCGGTGGGGAGTCCGCCGCCGCAACAGTGATGGGAGTTTGGGTATATTTTTGTTGGATTTTTTAATGTCGCCGTCACACATAATGCTGCTGCTATATACCCTCCGGTGATATGTTTTCTTTTGGGTAATAATATGTATCGCCTGGCGGGAAGATCTAGGCTGGTAATGTCGGGGTATGTTTTTTTTTTTTTTTTATTATGGTGCTGCTCCATTTTCGACGGCATAGGTTGGCACTTTTTCTGGGGCATTTGATATTCTGCGGTTCATCTTGGTTATTTCGAGGCCATATCACCGAGAACAATGGACAGCAGGAGCAACGGCCATTTTACGGCCGTCCATATCATGAGCAGCGCACGGCGCAAGTTGCCGGATAAACGCTGCCGCATCAATTTCTTACGTGCCACTGCTTCACCTCACCAGCAACCCAATCCATCACACCATGCCGTGCAACGACAGTGCTGCAATCGGACCGGCGCCTGGCCAATCTGTCTAGGCCTGAAAAAAAGTTGAATGTTGGAAGATTTGGGTTGGGCAAAGGGCTGGATAGAAACGGATGAGGTGGCCAAGTAATGCTTTCGGGGCGGGAAATGATGGGTATTGATTCTTTTTTTTTTATTGACTTTTTTTTTTTGTCTCGGAGGCGCGGCTAAACCTATGCTCTCCTCGAAAACCTAGTTCCCAGAGACGACGACGTCCTTCCTTGTACCCCAAATGCGATGCAATGCAATCCAATCCAATCCAAAAAAAAAAAAAAAAAAAGCACACCTGTTTGTCTGCCTTTTGCCTGCCTCGCCCATCCATCCAGCCCCCGCGTCATCAACCGATCATATCTATGTCGTCTTCCCTCTCGACCTTCACCTTGACGTCATGCTCGCCCTTGCCCTCGCCCTCGTCCTCCACCTTGACCTTCACCTCGAGCCCCGCCGCCCCGATACGACAATCCTCGTGCCTCACATCGACATAACCGTCCGCCTCAACCTCCCGCGGATCCGGGGTCGGGGGGATCCGAATGGGCTTCCCGGGGATGGGCGGCGCGGCGGCGGGGGGCCCGTACTCCTTGTCGATGACCTCGAGCAGCCTGCCCAGCGGGAGCAGGATGGCCTCGTCCGGGCCGGCCTTGTCGTCCACGTGGCTGCGCGCCAGGCGGAGGTTGTAGTTGGGGTCCGACGCGACGACGGCGCGCACGTCGAGCGCGCGCACCAGGTCGGGCTCGATGGTGTCGAGCCGCACGCCGACGGGAGGGAGGCCGACATCCGTCGTCAGCTGGCTCTCGGGCCGCCACTCGACCGTGATCATGACGACGCAGCGGATGTTGCCGTTGCTTTTTTGGATGTATTCTGTGAAATTCTGTCGTGTCAGTTTTTTTTTTNTAATATTTTTTTTTTTTTTTTTTTTTTTTTTTTTTTTTTTTTTTTTTTGGGTTGACTCGCTTGCTGGCGTGAAAAAGGAGAAGCGAAGGGAAACTGAATGGTTAAAGATGGAGAAGTAAACATACCTTGGGCTCGGCGAGCAATAGACCGATCGTTCGAAAAGCAGATCTCGATGACGATGCCGGGAAAGTAGTGGTCGTTGTCGCTGCTGCCGTCGAGGGCCGACACGCAGCCGATGCCGGCGTCGGGGCATACCTGCTCGGAAACGAAGCCTCCGTCCCCAATGTCGGGCCCGACGAACCTGATGGCCGTCTCGGACTGCTCCCACAGCCTGTCGGCCTCGACGACGCCCAGCATGGACTCGAGCCGGGTCAGCAGCAGGTTCGCCACCGCCATGGTCAGGCGCCTGTGCTCGGGCAGGGGCCGGCGGATGGTGAGGGTGGGCCGGGGCGTGAGGAAGTAGTCCAGCGCCACCTGCTCGTCGACGAACTGGCCCAGCTGCTCGAGCGTCATCTTCAGCGACAGCGGCGGCCGCATCCGCCCGACGGCGCCCTCGAGGTTCCGGACCATGGCGCGGCGCCGCTCCTCGGCCTCCTGCACCTGCTCGAAGGCGGCCCGCTCGCGCTCGGCGGCGGCGACGATGCCCGCCGTCGCCTTCTTGAACGCCTCGTCCCGCCTTTGCTTCTGCGACAGGTGCGCCGCCAGCCGGTCCTTGTCGTCGGGCGGCCAGAGCAGCTCGCGCAGCGCGAACCACTGGTCGGGCGAGAGCGGGAAGTCGAGCCGCTCGAGCTCCTCGGGCCGCATGTGGTCTACCAGCCCGTAGCTTTCTGGCGCCGTCATCGCCACGGTGCGGCGGTTGTGGCCCTGAGTTATTGCGGCGAACGCGCACATGACGTCCAGAACAGGCATGATGGATGCCGGCGGGTTAAACCCGTCTGCGGGAGGGTTGGGTGGTACATCTGCGGACATGGTTGTTTGTATGTAGACTTGGGAGCTCTGTCTAATCCTGAATCTCTGGGGAGGCGAGACTCGACCCAGCAGACAAAAGAGACGTGGGAACGGGTCGCAAATAAATAGACAGGCAGACGGGTATTGCTATCGGTGGTGGTATGGGGGTATGTAAGTGGGTAGCTGTGGTTGAGGGGCTCATGCACGAGGTTGTTGGTGATGAAATTTGGCTCCCGTCGCCCTTTTTACACATCAGTGCCGCTCACTTGGGTCAGGCAGACATCTGTGGCGCACCCTCGAGAGCGTCATCCATTCCGCCCCATCTGCTGTTATTTTCTCCCTCCCTTGCGCCGTGTCCCGTTTGGTGCTGATCGCGAGTTTGGCTCGAATGATGTGCGCTCCCTTGCATTAAATAGTCTCGCCCCACCGTCGTCACCATCGCTGAAGAAGAAAAAAAAGAAAAAGAAAAAAACAGACGGCAAAACCAAGCACTATTTTCTCGGCTCAGAGCCTTGTTGCTCGGCCACTCCCATTGGACGGGGACGTGATAAAATGGGTGCCAGGGGTGATCCTGGTCTTGGCAATCACCTTGGCAAGCCAGTGGCTCGAGGCTTTGCCCCAGGCTCCGGGTCACGGCATCCGCGCGCCTTTTTTTCAAAAATAGAGCCCAGAGGGTCGTCAGGTGGCCGGGGCCGTCTGCATCGGCATGGAGCCCGGGGAGCTGAAATGGATGAGGATCGGCTTGAACAATGTGAGACGCGTGCTAATCGTTAATCGCTCACTCAAACCCCTACGTTAAAGGACGAAGGCTGAATGGAAACCTAGGAAAGAGCTTCAACCTAATCTCAGCTGACTGCTCATCACGAAATGTCTGACGCCTTGGTCAAAATGACCTAACAGAGTAACTGTGACCCACACGTGCAGTTTCAAGTGGTCAACCGCGATCCAAGTTGAGTGTGCACAAGTAATGCAATCTAGGTACAATGTGCAGAATCGATGTGCAGCACAACCATCCTCCAATGCTTGACGGTTCCATTCAGATGACCCAAGCTTATGCTGGGATTCTCCGGGCAGGCAAGAAGCACGAGCCACTCCAATCCTGCTCGTGTCAAGTACCCATCTACGCTTACCTCTTTTAACCACGAGAATCATCAGTCAAGTCAAGCTCGCACCATAAGCTTTTCTCTGATGTCTTCGCCCGACAGAACAGGCGCGCGAGTTCGTCACCATTTCGGCCCTGGCCATCATCGGGAATCCCTCCTCTGCCCACCCGCCGCCTCCTGGCTCGGCTGAACGAACCAATCAACCGCCCACAGGAGACACATTCCGAGCAAGAGGAGGGAGCAACGCACCGCCAAGCCGAGGCCGCTCGGACCCCCGCCGACGCTACCACGACGCCGCCGCCGCCCCGGAGCAGGGCGGTTACGAGCTCGAGGAGCTTTCTGCTGCTGCACATCCTCCCGAGTCGGAGAAGAGAGCGGCCAAGCGACGGTGGCTGCAGGAGCAGGACGACATGAAGTTCTCCCACAGCATCCAGTTCAATGCCGTGCCCGACTGGAGCAGCCACTACATAGCCTACAGTAATCTGAAAAAGCTGTATGATGCGTCCTCCGCTTTCTATTTCCGAGAGAGAGAGAGGTGTGAGCGTGTGTGGAGCTGTTTTCGGGCCGCCGCTAACCGTGGTGGTGCTCTTCACCAATAAAAACTTCAGAATCTACCAGCTCGAAAAGACGATCAACCACTCGCTCGCCGCCGACGCCGAGTCCAGACCTCTCATCTCCGGCGAGGAGGACGTCGAGAAGGTGTTCGCCCGGGCCCTAGACGTGGAGCTGGAGAAGATTACCTCCTTCTACCAGATCAAGGAGCAGGAGCTCGTCGACGACGTCAATGCCCTTCTTCGGGACATTGGAGACTCGGAAAGCGAAGGCGATGACAGGCCCGGCGGCGGCACCCAGACGGCCCACCAGCCATCAGAACGATCCTTCTCGACCCTGGTGGACGCACGCCGTGGCAGCATGATGAGCCGCGGGTCAACCGAGGGCGGCAACGAGGACGACAGCGACGAGGACGAGGAGGAGCAGCAGCAGCGGCAGGGGGAGACGGCGGCCCTGAGGGGCAAGCGACGGTCCAGCGTCGGCACCTCGCGCCGGGGAGGGCGGCAAAGCACGACGTACGACGACTACGCCGAGCAGGCGGCGCTGTACTCGACCGACATTATGCTCAAGCGCCGCATCGTGGCGTTGTACGTGCAGCTGTGCGAGCTCAAGTCGTACGCGCAGCTCAACAAGACGGGCTTCCGCAAGGTGCTCAAGAAGTTCGACAAGATCTGCGACCGCCAGCTGCGCCAGAGGTACATGGAGTTCACCGTCGAGCCCGCCCATCCCTTTCGCCCGGAGGCGACCAGGCTGATCGAGGGCCACGTCGCCAGCATGGAGCGCGCCTACGCCGACCTCGCCGTCCAGGGCGACCTCGCCGTCGCCCGCCGCGACCTGCGCTCGCACCTCCGCGAGCACGTCGTCTGGGAGCGCAACACGGTCTGGCGTGACATGATCGGCATGGAGCGCCGCGCCGAAGCCGCCAGCCTGGGCCGCGCCCTGCTCGGCCGCGACGCCTCCGCCGGTGTCGCCCGCCTGCAGGGCGACGAGGAGGTCGCCATCCCGACCAAGGAGATTGTCACTCCGCTGGGCCGCTTCAGGTGCCCGGCGTGGCTGTTCAGCACCGCCATGCTTAATCTGGTCGTCATCACGGCCGTCTTCGCCGCGCTGCTAGTCATTCCCATCATGAAGAGCCCGGAGCAGCAGAACTGCCTGGCGATGCTGGTGTTTGCCAGCTTGATGTGGGCAACCGAGGTATGTGGCGGGCTTAGTTGCTATACATGCACAGCCCAGGTTCTCCGTCTAACACCTCTCTCTCTCTCTCTCGTAGGCCATCCCCCTCTTCGTCACCTCTCTGACGATCCCTTTTCTCTGCATCGTCCTGAGAGTCGTCCGATCCGACGACCCGCCGCAAAAGAGGCTCAGCTCAAAGGAGGCGACCGCGTACGTCTTTGCGTCCATGTGGACGCCCGTCATCATGCTCCTGCTCGGCGGCTTCACCCTCGCGGCGGCGCTGTCCAAGTGCAAGATCGACAAGAGCATCGCCACCTTTGTGCTCAGCAAGGCCGGCACCAAGCCGCGGACCGTGCTCCTGGCCAGCATGCTGGTCGCCGCCTTTGCGAGCATGCTGATCTCGAACGTCGCCGCGCCGGTCCTCTGCTTTTCCATCATCGAGGTCAGCACCCCTGAGGGATCAATCCTTGTCCGTAACCTAAAGCCATGCTGACACGAGCCCCCTTTAGCCGATGCTCCGAAACCTCCCCAACGGGTCCCCAATGTCCAAGGCCCTCATCATGGGCATCGCCCTGGCGTCCAACATCGGCGGCATGCTCTCGCCCATCGCGTCGCCCCAGAACGTCGTGGCCATCGGCATCATGCAGCCCGAGCCGACGTGGGGCGACTGGTTCTTCATCGTCATCCCCGTCGGCCTGGTGTCCATCGGCCTGATCTGGGCCCTGCTCCTGGCGACGTTCCAGCCGGGCCGGGGCACCGTCATCGTGCCCATCAGGCCCGTCAAGGACCCCTTCACGGGCACGCAGTGGTTCGTCTCGGCCGTGACGGTGGCCACCATCGCCTTGTGGTGCGGCAGCCACCAGCTCGAGAGCGTCTTTGGCGACATGGGCGTCATCGCCGTCATCCCGCTCGTGCTCTTCTTTGGCATCGGCCTGCTGACCAAGGAGGACTTCAACAACTTCCCCTGGACCATCATCATCCTGGCGGCCGGCGGGTTGGCCCTGGGCAAGTCGGTCAAGTCGTCGGGCCTGCTGCACACCCTGGCCGACGACATTGGCGTCCGCGTCGAGGGCATCAGCCTCTACGGCGTGCTCGTAGTCTTTTCGTCGCTGATCTTGGTCATCGCCACCTTCATCAGCCACACCGTCGCCGCCCTCATCTTTTTGCCGCTGGTTTACGACATCGGCCGCAGCATGGACGAGCCGCACCCCAATCTGCTGGTCATGGGCGGGGTGCTGATGTGCAGCGCCGCCATGGGGCTGCCCACGAGCGGGTTTCCGAATATGAGTGAGTTTTTGCCCGCCTCTACCGTTTCGTCTTTTGGTACGTATTTACGTACAGCTAATCAAATCGTTACCGACAGCCGCCATCATGAAGGAGGACGCCACGGGCCAGAGATATCTCCAGGTCAAGCACTTTATCAGCAGGGGCGTCCCGAGCAGCATAATAACCCTTGTGGTTGTGGTGACGCTCGGGTACGGCGCGATGGTCATCATTGGCATGTAACTATTACTGCTGATCTATCTGATGCCTGGCATGTTGCTCGAATAACAATGCAGTCCCGACATGCTACTCGGCATTTCCTTTTTTGTCGCCTCTGCTGTTTCCTTCTCCTGTAGACCACCAACATATGGGAACACGTACATGTCACCTATCTTGTGCGCAGCCTTTTCCACGGTGCAGGTTTTTAATAGTAGCTTATTTTTTTTTTTTTTTTTTTAGGCGACATAGCCGTCATATAAAACTAGGTGAAAAGCGTCCTTTTAAATCCCCCGAATATCCGTTTTGCGAGATTCCAAGGCCGATATTATTGTTTATCGTTTTCGGTTTTTTATTTTATAGCCCACTGCCCCGGGGCCATCCTGTATCCTGCCCGTTGTCGAGTATCTACCGTCTACGCTCGGCAGGTTAAAGTCGGCATCCTTTCCCGCGTGCCCGAGAGCGCCGTTCACCGGCGGGAACAGGGAGACTTGGAGATCACGTTGTGCTCTAGGAAAGTCTTCGTCGAATATCTCATGTCAATGGTCGAAGCGTGAATCCAAGGTTGTCCTTCTCCTTCGTCTCAGTGCCGGCCCATGCCCCTCTGCAGCGCTCCCGCATCCTCCGCCACCTGTTGGGTACTCCAAATCATACACTCCGTCATCCTTCTTCACTCTCCGTCCGTAGCTCCCCTTCTGCCACCGCGGTAGATGCGGCAGCACAAGATCAGCAAGGTCCACCAGGACGCCGGACCCGCGCCGGTTATCCTCCTTGAAGTTGGCGACGCAGAAGCCCGCCAGGTAATAATGTCGTATTGCGCCTGGACGACCTCGTCATCGAGCGCCGTGCCCCGGGGAACATATCTGTACACCATGCCGTAGTACCACGGCAACCTCGTGTCCAGGCCGCGGTACGGGTCGACCCTGAACCTGGCACCAGCGACCATACATGTTCGCCGTCCAGCCGCACCCAGCCCAGGCATTCGCTGATTTGGGGTTTAACCACAACCGCCTTGAAGCCCAGTGGCCGTTCTGACTCCATTCCTGTGAAAACGCCCGGATGTTGCGGAGCGTGTCCTGGCGCGTTTTTTGGCCCTCGGTGAAGGTAAATGGGCCGGCCACTGGCGGCCGCCTCTCGCAAGCTAGTCGCCATCACCTCCAGGACGGCGCAGTTGACGCACTCGCGCTCAAAGGGCCACATGCGGGCGCCGGGCTAGTCGCTCCACTCTGGCTGTGGCGGGAGCTTGTTTAGAAAATGCTGTAGCCGGTTAGCGTTTCGCTGCGATATTAAAACTTGGCAGGCTTACTTACCACCTTGACAGCCACCTCCTCGTCATCGCGTGTACGGCACCGGAATACCATGCCCTCCGCGCCGGCGCCGACAAAGTTCCGGAACCGAAGCGACTCGGGCGGGTGAGGGTACGCCCTGAGCCGCGGATGCTTGAAGTCTTGCCATTTGTAGGGTGGCTCACCTACTTTGGGGTCGGAGGAGAGGAATCGGGGATTTTTTCCACTATAGGGGCGGCGGTGGGTGAGTTCCGGGGTGGAAGCAGAGTGTTTTGATTTGGATTCCTAGCTGAGATGTGACATTGGGTACACTAGGGATGCGGATGGCCTCAGCTGAGAGTGGTGGTAGGGCTGGCTGGCACGCAAACTAGGAGGGCAATACACCAGGAGAAACTGACCGCAGCCAGAATCTCTATTCCTCTAAAAGGAAATAGGAAAGGAAAGGGGAAAGGGGAAATAATACCACCAGCGTTTTTTTACTTATCATACAATCCGCTTTTTTAAAAAGAGGTTATTTATCACTATCAATACATTTGAACAAAGGGGTTGAAAAACGTTCCCCTTATTCGGGCCTTTTAGTGTATTCTTTTTTCTGATCTGCGTGACTGGCAAGCGGCCGTGCGAATCCCAACATCCAGGCACATCTGCCTGGCTGTATGTGTACGGTAATTTACCAGGTATCAAAATGCGAGTTGGTGACAAAGGATTGGAACTAGAGCACCTCAGACTCCTACAAGAGCTGAATTAGGCGTGCTTACTGGAAGATGCATGGAGTCAGTGATGTCATGGCCTGTGCAGGTGGAGGCACCGGACTACCTAGTTGGCCTTTTGCTGCCTCCTGCCGCTGCCACAATAATATTGAACAGTAAAAGGAAAAAAAGAAAAGGAAATGGAAAGGATACATACGGGAATTCGAAAAATACAGAGGTACAAAAATCGTACAACATCCCTATGTTGGACTTGGACACCGATGAGGCTGGCTGGCGTACCCCGAGCTGTGATGGCACGTGCGTTGTTGGCCCGCTTCTGCCCAATGTCACTTCCTTTGATGGCGGTTTCCCGTTACGCAGCCTGAGGTCATCAGTATTCTCGACCTCCCCATGAGCCAACGCCCGCGATCCAAGTCCTCGAGGCCGAGCTGGCCGCAGCCATGCTTTCCGCATTCACCGCTCGGCCGATAATCGAGCTGAGGCAGCGCGACAAGTCCAAGATCGAGACCGTCCTCGCATATGGTGAGTACTACATACCAGCCCCTTGACGGCGTAGACTGATTGGCGTCCCCTTGGACACAACAGGCGACCGCGTTCTCGTCGGGCTCAACACGGGCGTCCTCCGCATATATCGCCTCAACGACGCAGCCGTCAATGGGCACCCGGAACCCAAAGCCAAAGATGGTAAGCCCGCCGCGGATGGCGGTGACACGCAGGCAGCGTCGCCGCCCCCTGCGCCCCGAGCCACCGACCTGCTCCGCGAGGTAGAGAAGTTCTCCACGCGCGCCGTCGAGCAGCTGGCCATCATCAAGGAGGCCAACACGCTGGTCTCGCTGTCCAACTACGCGGTGTCGCTGCACGACCTCTCCTCCTTCGAGCCCATCGAGGCCCCGCTGGCCAACACCCGCAACGCAACATGCTTCGCCGTCACATCCAACGTGGTCGAGGATCCGACCGGCGTGCCTGAGATCGTCAGCCGCCTGGCCGTGGCCGTCAAGCGTCGGCTCTTCCTGTGGAGCTGGCACGAGTATGAGCTGAGCCCCGACGTGACCGAGGTTGTGCTGCCCGAGTCCATCCGGTCCCTGACGTGGGCGAACGCAACCAAAATCGTGTGCGGCATGAACTCGGAGTACATGCTCGTTGACGTCACCACCAAGGAGACGTCAAGCATAACGGGCGGGCACATCGGCAGCGGCGGCGGCGCGGGCGCCGGAGCCCAGGGCGGCGTCAGTAGGTTTGGCGCCTACAGCACCGCCGGCATGGGCTATATGGGTCTGGGAGGGTATATGCCCAAGCCGCTGGCCACCAGGCTTGCGGACGGCGAGCTGCTACTGGCAAAGGACATCAACACCATGTTCATCAACGACGAAGGCAAGCTGCTCGAGAAGCGCCAGGTGCCCTGGCAGTTCGCCCCGGACAGCATCGGGTACAGCTATCCCTACCTGCTCGCGCTGCAGCCGCCGGCCAAGGGCGGCCTCGAGGTCCGCAACCCGGACACGCTCAGCCTCCTGCAAACCATCACCCTATCTGGCGCTACGCAGATGCACTTCCCCGCGCCGGCCCCGAGCCTGCCCAAGGGCTTTCACGTCTCGAGCGACCGCTGCGTCTGGAAGATGAATGCGAATGACTACGAAGAGCAGGTCAAGGAGCTCCTGGCGGCGGCTCGCTACGACGAGGCTATCAGCATCCTCAACATGCTCGAGGACGCTCTCCTGAAAGACAAGGCGGAGATGCTGCGCGAGGTCAAGATGCAAAAGGCCGAGTTGCTATTCAGGCAAGGGAAATTCCGGGCGTCGATGGATCTTTTTAATGAAGATTCAGTCAACGCACCCCCAGACAGGGTCCTGCGGCTTTTCCCGCCCGTCATAGCCGGCGAGCTATCGGCGTACACTGCCAAGAGCAATGACCAGGATGCGGCAGACCACCACGACGACAACACCAACGGCAAGACGGACGGGGCCAAAGACGGTCAGAAACCCGACTCACCACCGGCCGGTACTAGTGCCGCCCCCGCGGCCACTACCGAGACGACGGAGACCTACACGAGGGCCGGCGGATTTGCCAGGATGCTCCTGGGAGGCGGCAGAAAGGCGGTGGATTCGGACGCGGCCTCCATCGCGTCGACCAAGAAGAGCAGCGGCGACGCAGACGACGATGCGAAGAGCATCAAGGCGATGCCGCCGGCAGACGACGGAGTCCTA
Source organism: Magnaporthiopsis rhizophila (assembly GCA_003049465.1). NCBI lineage: Eukaryota > Fungi > Ascomycota > Sordariomycetes > Magnaporthales > Magnaporthaceae > Magnaporthiopsis > Magnaporthiopsis rhizophila. The sequence goes on along the minus strand of PYSS01000033.1, from coordinate 280,027 downwards.
GACGGCAAGGAGCTCAGGGACGCGGTGCTCGAGCTCAACGGCTACCTGGCCGGGGCGCGGGCACGTCTACAGAGGGTGATCGACCCCGTGACGGGCAAGCTCAAGCCTTCACGGGACGCGTCGGCCGAGGAGGCGTTCAAGAGCCTCCTGGGCTCGCATCAGGACGAATCCGAGGAGCAGCTGGAGAAGGACCTGCAGGAGACGTTCAAGCTCGTCGACACGTCTCTCTTCCGCGCTTACATGCTCGCCAACCCCAACCTAGCCCCCTCCCTCTTCCGCATCCCCAACTTCTGCGACCCGGACGTGGTCAACGCCAAGCTGCTGGAGCACAACAGCTACACGTCCCTCATCGGCTTTTTCCACGGCAAGAAGCTCCACCGGCAGGCGCTGGAGCTGCTCAAGCGGTTCGGGGGCAGGGAACAACAACAGCCTGACGACCAGGGCGAGGTGGTGGCCGACGAGACCCTACACGGACCCGAGCGCACCGTCCGGTACCTGCAGACCCTGCCGCCGGATATGATCGACCTGATTCTCGAGTTCTCCGAGTGGACGCTCAAGGCGGCGCCCGACCTGGCCATGGAAGTGTTTGTGGCCGACACGGAGAACGCCGAGACGCTGCCGCGGCACAGGGTGGTCGAGTTTCTGGGCAGCATCGACGTCGAGCTCGAGGTGCGGTACCTCGACCACATCATCTCGGAGCTCAACGACATGACGCCCGACTTCCACAACCGGCTGGTCGATATCCTCATCAAGCACCTGCAGACGAAGCCGAAGGGGGACGAGTGGAACGCCCTGATGGACCGGCTGCTCCGGTTCCTGAAGGAGGGACAGTATGGCCTGCATAGGGCGTTTGATCTCATTGACAAGGATGGTGAGCGAAAGAAAACATCTTCTGCGTGCGATAACACAGTCTGTTCATTGCCAAGCTAACCGTTGTTATCCTCCTTCCACCTTTACAGATCCGGCATTCTACGAAGCGCAGGCGATCGTCCTTAGCAATATGGGGTCCCACCGCCAAGCCCTGGAGATTTACGTGTTTGACATGAAGGATTACGCAAAAGCCGAAGAGTATGTGAAGCGGACCCTCGCTAGGGTACGGATATGCGATTTGATGCTAACGGGGTTGTTTTCCTCTGTGCAGATACTGCAACCAAGTACACAAGACGGAGGGCCCTGCAGGGCCCAAGTCGTCGACGTCCTGGTCCCACAGCGAGAAAGACCCCCTCGAGGACGACGAGGACGACGAGGAGGCACAGCCGTCGATCCACCACACCCTCCTCTCGCTGTACCTCAACCCCCCGACCTGGCGGCGCGGCCAGTCACCGCTGTCGCCGAACCGGGAGGAGGCGCTGGACCTGCTCTCCAAGCACGGCTCGCGGCTGCCGGCGTCGTCGACGCTCTCGCTGCTGCCGGACTCGCTGCCCGTGTCGCAGCTCGAGGCCTACTTCCGGGGCCAGATCCGGTCGTCCAACAGCATAGTCAACGAGGGTCGCGTGGTTGCCGGGATGCGCAAGACGGAGCTCGTGTCGGCGCAGGCGCGTCTGCTCCTCGGCGACGACGTGTTGGGAGCCAGAGGGTGCGTGGGCCTGCCGGAGCAAGGGGGTAGGAGCCGGCGCGTGGTGGTCAGCGAGGAGAGAGTCTGCGGCGTGTGCCACAAGCGGCTGGGCGGTAGCGTTATTGCTGTGCTGCCTGACAACACGGTCGTCCACTATGGCTGTCTCAGCAAGGCGACGCGGGGTGTGGGATCGAGGGAGAAGGGGCCGAGTTGGGGGAGGGTTGGCGGGTATTAGATGAGGACTTTTATATTCGGATTTTTGTTGCTATCGGATCACCACCGTGCTCTCTTTGTTGGTGTTAGTATCGAGTCTAGCTGTGCTGTTATCCACCGGCCGCCGGTTCGAGCAGGACAAAGAAAGACTTGCCTTTTCACTCATCATCCACGTCCACAACCTCCTCTCCGTAGTTCTCCTCCTCCTTGGCCTCGTCCACTGTTGCACCGGTAGCCACCTCACGGGCCTTGTCCGCGTCCATTCTTTGCGTAAGCTCCTTGTTGACCTGATCTTGGACGGCAGCGACCGAAGCGCGCAGATCTTGCAGGAACTTGGTCTTGTCCTCAAGGCTGAGGGCGGCCGACGGGATGGGCGTTGCAGTCGTGATGTTGCTGGTTGCCGTGAAGGACTCGTTGGCGGGGCTTTTGTAGGTCGCGGAGACGACGGATGTGTTTTTGGAGTCTGGCATTGTTTTCTGTTTGTTTGTTCGTTTCTGTTTGTGCAGTTTGCGTTTGATGTTTGTTGTTTGGTGTTTAGTGCTTGTGCTAGATTTTCAATAGATGGCAAGGCACGGCTAACTTGGTAGGGTACTTCCTAGGCTCTCTTGGTGGGGCATGGTTGCCTCATATGTCGTCAATGTTGAGTTTGCGCTATCTTGACAGCCACAGCAGGAGCTCCCGCTAGTACAATTTGCCCTCACTCTAGAACTTCCACCTTCCCATTTGACTTCCTGCTCCATTGAGGGCACCTTCCTGGCTTCTGCCATTGCAAACTCTCGGTATAAATCCCGACAAATCAGACCAGATCCGATGCCACCCTTTTTCGACACATCGACCAGGGCCAGGGTCTACAACAGCTGAGAGGACCCTCCTTGCATTCGCCCCGGTGGAAACGCTTCAAACGGCGAAATGCAGCCAGGAAGGGCCCCTGCCGGTGGTGCCTTGTCGCCTGGCATGCAGCAGCAGCAGCGACCGCCCTCGTCGGCCTCGTCGTCGTCGGATCTCTCGTCGTCGCGAACAAGAGCAAGGAGAGCAGAGTCGACGCAGAGCGAAGATTCGACAAGCCCCATCTCTTCCCTGTTCAGATCCAACCGAGGCACCCAAGCACAGCAGCAGCAACAACGACCCGAGACACCACAAAGCGCAACCCCGATATATGCGAGCTTCACCTCCAACTCGAGCACCACAAACCTCCACGGCAGCAGCAACTTCTCGCGCCCCAGCGTCTTGTCACCCACAGCCGCCGCTGCTGCCGCGGCTGCCCGGTCGGTCGCCGCCGCCGCCGCCGCCACTACCAGCCATGACCTGTCGAGAGGATCGTCACCCTTGACCCTCTCACCCGCCGTCGGCCCCAGCACCACAATCGGCAGCGGCGCAAACACTCCAGCGACGACCACAGGCATAGGAAGGCTGTCCACCTACCAGCTGACCTCGAGGAAGCACGCGCACACCGCCCCGGGCATGTTCGAGGCCACCCTGCCATCAACTGCCACCAACAATCTCCCACACATAGCCACCAACATGGCTTCGCCTGGGCCTTCTCCGAGCCAGCGCGAGCTCAGTGCGAGCCACATCGCCGCCCAGGCTGCCGTCATGCAACACCAACAGCAGCAACAACAGCAGCAGTCGCCGAACCAACCACAACCACAGTTCCAACTACCGCAGCAGCAGCAATACGTACAGCAGCAACACAACCGCCAGAGGTCGCAGACGGTGCCCGCCCTCTTCGGCGACGATCATACATACCAGCTTCCCAACCCTAAGCGCGGCAGCGGAGGCCCGTTGAGTCCTCCGATGTTGAGCCTGACCGAGGCCAGCGCCCCGAAAGAGACCATGTTTGGCAGCAGCCATCACAGCGGCATGACGCAGACCCAGACGCACTCGCCCGCTGCCCAGGCCGCTGCAAGCGTTGTGTTCCCTCGCGTAACACAACAATCTTCCAACAGCCCGGCTCAAGCCACCCAGCAACAACAACAACAACAACAACCACCAGCCCCAAAACCTCCGCCGCCCGCTCCCCCGCTACCGCCAAAGTCCAAGGTCAAGCTCTTCTCCAGGCCCGGCAAGATCTACACCAAGGGCGACACCAAGGAGAAGCCCCAACCTAGTCCCGGCAAGATAGGGGCAGCGCTTTCGTCGTTGCAACGAGGCAATTTTAGTACAACCAGTCTCGACTCGACGGCCAATTCGTTCTACAGCCTCACCAACTCGTCCTCGGCCACGATCAGGGCGGCCGACGCACAAGCCGAGGGCGGCGGCGAGAAGGACAAGGAGAAGAAGCACCACTTCCTGTCGCGCCAGAAGAACAAGCTCAAGGACAAGTCGGAAGAGTTCCACCTGCCGCTGTCGTCGGCCCGCAGCAACTCGCGGCCGACGGACCCCAACGCCCCGAGCAGCCTCTACAGCTTCAACGTGCCCCCCGCCAGCCCCGGCCCGACCTCGACCACGTTCAAGAGCATGAGCGGCTTGGATCTCAGACACGGCGGGCGGGCGCTGCGGGAGAAGCGCAAGGAGGAGCAGCACAACGCCGAGTCGGGCCTCTCCCTTCCCGCGGCCACCGACTGGGCCGGCCCGGGCAGCCTGGGGTCGGCGGCGCCGGGGCAGTCGAGCCTGTACCTCCACGACTCGGTCGACTCGGGCAAGCTCGGGCTCAGCAGCATCGGCATGGACGACGCCTGGCCGTACTTGCGGGCCAAGCTGCTCGTCATCTTCGAGGGGGAGGACCTGCGCCCGCCCATCGAGGACCTCAACCGCGTCGTCACCATGCACATCCAGTATACCATCGCCAAGCGGCTGCCCAGCCTCATCATAGAGGACGTGCGCGACCTGCTGAGCACCGGGTTCGGCTCGCTGGACCAAGCCCTCAGGCTCACGGCCGAGGAGGCGCTGGTTCCCGCCCTGGTGGAGCTCTGGATTTTTACTTTTACCACCGTCCTGCCCTACATGCAGGCCGTCTTTTTACCCCTGGACCTAGAGCTGGCCGGCGCCGGCTCGCTCATGACGGCCGAGCAGGCCCACGACTTTTGGGGAGGCGTCCTGGCCAACAAGCCGCCGCCGCAAGGGGGCGAGGCGGGGGCATCGACCGGCGCGTCTGAGAAGAGTCCCGTCGTCGTCACCGTCTCGCCCGCGTCGACGGTGCTGGACATCCGGCGCATGGTGCTCACGTCGTTTCGCGACCGCGTCATCCTCCCCCGCTACGACACGCTCAAGGCCATATTCTCGCGCTTGTCGCTCGAGTTTTTGCCGCAGTCGCTCGCCTCCATGGCGCTGGCGTCGCCGATGCCCATCCTCCCCAACTCGTCGGACTCGTCGGCCGCCAACGGCACCAGCAGCATCAGCCAGACGATGGGATCGGCGGCGCAGTTCTCGACTTCCCCCTCGGCCGAATCGACGGGCTCCCTCTCGCTCGACAACAGCATGTCCCAGTCGACACCCTACCTCCCCCGCCCCGGCACCGCCATGTCGCTCGACCCGGCTATGGCTAGTTACAACAGCACGGGCTCGACGCTGCTCGGCGACATGGCTGCCGGGTCCGCCAGTGGCAGCCGCAGCCGAGGCATTAGTAACGCCTCGCACGTCAGCGACGGCGGCGCCAGCGTCATCCAGGGCAGCAGCGGTGGCGGCCTCCTACGGCCCTTCACCCCGAGCAGCCTGCAGATGCGGGCCGGCGGCGTGGGCAGCCTGCGCGAGCAGAACGCGGAGGACAGCAAGCAGGTGACCGAGATGGTCGGCCGCATGCTGCAGTGCATGAGCGTGCTCTCTAGTATCGGCATCGGTCTCGGCGAAGGCAGCGGCAGCGGCAGCGGCAGCGAGCGCACCTCGGAGCTCTGCCGTCTGCTCAAGCTCAACTGGCTAGGTCGCGGCCGTACCGGCAGGAACAGGCGCGGCATAGTTGGTGGTCGGGCCCGACGCGGCGGCGGTGGTGCCGGTGCCGGTGGTGGTGACTTTTTGGGAGGGTTTAGCACCAGTGGTGTTGGCGGTTTCGGCAGTGGTTTCGGCAGTTTTGGTGGTGGTGGTGGTAGTTTTGGTGGTACTGGCAGTTTCAGTGGCGGCACCATCGCCTTTGGCGCAACGGACACAGTCAGGGAGGAGGTCAGCGTGCCTTAGAAGGGCCGCAGGTCACGCCGGCGCGCCTTTGCGAAGGGCTGTGCTGTGAGTTGAACTTGGTTTTTTTTTTTTTTTTGGTGGTAGTTGGCTTTCTTTTTTATTTTTCCCATATTCGCGTTGTTTTTTTTACTCTTCACGATCTACGGATTCGGCGGCGTTATTCGGGGGCATACATTAGGCACAATATCAGATCTGGCGTTGATTTTCTCCGACTACGGGCCGTGGCATGATATCACGAATTTGCCCGTGACTTTCCTTGACAACGGTTGGTTTCACGATATCAGGAGATATCCCCGTGACACCGGTGAGAAGAGACAGGGTTATGTATAGCAACAGCATCGCACGTACGCTACTTGGAGCTTGTTGGCATCGACAATATCATGCGGAAATGAACAGGAGACTGACTGGAGGAGATGAACAGGAAAAGGAGGTAAACAGGAGGTAGTGGAGCAAGGGACGGAAGGAAACAGTAGAGGAACCATGAATCTGCAAGCAAAAAGAGGCAATAGGAAATGAAACTACGAGCCCCGAGTAACAGACCAACGGGAATAGATACTTGAGATATGGGTACGTAGAACTGGTGAGGGAAGAGCAATAAGCAGTCATGAAGAAACGATACAAGGTCGAAAAATTTCCTCAGGAATTTGGCATCAGATTCGAATCTATCTACACATCTAAAGACGTGATCACGACCGAATGACTGGGAACACCATCCCAAGGCTACGCATCTTACCATCCATAAATGACGCCATCGCGGCAGGCATCGAGCATTCGAAGCAATCCTGCACATCTTCTCCCGTTAGCTGTTGCCTCCAACTAGACATCCAACTAAAGCGTCAAGCAAAGGGTGATCAATCAGACATCCAAGGAAGGAAATTTGCTCTCATCTGCCCAAAAAGGCTCTAAGGGCTCGAGAGGCCACTGCGAATAAAGGCACTTGTTTGGAAAATTCATCATTTGGGGGAAGGGTATTTGCTTGCGGTAGCAAAGGAGATGGAAACCTACCACTGGAGATGCATCGTGGTCACCCAAGAGATAGGTGACCACGTACCCCGAGCACCACGCGTCGCGCCGGCGAGTCGGTCTATCGAGAGGCACCTGTGAAAATCTTTGCCATGTCAGCCGAGATTGCTCTACAAGCAGCCCCATAAAAGCCCTCGCCGTGCTGTGCTTTGCTCCAAAACATCAAAAAGTCAGGCGAGAATACTGGCAAGTAACAGGCGCCTCCTCCCGTAGGTAGCAGGTAGCCCGGGTTCAGTCTTCCTCATGGTCGATTCGGTTGGGAAATGAAGACGATTATGTGTGATCATCATGTTTTTTGGGTGCTTGGAGCGGGAGGCAGGCGAGAGATGGCGATAGAGTAGATTGGTGATCGGCGTGGGATGCTTACCTGTGCTGTCGTGGACTGCGCGCGGTGGTTGTCGAGTGTGAATTGGGGGAACGAAAATTTTTTGATGCCAGAGAAAAAGCTCGAGGCTGATTGCTCAAATAGCTAGTGAAGGAAAAAAAAAAGAAAAAAAAAAAAAAAAGAACTGGAGATAGAAAAACAAGTCCCCACCCCGCATTGGCCTCTGATTCAATCACGTAATCAATCACCAGGGGACTGCCAGACTGAAGATTTGACCCCGACCCCGAACGCATGTCTCGGTTTGCCGTCCAGGCTGCGCTTGCTAAGGGACCAGGTGGTGTCCGCTAGTTGAGCGCCTCGCTGCGATCTGCGCTGGGTACGACCTGTACCTAGGGTTCAACAAGACGCTGCACATTGACCTTCATGTCGCCAGTCGAGTCCCGTTTGTTGCCCGCCTGTCCCGTGGGGGGTTTTATTGATTTATTACCTGCAATGTCATGCCATCCTGACCATCTAACCGCACGGGCCCCAACTTGGCCGCCAGCAGGACGTGCAGCGCAGCAAAGACTTGCTTTTATTTTTTTTTAAAGTAAATCAAAACGAAGAAGACGGGAGATCTGCCACTAGGAAGTGTCGAGCAGACAAAAAGTGTGGGTGGTATTTTTTCTCTGTGGAGTGCAGGTTAACGAATCTGCGAGAGGGATGCGATAGCCAAGAACACAACCGCAAACACCCGCACCGTGGGGGGAGGATGAAGGTGGGATGTTGTGAAGGGAGGGCATTACTGATTTCTGCCTACCAGGTGGCTTGCTTGTCGCACACCACCCACCCCGCCATCAAGGGGGAAAAGTTCGTCGCGCTTCCCCAGGTTCTTGTCGGATGGGTATAAAAAGGAGCGGGCAAAGTCGTGTCCTTTCTCCCATTCCCCGGTAGATCTGCGACCTGCCATTCGTACCTTATTCAAACAGTCAACGTCGCGGTCGTGTCCAGGACCACCCCGACCCGACAACGGCAAGCACGCCCCAGAAGGCCTCTGCGCGACGACCCCACTTTTTACTCTTTCTGCTGGGGCTCGGCCGTGGCTTCTCTCTTCTCTTCCCCAATTCTTTTCTCTGTTTCTTTTCCCGCCCTGCTTCCTCTCTGCCCATCCATCCCATTTGCTTGTTTGCTTTTTTTTTTTTTTTTTCGAGTCGTCTGCTGCAGAGATCCACCACCCCCGACGCCCGCGTCCTGTCCAACGCACGCCCACGGCTGGGCCGCCCTTTTTTCTGTGCCCGACTTCGTCTTTGCTCATCGTCGCCTCCATTACATTTTCTTGATTTTTGGGTCGCGATCGCCGTAATAAATTTTTTTTTTATTTTTATTTTTATTTTTATTTTTTTTTGGAACCCCCCTGATAATCCGTCGCCGCATATTCAATTCCGCACACCACCAACCCACACCTGGGCGCGTTATCCTCTCTGGATCGATCGGCGGCCCGGTCGCGAGATTCGCCTCTACGCCGCCAACACACACACGTCCTCAACTCCCCCATTAATCGCCCGAAACAAGACCATCAGCGATAGAGCCGCACGAGGGTCCGTCGATATCCACGCCACGCCGTGGATCATCGACACCACCAGAAATGATGACCAGCATGGGTCCGTCGTTCCCGCCTCACCCTGGCGCAATGCAGCAGCACCCAGGCGTACCACCAGGCCACCCGGCCATGGCCCCGGGCATGGCGCACAATCCTAGCCAGCCCGGCGTCCAACCCGGCGGCATGCCGCATCAGCTCGGCCACATGAGCGTCTCCGGTCCCGGCCCCCAAGTCAACCCTGCCGCCGCCCTCATGGGCGGTGTCGGCATCCCTCCTGGCGCGAACCCGAACGCGCACGCGATGCAACACCTGTCACAACAGCAGCAGCAACAGCTGTTTCAACAGCAACAGCAGATGGGCCCCATGGCGTGTATGTTGCAAACCCCCTCGATGTGTCACCATCCTCCCGTCCCGGCTTTGTGACTCCGTCTCGTTGTGCGATCCCGTGCTGACGTGCCGACAAACAGATAACAACCCCCAAGCCGTTCTTCAACACCAAATGCGGCAACAGCAAATCCACCAGCAGATACAACAGCAGCAGGCGAGGCAGGTTCTGATGGCTCAGCAGGGAATGTATGGAAACATAACCCCGGGCATTCCGATCGGCATCCCGATGGGTCAGATGGGCCAGATGAACCCGCAACAGATAGCGCAAATTCAACAGCAGATGCGGTTGCGCCAGGTACGGATTTGTTGCTCTCTGGGAACCAACACGTTTGCAATGGCCTAACCACCTCGACACAAACAGGCACAAGCACAACATCAGCAGGCACAGCAGCAACAACAGCAACAGCAGCAGCAACAACAGCAGCAACACCCCAGCCAACAGCAGCAGGTGAGCTCCTTTCCACCACGCGCTTTAGAACTCGCGCTCACATTTCGTGTCTGCCTCATTTCCATGTTCAGAAACCAACTGACCGATCTGCGCTGATGTCAAAGTTGATGGCCGCGCAACAACTCGCCTTGCAGCAGCAACAGGCCGCTCAGCAGGGTCAAGGTCCAAACCAGGGCGGGCAGATGGGCGCACAACACCAGATGCAACCCGCCCAACTTGCCGCATTACAACAAGCTCAACAGGCCCATGTCCAACAACAAGCCCAGCAGCAGGCGCAGCAGCAAGCTCAACAGCAGCAGCAGGCGCAGCAACAGCACCAACAGCAGCAACATGCGCACCAGCACCAGCAGGCTCAACACCAGCAGCAGGCCCAACACCAACAACAAGCCCAGCACCAGCAACAGGCCCAGCATCAGCAGCAAGCTCAACACCAGCAACAGCAGCACGCACAACAACAGGCTCAGCAGCAGCACGCTCAACAGCACGCTCAACAGCAGCACGCACAGCAGCAGCAGCATGCTCAGCAACAGCAGCACGCTCAGCAGCACCCTGCTCAGCAACAGTCCCAGCAGCAACCTCCGCAGCAACCCCCGCAGCAGCCCCAGCAACAGCCTCAGCAGGGTCCGCAGGGTCCTCAAGGCCCCCAAGGCCCTCAAGGACCACAGCAGCAGCAGCCTTCGGCCCAGTCCCAACCGCCGCAACAGGCACCAACGCCACAGCCCCAGCAGGGTCCACAACAACCCCCAACGCCTCAACCACAGCAGGGACAGCCAGGCCCTGGGCAAGTTGGACCGCCAGGCCAGCCACCGAACCAGCCAGCGCCCCAGATCGGCCATGCACCAAGTACGGGACCCGGAAGTCAACCTCCGACGCCCGTTACGGCGCAGCACGCCTTTGCCGGCAATGTTTCGTTGCAGAAGAGGGAAACTATGAAGGGCCACTGTCTGTTGAAACTGATGCAGTTTGCCGAACACCTGAGTGGTTATCCGGTAAGTCGAGGTTGTGGCGCTGATTTCTGCTAGCCAAAGATTGGATCACTGACGACACGCTGTTCACAGGGAACAAAGCACAAGGACGATCTGTCGTACTGGACCGACTTTGTGCAGCGGTTTTTCTCGCCTAGGGGTGTCTGGAGGCAGACTCTGCACACTGTTGAAGACCAAGAAGGGGATAAGCAGTACGAGATCGGGTTCCCGACTCTGGCTCGCTACTTCACCACCCACTTCGAGAGCGGCGTCACCAACATTCAGTTGATCATGGAGAAGGGCACGACGGACAAACCCCTGACCGGCGACTGCCATTATATCGAGAACAGCAGGGCGAGCCTGCAATACTGGTTCGAGGGCGGGTCTCACGTGAGTTTCCATCTATGCTGGGCTTTTGCCCTTGTGTACAAGACATCGGATCTGACAGTTATGCGATACAACAGCTGGTGGCAACAGGCACGCTGCGCGCCCAGTTCGACCAGGAGCAAAAGATTGACCTTTTCGAGTTTATCTGCACCGGATTCGAGGAGTACATCTCGAGGAGCATGGTGATCCAGGCCGCCAAGCCCAACCACATGTGGATCAAGGAGTGGAAAAAGCTCAACATGCAAGACCCCAAGGCGTCGCCTGAGATGAGCAAAAAGTCCAAGGCACGGACTGCCAAGTCTCCCATCGCTCCTCCGCCCGATCTTGATCTTCCCCAGTCCTTGATAAGGCGTGGCACTCATGTCACTGAGGCGGTCCACCAGTTCCTCGAGGTGAGTTGCAACCCGCATTTGCGACTCGAGATTCCAGCTGAGTCCTGGCAATGAATCAGGCGCTTACCAGGCCCACATCTCAGATCTCGGAGATCATCGGTCAGATGACGCCTCTGTTCAACTACTTCCACACGCATCCTCACCTCGGTCCCTACCAAGCGCTGGATCAGTATGTGCACACGCAGATCAACGGTCCGGGACAACAGGCCGTGTTCCAGCAGCAGCAGCAGCAGCATCAACAACAGCAGGCGCAGCAGCAAGCTCAACAGCAACAGCAACAACAGCAACAAATGCCCCAGCAGCACCAACAGCAGCAAATGCCGCAGCCCGGGCCGCGAACTCCCAGCTTCGGCCAGTTCCCCATTGGGGCCAGCCCGCACGCGGCCCATCTGCAGCTGCCCCAGTCGCCGCACATTGGCAGCCCAGTGCCGGGAGGCAACATGACGCCGCAGATGCAGATGCAACAGAGCCAGCAGGGCACCAGCTCCAGCGGGCCCTCGACCAACACGTCACCTGCCGGCACCAAGAGGAGGCGGCCGTCAGGAGTCAAGGCCGATGACGACGGCTCTGGTCTCATCCAGGTCCCAACTCCAGGTGGCGGCCCTCACATGAACGGCGTGCCCAATAAGACGAAGCCGCCAACGCCGAGGATGCAGAAGAGGTTGAAGAGCAACCCGGCGTCGTAAAGCTAACTCCCGGCCTTTCCAAGATCTGCCTGTTCTCTCCCCACGTTTTGCGGCCATGTTCAATACCCCTCCGCCTATGGACATGGAATCCGCCTGTACTGGTCACTTTATACCGTTTCGTTTATGCGACACGTTGGCGTCGTGTGGTTTTGGGATGGGATTCTGTATGTTCATATGACCTTTTTTCAAAAGTTGGCTTACATATCATGCCGTTATCACTGCGTTTGTTTATTTACTCTCTTATTTTTTTCTTGGATGTATCGTTTTGCATCTTTTTGGCTCTTCCTTTTTTTTGCTCCGCTGTCGTACTTTTATCATTATTGTTCTTTTTTTTTTTTTTTGGTCTTTGGCCTTTGGTCGGCAGCCTTTGGCTTGTTAACAGTCCTTCATCATTAGTCCAAGTTGGGGATTCCGGTGTAATGGGGTTGAATGGAGCATGCAACGTTGGGCGCCGATAGTTTTTTATTATAACCGTTACCAAGCTCGTCGGTTCCTGCGTAATGATTGGCCTTCTTCTGTTCCCTAGGCCGAAGTAATTGCCATTTATGCGTAACCTTGCTGCTTCCGGCTATCAACGAAAGAAGTTAGGTTCCTCGAGCCCTGTGGCAGATAGGTCAACGTGCTGGGCAGGGAGACTAGTCCAAACGGACTCGCATCAGCAGAGCATAGGTAGGCATTGGCCAGACCAAAAACTCAACATGGAGGATTAAAAGGTCTACTACATACATGGGCGTCTCCTTTAGGCCTCCCAAAGACGCCATAAGACCAGTGAGCCTAACCGTTACATCAGCGGTGTACCGGTTTTTCCTTTTTCTTTCCACCCGCCCTCCCCCATCATGCCGGCCATAAGAGTCGTCCTGATTCGTGCCAAAATGGAGAAAAGGGAAAGAAACAAGACGCAAAAGAAAGGATACAATACAATGCAATGCGTAGGGTAGTTTTAGTTGACGAGCAGGTTTGATTTATAGTGGAGGGAGTGGGAGAAAAAGAAAAAGACAGACGCCGGTCAGGGGAGAAAGAAACCACCTTTTTTGCACGCCCGAGCGCAAAGCAAACCGAGAAGAGAGCCAAGCCAAAGTCCAGCCGGAACACCGCCGAAAGCCACGGATTAGTATGTTGCCGCATAACTGAAGGTGCTGCCGCCGATCTTCCTCGTTGTATGCACTTGTTTTTCCCTTTCTTTGTCTAGGACCATGCAGCCTCCTCCTCGTGTGGACGGTTCGGCCTTACTGCCGCCAAAGCGTCCGCCAGAGTCGTCACCGTGGGCGGCTCTGGAAAAGAAGGTAAGCGCTTTGTCGTCGGCTCAGGGCGCACCCTAACGCTTGCCGGCGGCCAGCTTATCAAGAACGCCACCACCACCCTTTGCGGCCTTTGCAGCGTCGCCGTCAAAGATGCCGAGCAGCGACTTCCAGACGGCCCCCGGCTCCTGGCTCGCGTCGATGGCCCTCCAGATGCCCGTCTTGCGGTAGTAGTCGACGACGGGGGCCGTCTGGCTGTGGTACGTGGCCAGGCGCTTCTTGAGGGCCTCGGCGTTGTCGTCGGACCGCTGGATCAGCGGCTCGCCCGTCACGTCGTCCGTCATGTGCCTCTTGGGCGGGTTGAAGGTGGTGTGGTACGACCGCCCGGACGCCGGGTGCACGAGCCGGCCCGTGATGCGCGCCACGAGCAGCGCGTCGTCGATCTGCAGCTCGACCGCGTGCTGGAGCGTCTGGTCCCGCGCCCGCAGCATCTTGTCGAGCCCTTCGGCTTGGGGGACCGTGCGGGGGAAGCCGTCGAGGATGAAGCTTTGGTCAAGGACGGGTCAGCGGGATTTGACTTTTTTTTTTTTTTTTTCGCCGGCCCGTATTATCTCAGAGCAAAAGAAAACTCACCCTCCCTTGCACTCCTTGTTGTTCTCAATCTCCTCCTTGATCATGCCAATGACAATGTCATCGCTGACCAGCCCGCCCTGGTCCATGATCTTCTTGGCTTCCCGGCCCAGCGGAGTCTTTTTGGCGACTTGAGACCTCAGCATGTCACCGGTGGCCTAGGAGCGTAAAAAAAAAGTAGTCAGCAATTGCATTGCGCACCCCTAGAACCTAGAGCGGAACCAATTGACCTACCAGATGACAGCAGTTAAACTTCTCCTTGATCTTGGGCGCCTGGGTGCCCTTGCCTGTTTTGCGCCGCTTGGTTAGCGCCGAGGGTATTTTGGCGGGCGGGAAGCTCAAGCTCGAGCCAGGCCGAGCTCGGAGCAAGCGAGCGCAAGGACACAATGAATGGGAAAGCTAATTCAACAATGAAGAAAAAAAAAAAAAACTTACCGGCGCCCGGCGGACCGATGAGGATCATGCGCAACTCCTGGGCGGTGGGAGATCCCGTCGAGAGGCCGGCCGACTGCTCGAGCTTCTTGACGCGCGCGTCCAGGGCGTCGATAACGTTGCCGAGGCGCTTGATCTGGTCTTCGATGGCTCCCATGGTTGTTGATGACTTGCGCGCGCGCCAATTGAAGCGGTGAAAGGAGAGGCTGGGCGGGGAGAGCCGAGAGGGGAGGGAGTGCGAGGCGAGGCGATTAGGCGGTGGTGGTTCCAAAAAGTTTGAACGAGGTGTTCACAAGGCGGCAAAAAGTTGTGTTGGATATCGGGAAGCCATGTGGTGGAAGCACGACTACTGGCAGGGGTACGTACGTTACCCGCCGTTGCGCACGGTTCAAGCTCGGCGGCCAAGGACTTGGTGCCGATAAGCTAGCTGCACCCCTGTAGTCCGGTCGCTGCTTCTTTGCTACTTCTTTCTTGCTTTCGTAAGTCTCACAAGTCTTCAACCATTATTCTTTTTGTCAGTTCAAATTCTGTGCAGCATTCATTGTACACAATTGCATGTTTCCGGCGCCCCAACAAACCCGGCTATACAATCTATGGGTACCTGCGGGTAGGGTGACCGGCAGTGTGCAAGCGGCAGTCCGATCGGCTCTGATTCTCCTCTTCTCCGGCAAGGCACCGAGGAAGAGCAGTGGGCCGGACAAGCATGTGCATGCTTCTTTACTTTGCTCACCCACCCACGCTATTGATGCATAGCTAGGTGTCGGGCTCATTACGCCAGGCTTGACAGTTTGTGACCCGGAGAACCGGAACTCAACCGGCATGCATGGATGTCTTGCTGGAGTTACGGAGTGGATTGATCTGGAGACACCAGGACAAGATCTGGATTGTCCCACAGCTGTTTCCGGGCATCCAGCTTGCCCAACCCGGGTTTGGGACTGCTACCAAATGTGTCGTCCGTAGTAGCGAAAATCCTCACAACAGGTAGTCTTTCTACTAGCCCTAGTTTATTCTCCCCGACTTCAAATCTACCTAGGTACTTTGTTCCTGCTTTCATGGTTCGGTCACGTGCCTTAGTGACTTCAGCGCACCAGCCCCACTGTGGGACAGTTGGGTGGTGACGACCCGCGTGCTTGCCTAGAGCTTCCAATTGTCAAAGAAACACGGCGCAGAGATCAGCTTCAATCTCCAGCTTCCCAAACCGAAGACCAAGCCACCGCCCAGCCTCGCGACCTAGAACCGGCCGAGACGCAGCATACCACAGCTGGGCCATCCTCCCGTCCGTCGACTAGGCCCCGCCCGACACCTGGCCCCGCCGCCCTCCACAATGCCCACGACGACGGCAGAGACACTATCAC
Source organism: Magnaporthiopsis rhizophila (assembly GCA_003049465.1). Taxonomy (NCBI): domain Eukaryota; kingdom Fungi; phylum Ascomycota; class Sordariomycetes; order Magnaporthales; family Magnaporthaceae; genus Magnaporthiopsis; species Magnaporthiopsis rhizophila. The sequence goes on along the minus strand of PYSS01000033.1, from coordinate 264,305 downwards.
TGGTGACGCGGAACGTCTCGGTAGCTCCGCTGGTTCTGCTGTCCGTCGTCGACCACTACAACCGCGAGGCCACCCACAAGACTAAGAATAAGCGGGTGGTCGGCGTGCTATTAGGCCAGAACGACGGCAAAGATGTCCGGGTGTCCAACAGCTTCGCAGGTAGGCTGCAATGCGCCCTGCCCGCCTGCGCTTGCGTAGACGCCCTTCCGCTGACCTCTCTCCGCCGACAGTCCCGTTCGAGGAGGACGAGAAGAACCCGTCCGTCTGGTTCTTGGACCACAACTACATCGAGTCCATGAACGGCATGTTCAAAAAGGTCAACGCCCGCGAGAAGCTAATAGGCTGGTACCACTCGGGTCCCAAGCTGCGCGCCTCGGACCTGGAAATCAACGAGCTGCTGAAGCGCTACACCCCAAACCCTTTGCTGGTCATTATTGACGTCCAGCCTAAGGAGGCCGGTGTTCCGACCGACGCCTACTTTGCCGTTGACGAGATCAAGGACGTGCGTTCCCTCGTTTGCTGTCCGTCAGAAGAAGGATCCAAGCTAATAACATGACGACGCCACCATGACAGGACGGCACGACTACCTCGAGAACCTTTGTCCACACCCCATCGGTCATCGAAGCGGAGGAGGCAGAGGAGATCGGGGTGGAGCACCTGCTGCGCGACATCCGAGACGTGGCGGTCGGAACGTTGTCGACACGGGTTACGAACCAGATCCAGTCGCTGCAGGGCCTGCATCTGAGGCTGCGGGACATTCAGGAGTACCTGCAAAAGGTGCTGGATGGGCAGTTGCCCGTCAACCACGCCATCCTGGGCAACCTCCAGGACGTCTTCAACCTCCTGCCCAACCTGTCGACGCCGTCGAGCAAGACGGGCGCCCCCGGCGCTAAGGTCGAGGCCGGCCTGCCCTACGCCATGAGCGTCAAGACCAATGACCAGCTCATGACCATCTACCTGAGCAGTCTGATCCGGGCTATCACCGCCTTCCACGACCTGATCGAGAACAAGATCCAGAACCGCCAGCAGCAGGAGGAGAGGGACGGTGACGCCTCTCCCGGTAAGGACGGAGATAAGAACGACGGTGCCGACAAGGTCTCCAACGGCGGCAATAGCGACAAGGAGGACAAGGATAAGGACCAGTCCAAGGAGAAGAAGTAAGGGCGAGGAATGAGGCGCCGAGCCGGTGGCGCGGCTTGGTGAACCGGTGTTGTTGAGGGGATGTTAATGCGCCGCCGCAATGGGAAGTCGGAAAAAAAAAAAAAAGATGGCGCGTGCCACAATAGATGGATGGCCTTCAAGACATGACGGACCAAGCATGGCTTTTATTAGACAGTGGCCCTCGTAGTCGAGAGTCGTAAAGGATCTGGAGCCAGCAGCAATACCCCATTACGTACTGGCCAATTTGGCGAAGACATGTATGGCTACACGACTTGTTTGTAGAACAGGATGTCCGGGCATGTGATGCCTGTGCTAGGTATCTCGGTTTGTCGCCTCAGATGCCCGCCATAAGACCAGCCAGCTCCTCCCGCGAAACATGCTTTTCCACCACACAGCGTCTCGCGACGGGCCACCTGTCGGCCAGTAGGCACGCGAGCAGGTGCTTGCAGCAGGGCACGCCGCGGACCTCGACAAGCCCAACATCGTCGCTGCCGCTACTGTCCGCATTCTGCTGCTGCTGCTGCTGTCGTCGCCCGTCGGTACTAAGTCCCCCAAACTCCCAGCGCCCGCCATCGTCCAGGCCTCCATCGCCCGCGCCCAGGTCCCGAGGGTCTCGTATGCCGCTGCCGGAAAAAGCCGAAAACGCAAACCCGGCGCACGAGCAGCTCCACGCGGCCAGGCGCACCGCGTACGCCGCCGCCGCCGCCGTGGTGGTGGTGGTGGTGGCCGTGGCGGCCGAGCGGACGTGGTACACTGCGTTGGCGCTGTTGTTGCTGTGTTCGCTGTCGTTAAGCATCTCGAGCCGCGTCACCAGACCGCGGTCGAGCAGGTCCAGCGCCGCGAGGAGGAGGGTGGGAAACAGCGCGTGCAGGGTTGTCAGGAGCGGGCGGTAGGACGACACGCGGTGGTGGAGGAGTACGCCGCCGTCACCACCTGTAGCCGGGGGCTTGATGTTGGCGCTGTGGCTGTGAGTGTGCTGTTGCGACGCCTTTGGGTTGTTATTGTTGTTGGCGTTGGAGGACGAGGGCGAGGATGAGGCGGAAGGGGAGGACGGTTCGTCGTCCTCGTCGCCGTCTGGTTCGGAGAGCGGGATGGATGAGATGGAGTTTATGAGGGACGTGAGCATTTGCCGTGGCGTCGGCGGCGGTGCTGGGGATGTGCGTTCCATGTCCTGGCTATGATTGAGCGGATTCAATTGAATTCAGATTATTTTCTTGGATAGAACGGGAGGCTGTGAGTGATGCTTTCGGCTTCATGGTGAGTACCTTTTTGGACTGGGATGAGTCCGCGCTGGCGCTCGCAAATATCTTTCACAGCAGCCCATGATGATCGACCCAGCCGTTGCCAAGTGCCGACCAGTCGCAAATCCAAGGGCGCGCAACAAATTCTCTCCGCAACAAGACACAATGGGTAGCAGGGTAACATAAACTGCCCAAAGCTTCAGAAAACGTGAATTGCTATAGGCGTCTTGTTTTACATCTTTCTAGATCAGCGGCCACCGAGGCACTACCGGCTGCGAGCCTTAGATAACCCTAAACTGCTCAAAGTCCTCCTCTTTCGGCTCTCCCTCGCCCACTTTGGCTTTTATGATCTCGCCGTCCATGGTACCATGTACATAGCTCTGTCCAACAACAATGTGGCCTTCGGGAAACTCCCGAAGGATCAAGGGGACCGGAGCGCCGAGGAGCACAACGATCTTGTCGCCTTCCCGCACGTTTGGGTGGCCGATCCCGATATACCCTTGACGGGTTCGGAAAAATCTCATGCCAAGTTGTAAGGGTTGACGTTGGCAAATTGGTACGCCTCGATAGTTTCGCCCAACAGGCTAGTAAGCACTTTGCTCACAATCTCTTCGTCCTCGAACGTGTTCGAATCAAAGAATTGGGTGTCGTGGGGAATGCGGCTAAAGCATATTGTGCTCTCTGGCCCTCCGTCGACGCGGAAGCGGTCCAGCAAGACGGCACGCCAGAAAGCCTCGAGCCTAGCTTGGCCGGTGCATGGGTAGGGAACTTGGTCTCCCAGTCCTGCTAGAGACCTCTAATGCTTGAAGAGTGTAACTTGGATAGCCTCGACCTTTTCGGCCAATCCCATAGGGCCTCGGAAACCTATTCGCACCCGGTTGAAATCAAAGCTCAACCGAAGCCCAACTCGGCAAACCGTGTCGACTGTGACGCCTCGTGGGAGGAAGATCTCGTCCCATGCCGCAAAGTCCAGAGGAAATGGCGAGTTTGGGTACAGACTGGCGTTGTAAACCTGCATCCTGTTGCGCTTATAGTCGTCTCCCGTGGATTCCGTTGAGGCTGCCTCTGGAGTCGGAGGCTTCTCTACATTGCGACGCATGTACATGTTCAAAACGTTGTCTGCCGAGAAGCGGTTGACCCAGATCGAGGAGTACTCAGGGCGCTGAGGACGTCCGAAATCAGGAACCCATGAGGGGAGATGAGGCCCCGTCTCGTTGTGCTCCGTGCCAACAGACAAGTCGGAATCGGCCGCCGCCCATGCCGCTATGACGTCGAGTCTCCGGGTGGTCTTCAGCCAGGGCCACACTGGAGGATGACTTTGTTGGCCAACAGGAGCTCCTGCAGCACCCAGACTCTTTGCCACCACGGCCGAGAAAGGATCTTGATATACGCCTCAGACAGCTTGGCGCACTCTTCAGTAGCCACGTGCGGTTTCTGGGCCAGGCATCGCGCTGCAGCAGCCTCGATGGCCTGCATTCTTGGGTTTGTCGTTCGTTTCCAGTCTTCATCCATAGGCCTGAGAAACCTCCACGGATTTGGATGTCGGTCTGCAAAGCGTCCATTTCTGTGCTCCGGAGGTCCGAACGGGAGTTGAATTTCCGAGAGACTTGCCACCAGGTCCTCCCGCGTGAACTTATCGACGGTGGCGATCTTTTCAAAAAGGAACCAGGTGGCTTGCGACTCGCGGCCGACCCAAACTACGACACAAGCGGCGTTGCGGTAGATATCGTCCATCTGCGCGACCTGCTCCGACTTTTCTTGATCGTTGGTCTGGTCAATGTAGACGGCGTCGATCCACATGATCCTCGGGCTTCCCGTTCGGGGGCGCAGTTGCCGCAGTGCCGCATCCAGATTTTTTCCCACCGAGAAAGCCAGTCCGTTGAGCGCCATCGGTTTTAACGTGTGCGGCGATTGATCGCCCCAAACGTAGGACAGCGCCTCAAACCCCAGGTCTGGAGACAGTGTGGTTTCGAAGAGCGTGCATTCCAACTGCGCACAAGAGTCTTGTGCTGGCAGCAGTTTTAGAAGCCTGATGTTCTTTGGGTGACTGAGCGGCTGATGAGTGCCGACATCGACCGAAAGAGGAGCTGGCCGAGTGCTTTCGTCATACAAATGAATATGACGGTGAACAATGAGCTCTCGCCATTGAAAAGGAAGTTTCTTCGCGAACCGATCCATGAAAACTCTGTGATCCACAACAGAGGGCCGCTGGGCTTGCTTTGAGGCCTCGAGGTGTAAATGGTACGCGACTTTGGAAAAGACGATAGATTCGTAGGTTATCGTTGTTTGGATGTTACCATCTTGGAGGTTGACTATACACCGTTTTTGATGGTGCGGCTGGGCGCCGACGCGGCAGCGATCTCCTGACGGTAGAAAGAAGCGGCCGTTTGGGTCCGACACTTGCTGCCAGTTGCGGCCGAAGTCGTCCGTGTGGACCAGAGGGAAAACGTGGTCATTCCATACATCTTCGACGTCCTGATCCGAGAACGAAACCCTCAGGCTTTCGAGGAAGGCCAGCTTGTAGTCGGCGCGCTTCATTATCGCAGGTCTGGCTCTTTCAGCGATGATGCTCCAATATTAGCGTGAGTGGGAAGAAACTGGCTTTGCTGTTACCACCAGGATGGGGGATTTCCGAGGGTAGGCTGGCGATCCCAGTTTGATCATATCTGCACTTTTGTAGCCAGGCCACATGCAGTCAGCAGTAACTCACCACTCAGGGATCTAATCCATACATGTATGCTGCGTATCAAATGACCGATATATGCAGTGTCGCCCCGGATCAATAAAGCGGTTCAACTTGGGCAAGCGAAGCCTATAAGGCAAAGGCTCGCGAATCCACTCGAGACAGGCTGGATACAATGCCGCGATGGCAGGGCATCTCTGCTCACCTCCGCGCCGCTTGTTCTCCTGAGGAAAAAAACGGATATATCGACCGAGAGGGAAGGACGCAGGCATCGAGACTGAGATTCTGCAACCCACGTCTGCCCTTTCCCCACCCTCCACTCATCCTCTCATGGCGTCTGGAACCGATAGCCATGCCCATGGCCGAACATTGGCCGAGCAGCCAATACCCTCCTTGTCCAGCGTCTTGGCAACTTCCGCCATGACGGGCCATGCCCAGCCCAAACCCACCATCTCGGGCAATACCTCTGAAGTGTCTTCGCGCGATGGGCCCACCAGCGCGGACGGTGGTACCGGATCGTCGTCGCAGGATGAACCCATCAACAAAGACGGCGTGTCTGAACCCGGCTCGCCAAAGGAGCACTTGCGTTCGATTGCGAAACGTATTGGGAGCAAAGACGCCACTCGGGGACTCAAGGACGAAGACGGCTTCAAGTGCTCCGTGCAGACTCTGTACGAAGGCCCTTCCAAATGCGAGTGCTGTAAGAACTGGGTAGAGGAGTACCCCGACGACCTATCGCGAGACCATCGAGGAGGAGGCCGACGTTAAAAAAAGGCACTCGTCGTCCGTATGGCCAAGAGCCATTCGGCCGGGAAACCTCTGGTACTCGACTCGCTGGTCATCCAAAGCCGGTCGCTCAAAAAAAACGCTTGGCGAAGTTTGAAGGGCATACCGACGTCACCACAGCCCTTGCAAAATTGGTATTCTCCTCCCCGTTCCGCATATTTTACTACCGTTGGAAGGCCCTCGAAGGGGTCCTGGAACGCCAGAAAAGGGAAGGCCCAACTGCGGCGGCTTTCACACAGCTCCTTTACGACGTGATCGACAATGAGCTGCGTGATACCATCAACGAGGTAGACGACTTGCTCCAGAACGGTGTCATCACCTATCGGCTTCTTTGGGCGCTTTTCAGCCCGCGTAGCCTCGTAACCGCAAACGAGGACGGCCACCAGCGCTTTTATGTTGTCACTCGTGTTGTCAACGAGGCACAAGTGGAGGTGAAGTATGCCGATTGGGATGGACACGAGTTCGTGTACGCGAATTGGTGTCATCACATCGCTCGATTCGATGGGGCAAAGCGCATTGCAGAGCTCGATGTGTTCCCCGCACGATTTCACCCGGAAGAAAAAAAAGCGAGGAGAAAAGCAATCGATCGAGGCCAGAGGTTTCAGAAACTTCAAGGTTTCCACTACCTGGCACACTCAGGGGTTGCTGAATGCCCATCGGCATGGGGCTCGATCGAACGCCGGGTAAGCTTTATGGAATTTTATAACCTACTAAACCGTTCGAGCCGATGTTGACTTGCCTAAAAACATTCAGGTTGATGAGCGCATTATCGTCGATGCCAATGCGTACTTTGGTGAAGGCAATACGCGTCGATTAGACGCCTGCCCTCTAACTTCGCAGTCTCTTCTGTAAAAGATCCATGTAAATGATGATGAATGTTAAGAATTCTATACTGCATTATCTCTAAGCTCGTCGAGGCGGAACGAAGCCAAGAAGACTGGTGAGCAAGGTATGTGTCGCTGGCTAATCAATTAGAATTCACATCTTCTGACCTTCTGATTTACTCTAGATTCTGGCCTGACCAACGAGCAACTGCTTATTTGTGGCATCCATGTGCGAGGCTACTCTCTTAAACTAAAGCTCTGGGCTAGATTCCTGGTTGAAGATATCACCGACATCTCCTGGAACCATACCGCGTTCCCCAACCTGATATTGCCCCAAGGACTGAAGCAGCTGGTGCTATCTTTCGTGGAAGGTCACGCGAGCCAGACTTTCGACGACGTCATTGAAGGAAAAGGACAGGGGGTGGTGATGATGCTGGCTGGGAACCCTGGCACAGGTGAGACCCTGGCGGCCGAGGCCGTGGCTGACAAACTCAAGAAACCTCTCTACATCCTCAGTGCTGGGGAGCTCGGAAGCTCTGCCACCCAGGTTGAAGGAAAACTGGAGGAGGTTTTAAAAACTCACTGCAAAGTGGAATGCCGTTCTGCTTTTCGACTGAGTGCGACGTTTTCATCCAAAAACGTTCGGCGTCGGAAATGCTGCAGAACGAGATCGTCGCCGTCTTTCTCCGGTATGAACGGAAACCAAATCCTCCCCAGCTGGAAATATCGCAGAGAGACTAACCGAAAATAACAAGGCTTCTGGAAATACTACCGCGGTATTCTGATTATGACCACCAACCGCCGCGCCGACGCCGTCGACCAGGTTGGACACAAGTCGGATCGATTTGATACTCCACTATCCGGACCTGGAGCCGACCGCCAAAGAGCAGATATGGAGGCACTTCACGGGCCGGTGCGTGGGACACAGCCTCACGGACAAGGACTTCAGGCATCTGTCTCGCCTCCCAATGAACGGGGCGGCAGATCAAGAACGTGGTCAAGGTCGCTGCTCCGCTTGCCACTCGGGAGAAGGAGAACGCTGGGCTGAGCGCCGACCACATCAGGACCGTGCTCGTGGCGACAAGAGAGGCGGGCGCTGATTTCGACTTCCGAAGCTCACGTTTCGAGGGGTGGTCTTGGAAGACGTTTTGAAAGTTCCGGTGAGGCACGTCGTTTGGCGCAACGCGCGGCTGGCGGCTGCTTTCGATCTCGGTTTGCTTCGATCTCGGTTTGCTGTGTTGTAAGCGGTGTCAACTTTCAGTCTCCGTGCGTGTTTATCCGTCCTGCTTCCGTCACTTCTTGGTTCATATTCCCTCTGTCCTCGCATTCTCCACCCGCCGGCCGTTTTCGCCCTCAAGTTACAGCCCCGGCATAGGCGATACGGGCCCGGGTGGGAAGATGGGAGTGTACCTATCGGTAGGCCGGGGTGGGTCTCAGCACACATTAGGTAAAGATGAAAATGCAGCTCACCGCGACTTCCATTTTAACAACACGGCATTAACGGACTCGCTCATCTTTTAGACATTGGACTATATGCCGCCGCTCATTGGTACAGTACTTTGCATAAACACGGCAGTCCAACCTCTTCCAAATGGCGTCTGTCTGCCTTTCCACACAGCAAACTGAACCCGTTGACGCACCCCCTCAAACCCACTCCTTGGGATTCCTCAGAATCTCCGTCAGCCTCGCCTCGCGGCTTTTAGGAGCCGGCTCGTGCATGTAGGCCCAGCTGGCGGTGCGCGGCAGGCTCATGAGGATGCTCTCGACCCTGGCGCCGGGGCTGTTGAGGCCAAAGGCGGTGCCACGGTCGTGGACCAGGTTGAACTCGACGTACTTGCCGCGGCGCAGCTGCTGCCACTCCTTCTCCTCGTCCGTGAAGGGCATGTCCTTGCGGCGGTTGACGATGGGCACGTACGACGGCAGGAAGGCGCGCAGGCCGTCCTGGATGAAGGCGAAGGTGTTCTCGCGGTCCGACACGGACTCGTCCAGGTCGTCAAAGAAGATGCCGCCGACGCCGCGCGACTCGCCGCGATGCTTGTTGAAAAAGTACTCGTCGCACCACTTCTTGAAGCGCGGGTAGTAGGTCTTGTCGTGCTTGTCGCACACGTCCTTGAGCGTGCGGTGGAAGTGCACGGCGTCCTCGTCGAACAGGTAGGCCGGCGTCAGGTCGGCGCCGCCGCCGAACCACCACGCGCCCGAGCTGCCGTCCGGGTTCGCCGTCTCGAAGTAGCGGTAGTTGAGGTGCACCGTGGGCGCCATCGGGTTGCTCGGGTGGATGACGAGGCTTAGCCCGGCCGCGAAGAAGTCGAGCTTGTCCGGGATCACGTCGGAGCCGCCTGCGATGTTCTTGTGGTTGGCCCGCATCTTCTCGATGGCCGGCTTGGGTAGCGACCCGTACACGACGCTCACGCCGACGCCGGCCTTTTCAAACACCTTGCCGTCCTGCAGCACGCATGTGATGCCGCCGCCTCCCTCCTTGCGCTGCCACTCGTCGACCCGGAACTTGGTGCCGTCCACCTCCTCGAGTCCTTGCACGATTACGCGCTGCTGCTCCTTGATGAACTTCTCCATGCGCAGCCGCATGGGCGACTGCTTGGTCACGCCCGTCTCCCGCACAGCCACTGCGTCACGCTCCGCCAGCGTGGCCGGGTCGAGCCGCAGCGGCTCGTCGACGGCCTGGAGGAGTGGTGGTGGTGGTTGCGGTTAGTCTCAGGCGCCAAGGGGTCGTTGCTAGGCCTCGGTCTTGGTTTGGTCTCGGTCTCACCATTTTGAAATAATATGTTCCGGCACAGGCAGCGGCAACACCGGCAACAACCCAGACAAGCTGGTTCCGAGCAGCACCAGACACCGATGACGAGAATCCGGCCGCTTTTGTGGAGACGGACCGAGGTTTCCGGGCGGCCGAGTTCGGGTAAAAAAGCGAGGATGAGAAAAAGGGTGAAGAAGATAAAGGACGGGCACGAGAAGAGGTGGTGTGCAGGTGTAACCGAGAAGGCAGTCTCGCCAGCCTTGAGGGAGAGGCCATGCTCGGCACGGCTTTTTATATGTTTTTTCTTCTATATATGTACAGCGGCGCCGGACTCGAACCGGCCACCAACACCAAGGGTGCAGGCGACGGAAGCGGAAAGATGGCGTGACGGTGGGCGACGCCGCGTATGAGACCACTTTGCCTGCAGGACTGCATCCAAATCAATTGACCGCTGACGCCCACTGGAGTTATGGTGGGTGGGAAGCGAGCGAGCCTGTCGGGGAGTTTTTTTATCAGGCGATTTGCTGGATAGCCTCGGTTCCGGCCACACCTGGGAATTCAGGCCTCTTGCCCTCACTCTCGACTCAGGTGAGTTCTCGGGAGAGGTCCACTACCGCTCCGCTTCCCCATGATGTGAGGTGACAAGGGTGGACAGATGAGGCGACAGCTAATGCGGGGCTTGTCTTCAGCAGACAGCTAGCCTCAGGCCGCCTGCCCTGCCGCCTTTTTGAGTTTGACCTGCCGCTTTTTTTTTTTTTTTTTTTTTTTTTTTAAATCATTTGCACATCTTATTCTCATCGGCTGATAAGTGAATAAAAGCACACACAACCCCGGGCCACACGCAGGCTCCCGATTACCACCCAGGCTAAAATGGAAGCAGACTGTACATGTAGGTACCAGGTCTGCCTCTGTTGTCATGCTTCCATAATTTGCTGGAACCTGTCAGTTGTGCCACGTGAAACGATAGTGATTCATTTGGCACTCAAACTGATCCAGCCCAAAAGCGGCCTCGTAGGCTGTGCCGCCTGACTAGGCTGGCTATTCGGACCTGCTGGGCAATTCATGTGGTCACCACTTATTCGACACTGGGGAAAACAGGAGCGAAAGGAACCAGGAGGAATCAAAAGAGGCACAAAGAAGTAGGCGTTTGCCATGCAATGCGGGATTGCAAGCGGTTGCAAACGGCACAGATTGACGGGCGCGGGCAGGTACCACACCAATCAGCGACCTGGTAGACGGTACCACCCAGTACCACCCAACCCAGCTTAGCTGAAAGAAACACCGAAATGGGTGCGCCAGTTACCGGCCCCACTTCTGTGGTGGGCTCAAGCTAGGTGGCGGGTGACTCCCCCCGCCTCCACGCAACCTCCTGCCGCCTTGAATCATCCACCATCTTCCTACGTCAACCAAGCAAGCCTGACAGGCACCAGCCACCGCCCGACGCCTGGAACCTACACAAAACCCTTCCTCCCATCAAAAACAACAACCCCAAACCATCATCCTCTCAACTCTTTTCTATCATATCGCTGCCAACCCAACCTACCGAAGTTTTCCTCATCCATCGACGCCCGACCGACACCGCCAAGATGCGATCCAAGTTCAAGGACGAGCACCCCTTCGAGAAGCGCAAGGCGGAGGCGGAGCGCATCCGCCTGAAGTACGCTGACCGTATTCCGGTGAGCAAAAATCCCTTGATGCGATGACGGATGGCTGTCTTCCTCATCCCAAATGATCGCGTCTCTCCTGCCCGCAACCGTCTCGGATCGCGCGCTTTCCCATCAGTGTCCGCTTTCATCTCAGCGTCGTCGCTCGGCGGCGGCGCGGGGTTGTTGATGAGAAAGCGGCCGATACATCGTTCTCATTTGGGCCATCTTGCTTACCCGTCACCCTATCCGCAAACAGGTCATCTGCGAGAAGGTCGAGAAGAGCGACATCGCCACCATCGACAAGAAGAAGTACCTCGTCCCAGCGGACTTGACCGTAGGCCAGTTTGTCTACGTGATCAGGAAGCGGATCAAGCTCTCGCCCGAGAAGGCCATCTTCATCTTCGTCCAGGACACCCTCCCACCCACCGCGGCGCTCATGTCTAGCATCTACGAGCTACACAAGGATGAGGACGGGTGAGTTTTTTTTTTTTTTGGTCTTTGCCTCTCTCACTCGCTAGCTGTTCATCGGAGCCCGAAACTAACAAACGCCCGACAATCGAAACCAGGTTCCTGTACATCACCTACTCTGGCGAGAACACATTTGGCGACATCCTCGAGGAGGCCGTTTAAGCGGAGATGCCCGCTCTTTCGCTGCTTTGCCTGCCTAGACGAAGCTCGGTCTTGACCCGCCGCTGGAGGGGTTGTGCACCACTTGTGTCGTGGATCCCGTCGTCGCCTTTTTGACTCGATTGCTTTATTACTTTTGACGTTAATCTGCTCTCTTCAGTCGGCTCAGACATTTCAGCTTGTGGAGAGTTATGGAGGGAAAGCTTTTTTTCGATCGGAGGCTGCGCTGGTCTGGGCGGGTTTGGTCTGTCGGTGAGCGGAGATGCGAAATGTGCTGGCCTGCCTCTTTAACTAACCACGGTCTTCCTCCTACTGCCTGCTGCCTACTGTTTACCTACCCAGGATTTCATTTTGTAGGGGCCGAGATTCGCGTTCGCCGGACGGGGTTGATGATATCGGTGGCATATCCTGACGGAGCAACAGCACGGCCCACCCACCGTTCGCCAACATCTCGTCGACGACCGACCCCTTGATCTCCTGCTCGCTCCAGGGAAACAACGGCCGAGTGGGTGGGCAAGGCTAATGCCTATCCGGAGATCCCGAGGCTGTTCCCACCGCCGCTCTCAAGAACAGCCCTCTGTTTGGTTTTCCTTAGATTTGGTATTTATTTTCCCGCCACAAGAGATTAGAGGTTTTGCCCAAAACGCACTGTCCAACGCTGGGAATGTGATGCTGCCCGGCGGGGCCGGCTAGGTAGCCAGGCTGTCAGCGTAAAGTGCTCTGTCATGTGGATGCCACGCAGGTCGCGTGACGTCGCATCCCATTCGCGTACGTGATGTCGCCTCGTGCCAGGGGCAACTTTTTGACGGGCGCACTAAAATGCACGCACAGCCTCATTCGGTATCCAGAACATCCATAGCCGGGCGTGCAGATCCGGGCACAACATGACAACAGGTCACCGGGCACCTCACATATTGGGTGGGCGTTGGGCGTATCTGTAGTGTATCAAAGGAGCAATAAATCGTCGAACCAACGAAAAAAAAGTCGATTTGTGTGTTACCGAATATATAAAAAGAAAGGGAAAGGAAAAAAAGGAAATCCTTCCAAACGTCGTTATTGTTATCCAGACGACCAACCAACGCCGTCATGCCGTTCAGACGGCCCAACCAACCCGTCATGATATTCAGACGACCAACCTGTCCCTACTCCAAGCAAGTCCCCGCCACCTAGCTAGCCACCTATGTAGTAGTAGTAATAGTCCACCGTGAGAAAACCCAAAAGAAAGCAGATAGCAGCATGAACCCAAGACTAGTCGCGACGGAAAAGACAAGCGCCAGAAGCCCCGGCTGGCCCAGTATCGACCAAAACAAGGCGATGAGGCTTGATGATGACGACGATGATGACGAAAAAGAAGAGGACGATGACGATGATGATGATAATGACGATGACGATGACGCAAAGGGAGAAAACCAATCCTCAAAGACAAAGAGCTGGCTCTGAACAATGATGCTGGAAAGCCAAGACACGAAATCTCGCGAGATGCTGATCAGACCGGGAAGCAAGAGGAAAAAGAGGTGCGTGGCGGCACAGTCGCACAATAGACCGCCCGCCGAGGCGAACAGGTGAAGGGAAAGAAATAGCAGGCATATAGACAAGGCCAGGAGCAGCGGCGACGATGACGATGACGACGACGACGTCGACGTCGATGCCACGGTCCCGATGCACACGGGGGGTATCCAGGAAAAGAAGAAGCAACACGAGAAAAAAAGATAAGAACAGGCAAGGATAAGAAATGTGTACAAGATGTAAACCAAAAGGGGACTAGGTTCTGCTTCTGCTGCTGCTGTTGTTGTTGTTGTTTGGTGTTTCTCGGAGGTGGAGGTGGCCCGGCGGCGGCGGGCTATACGATAATAAAGAGTGGGACGAAGCGGTCGCCGTCCAAGTCATAACGGGTTGCGATCCCGACTTGGAGGTCGAGGAGCCGGGAAGCGAGGGATCTGAGGAGGAGCGTAACCACGTGGCCGAAGGAGGGCTGCAGCAGAGAGTTCAAGCAAACCTACAAGCCTTGAAGCTCCTACCTTCTTGGGGTTGCTGTAGCCGATATGACAAAAAGTCAGCACAGCACGCACGATACGAGGAGGGCAGCACAAAAACCCACCGTTGTTGACCATTTGTCTCGATTTGCCGATCCAGGTCCTCGGAGTGTCCTGACGACGTTGAAGAACGACGTGGTTGCTTTGCAAGCGGCTGGTAAGGTCGTACCATGCCGTTGATATCATTGCGTTCTCGCGTTGCAAGTTCTTTATAGTCTGGTCGGTCGCGGCCTGGAGTTTTTGGGTGGTAGTAACAAGGCGGGTTGGGTCGAGTCGTCAGTGGCAAAGTTACGCAACATGGGCACCGGGGGTAGGCGCTCATGAGAGAGATGACGGAGGGGGCCAAGAAAATGAGGGGCAATCACTTTCGGAGTCGTTCATGAAGCGTGCAGAAAACGGCATTAGTGTGGTACGCACCTTGAGTGCAGCATAAGCACCACCTTGCTCCATCGTCCGGAGCCGCCGTTGTAGGTCGTATCGTTCCTGATCTGCCTTTTGTAGTTGCTGTGGGCGCGTACCCCAGTTAGCGAGCTGCGCGTTTGAAAGAGAACAAGGACGTCCAGGGCCGCTTGACAGCGAGGTCCAGTTTGACGGGCTCTGGTTTGGGAGCGCGCTTGGGCGGGCCGGCAGCGATCCTGGGGATGCGGCTGTCTAGGGCCGCCTTGGCGGGAAGCGAAGCCATCCGTGTCCACACAGAGTCGGGTGGAGGAGAAGGGGGAAAGATTGGCCTTCCCGGCTTGATCCCCACTGGGGGCGGCCGCTGTATGATATCCTCAAGCGACGGGCGGTTGGGCTCGTCGAAGCCGTCGCGGCTGGGACGTGGGGTCGTGGCGGACGGGGAGAGTGCGGGAACCAGTTCGGCCCCACAGGCAGCACATACCTCCTTCAAGCTCATCGACGCAACCTTGAGCTTCTCGTACTTCCTGGCTGCGTCGACGAGTTGCTGGTTCGCCGCGCCGTCGCTGGCGCTGGCCTCTTCTTGGGCGGCAGCATCGACCATGCGGCTGGCCTTGTCGCGGAGCTTTTCGTTCTCCTCGCGAAGCTGCTCCGACTTGAGAAGGTTGTTCATGACCTGTGTTCTCCTCTCTGTGACCTCGACGTCGAGGCGCTCGTAGTCCTTGCGCAGGCTCTCGAGGTCGCCCTGCAGCGACGTCGAGATGAGCTCGTGGGTCCTCTTGAGCTCCTGCAGGGCGTCGATGGAGTCGCTGGTGGCGACCTTGTCTGGATCCGCAGAGTCAGCATCACTACCGCCGCGCGCCGAGGCGATGTCCCACAGCAGCTTACAGTCGGTCCGCAGCTGGAGGAGCTCGCGGTTGGTGTCCTGGAGCTGGGCGTGCATCTTTCGCGACCGGCGCTTCTCGTCCTCGAGCTCCTGCTGCGCTTGCATCTTTGCCTGGTAGAGCTCCTTGTACGCCTCGGTGCTGTGGAAGCCGATGGGTTTGAACCCGAATGCGTTGTTAGCCCCATCTTCGGCCGTGCGTGCGAGGAAGTTGACCAACCCTTCCGATGTCATATTGTCCATCAGGCCCTCGAGCGTCTTTTGCGAGGCGATGTGCTGCACGCGCAGCTCGTGGAGCATCTGCGTGAGCTCCGTCACGTTGCGCTTTGAGTGCTCCAGCTCCGATCGGAGCTGGTCGTTGGTGGCCGTGACGCCCCTGCCGTTGAGCAGCATGGCGTTCTCAGCCTTGAGCTTGGAGATCTCGAGCTTCATGCTGACCATGGCCGGATCCTCGCCCTCCCGCCGGGTGTTGGACGACGCCGGCGCCGGGCTGGGCGTCCGCGACCGCCGGACGACGCCGTTGGACGTGATCTGCTCGCGCAGGTCCTCGATCATGCGCTCGTCGAGTGACCTCTGCGCCATCAGGCGGTCGAGCTCCTGCGTCTTGGCCGCGAGGAGCTCGGCAAACTGGTTCTTCTGCGTCCTAAGCTCGTTCAGGTGAAGCTCCGTCTCCTCCTGCATGCGACGGTAGGCGCCGATCGAGGTCGACTGGGCCTCCACCTGTGCCTTGAGCGTCTGGTATCCTCCTTGGTCCTTGCGGGCCTCGTCCAGCTCGTACTGCAGGTTCTTCAGCTCGTTCTCGATGCCGTGTTGGCTCTCGAGCTTCTGCTTGTAGCGCTCTGCAGCGTTGGCCTTCTTGGAGAGCTCCTGGTTTGCTTGCTTCAGCTCGCGGACCTGGTCCTGGAGCACCGTCATGCTCTCCGTCTGTTTCCTCAGGTGGGCGAGCTCGGCGTTGAGGCGCATCTTGGTCAGGTTTTCCTCCTCGATCTGCTGCTCCTGCCGCGAGATGATCTCCTCGCTCTCGCGTAGCCTGTCCTCCAGCTTCGCGATGATGCCTTCGGAGTTGCCGCTGGTGTGCTTGCGGGACTCCTCGATCTCGAGGCGGAGCTTGCCGTTGTCCTCCCTGAGGTCCTCGTTGGACAGCTGAAGCCGCTCCAGGCGTGTGAGCACGTCGGCATACCGGTTCTTCATGCTGTCGACATCGGCACGTAGCCTGGCCGCCTCCTCCTCCAGCTCCAGCTCGCGGTCACGCGATTTGGACGCCTGCTGCTCCTCGGCGTTTAGGCGCTCCAGCTGGTTCTGCTTGTAGCGAAAGACGGCGGCCAGCTCGCTCTGATACTTGGGCCCCAGCTTGGCCTGTATGGCGCCAATGTAGCGCTGGCGGTTCGGGCCGGCCATGGCGACGCAGACGAAGACGGCCAGGGCCTCGCAGAGGGCCTCGGTGTCGGGCGAGTGGGCGATCTCTTTCGGCTTGTAGGAGCGGGATAGCCAGTCAAGGTCCGAGTCCGGGTCTTGGCATGTGTACTTGTCCAGGTTCCGGAACACTATCTCGAGGTTGGCCTTCTTCTCGAGCCAGGTCGAGGCGTTCTGGTTGAGCTCGTCGGCCGTGAAGCTGCCGTCCATGTCCTCGAGGATCTTTGCCAGGACCAGGCCATCGCTCAGCTCGTCGACGCTGGTAACCTTGGAGTCGAGGGGGAAGAGGTTCAGCCAGTTGACGAACGCGGCCTGCGCGCTCGCAGAGCTCACGGCCGACTTCATGATGGCGGCTTTGGTGGTGGTTTCCGCATCGACTGGCGAGACGCGTTGTGTGTGGTGGTGGTGGTGGTGGTGGTGGTGGTGGTGGGGGAGTCGGGCGCCCTCGCTCTGGAGTGGCGGTCAAAAGGCGGTATGGATTTGGGTCTTGGGTGCAAAAATGGGGCCCTGGCGAGGGGTTATTTCAGGCGCCTGCTTAAAGCGAGCGGAGGAGGCGATGGCAGAAAGATAAAGACAAGGCGCCGAGGAGAAACAAAGACTTGACCGAGCAAACGCCTTATTGTCCTCGATTGTGCGCCTTCATTGTCCTCAGACACAATCACGGCTAAAGAAGGAAGAACGACAGCGAAAGAAATTCGGCATTGGGCCTTTTTGTCCGGCCTTGGTCGATTCAACCAACTGAAGATGCATGAAGCTCCGGCCCAATGTCCAGCGCTGGCCAAGCGCTACCTTAGCCAGGGCGGAGCCGTATGTGAACGTGCTGCGCTGCCATTTGGCAGGGGTCCCGGGAGTGGAGGGTCCCGGGAGGGTCCATGCATGACTCGGCGGCGCCTGAGCCAAACTCGAGCGTCTCTGTTCATTGTCGCCATACGAGGGTCGCCACCCGATTCCCCGTCGTATTCATGATCGGGGTTTTCCCTCCGTTGAATGGGATTTCATTCATCTGACTGGGCTTTTTCTTTTCTTTTCTATGTTATGAATAAAGTGCTTGCATAAGTAGGCAGGCAGCCAAGTTTGGGGTTCGGATGGCCTCGGCTGATGGTGTGCACTCCATCAGCATCTATGGCCCGTCCATCACGCCAATCATCCGCTGCCGCGGTCCCTGAATCCTTAGATGTGTAGATTAGGCACGGCTGTGTCACCAAGAACCTACCAACACGCTGGCTCGGGTCTGGTTTGTTTTCCCTCTTCAGGAACCTCCCTCCCAGCATGATGCTGGCGCAATGTTTCATCCAAGAAGGAGATAGAGTCGCAACCAAACCCGGCTTTCCGCGGTACTCGCGCCAATTAACAGAATTCCAAAAATGATTCGGGGAGATGAGCAAGGTACCACCCTCGTGGGCCGTGGCGTTCTGCGCACTGACTGCCGCGCCTGGTGTCGAGCCTCGGAGGCACGAACCTGGAGAGGCCCTGCTAGCACGCCGGGACCGAGCCAATGAGAATCACGGCCGAAGAGCATTTGCGACTATTCCGAGCGTATCACGACGCTAGCTCCTGTCTTCCACCTCTTCACCCTCGCAAGCCGCGTCTCAGGTAAATGCTACTTTTGCTTGCCCATGTCGCTCCGCCAAGGTAATCGAACCGTGGTTGGTTTTGGATTTAAAAGGAAGGGAAGTGCGGATATCTCACGATTAAAACAAGTACACAAAAGACCCAGCGTATCCAGATAGCCTTTGATCGGCACAAAGAGGCCGCCCAATCCGGGCTCCTGGGAGCTGTCAATCCAAACCACCAACGCCCCCAATCCATGCAGGTATAAAGTAACACAATGCAAGGTTTCCACGGGCAAGTCGGCCAAAAGTAATCCCTCGTGATGGGTGTCCAGTCAGTGCCTTCCTGCGGCCACTCGGAGCTGTTTCCCATCCTTCGCCTTCATATCGGTATGTTCCGTCTTTTCTCTCCTGGGGATGTCGGCCCTCACAGCACAGTACGTCTTGTCAAACATGGCTGGCGGCGCGTATCGATCGTCGGGGCCGGGGTTGATTACGAGATGGTCACGACCTGGTCCTCCTCAATGACGGCGTGGTAATCGTTGTTCATGGCCCGGACTGAGTTGAGGACGGACTCTGCGGCCGTCGCGGCGAAGCCCCTAGCTCAAAAAAAAACCCCCCAGTTAGCGATCTGCCGCATGAGCCGAGCGGCCCTTTAGAGAATACCGCTTTGCGGATGCGCCGGGGGATTGCGTACATGATAAGTTCAAACTCGTGGGTGATGACGCCGCCGCCGTCGCGGATGGCCTGCTTGGCCTGGTCGAGGACCCAGCTAGGAGTCTCGTTTGGGTACGAGACGATGACTTGCTTCTGCTTCTCGATGGGGGCTGCCGAGGCGAGGGCCGTCAGGGCGGGGACGAGGAAGGCGAAGAACTTCATGGCTGCGGTACTGCGGATTGTCGTTTGTCGGTCGATTAGGTACGTGGGCACCTGGTTTGCTGATTTGTTCCAGTCGGCAGGGCTGTTACGATGTTGGTGGTTGAGTGCGATTGAAGATTCAAGGGTTGCCGTGGTCTGCGGATCGAGGGAATCTTTCGGGTCATAAAAGGACGTGACCAGAGTCAGAACTTGGGTGGCTGAGTGGCGTTGTTTTAGTGGCGGGCGCCGGCTTTTGCTTGCGCTGCTGGACACGCATGACGTTTGGTCGAGCGATTTGCACTCGGGTCGCGAAGGCTCGGCACGGCAGGTGGGGTGACAAAGGTGACGTGCACTGCGAACACAAGATCGAGAGATTTCTCATTTTGGATTGCTAAGAGAAACTACCGCAATCCGCTTTTCTTTTCCTAAGCGAGGGCGGGTGACGATGTGCAGACGCAAGTCGTGCAAGCCCAGATCGTAAGGCCGTAGCGATGTAAGCCGCCTAACGCTTCACGCCATCGCCGAAATCTTCCCACTTCTCACATGACCGCAACAAAACCATTAACTCCACCGATTTGTATCACCTGTCGTGTCCAGTTCAACAGCCTAGGTAGACAAGATAAGATGCAGGTATAGCCTGTGGTATCGCCATTACGTCTTGGTGCTCCCCGCAACGCTCTCATGCTCCTGGTAGTGCTCGCCCTCGCCCCAGATGTCCTTGCTCTCCTGCTCCACTGCCCGCATCGCCACCGCGACCTCGTCCAGCCGTGCCACCACATCCAGCACGCCCTGGTTCACACGGTGGAAGTACCGGTCGTTGGCCTCCCTCCGCTTGCGCGCCAGTAGAATGTCCACCTCGGTCTCCTCCTCCATCTTGGCGCCGAGCCTCTCCGTGCCTTTGCCGCCGGCGCTGCCGGGCCGGGCTGCACTGCCCGCAGCCGTGCTGCCAGCACCGACAGCCCCTTCCGCCTTGCCCGCCTGAGCATCGCCACCGCCGCCCTCCTTGTTCGCTCCCGGAGCAGCGCCGCCGCCGCCAGCCGCCGTCGCACCGTCTGTAGAGAGTGTGGTCTCGATGGCCTCGTCGGCCTCGCTGCGGGCCCAGGCCTGCGCAAGCGCTATCTGCGCCGCCCGCAGGCCCGCGAGCTTGTCGTCGTGATCCGGGCCGAAGACTCGCGTGCCGCCGCTGGCCGACAGCTCGACCTCCTCGAGGGTGGCCTGCATCTCAGCCCACAGCGCGTCCGTCCTATCGGTCGCGCGCGTCGACTCTTGGCGGAGCTTGAGCGGCAGCGAGATGCCGCCGAGCCCGGTCGAGCGGAATGTCGTGGATGCGCCCCCGCCATTGTTGGTCTGGGGCCCGGTCGGGGACGCGGCGTGCTCGTGGTGGTGGCGGAGGGACGAGTTTCGCTGGAGCGACGAGTGCCCTTGCGGCGGGCTCAGCCCAGCGCCGGCCCCCGTGAGCGACGCATTGGAGCCGGTGGGCGACGAATGGAGGAAGAGAGTAGGCGACGTGTTTTGCGCTTTGCTTTTCCCCTTGAGAAGTTGTGACATGCCTGACACCTACATCTCCGATGGAGGATTGACTGAGTGTGCCGAGACGCGACGCTGGATTGAAGGGAGCGGAGCACGGCACATCCGCTACCCGCCCAGGCCGCCAAAAATTTGACTACACAGCAGGCCCACATGCCATGACGTAATTACACACAGACGCGGTTGCACCTCGGCTGAATAAAGGGACATCGAAAAAGCATCAAAAAGTTGGACATGCGGAGCGCCCGCCGTAGAAAATACCAAAAGGTAGCCACCACCATATGCGGCGCTATTAATGTAATTCCCCTGCGTACATCCGCGCTTCTGACACGAAAAGGTTTTGCGGGTGCGTTCGGGTGAGTACTGCTTCCTCTTCCCTTCCCAACTCTTTTTTATATCCCTTCCTGTATCCTTTCCTGTATCCTTTCCTGTATCCTTTCCTGTATCCTTCTCGCTCGTCCTTTCTGCTACTAAATACCATCATATTATTGACATAGGCCTTATAGAATGGCGTATTGTTGAACTTCTTGTCTACCAACTGTTGTACGAAGGTGTAGCAGCCCTTTAACCCGATACCAGCGTCATGTGTTCCCTATGCGGGTGCCGTATTAGCAACCGGCGCACAAAAAAAAAAAAAAAAAAAATAGGCATTTGAAAGGCATTGACCGGCTCTTTTAAACTGCGTCCTTCCAGCGCCTAGAAAGCACTTTCAGTCGGCCAGAAATTCCTGCCTGAGGCACACAATCCACCCAACAGCCCAACCTAGGCGGCCCCACTTTATCTGCCCAGTCTATTCCCCTGGCAACCAACTGGCTCCCGACAACATCACACAAACACACCAAACGAGCGGCGACGGCGATGTCCCCCTTTGCGCGCGAGGCATTGCCGCCACCGGCGTTGCCGATCAATCCCCATCGCGCATTCCGTATTGTCAACATTCGGCACCCTGCATACCCGGATTCGGCGCCTAACCTGCTGCGACTGAGTGCGACGGACGGCGACGACTGGAAACGGACTCGATTTCGACATAGCAAGGGTTGCCTGCTCCATCGTCACTACTGTCCCCTGGGACCAAGGGGTCTTGGCTGTCCGGGTCGGGGCGGACGCAGCGTCGCCGCTCTCCGCGATTGAGCGCCCGCCCGAGGCATTTTGAGGGGGAGCGAGTACTTTTGGTGTCGCCGCCTTGCGGACGGCACTGTTGATCCGTGTACGTGTGTTTTATTACCCGGCTCTGGGAAGGAAGATGAGCACCCAAGTGTCGCTGACTCCTTTCGCGCCGTGGCAAAAACAGCCTTCCGGACAGACAAATACCCAGTCTACGCATCCTTTCATCACTGGCGTTTCCCACATGCTGCCCTCCCCGAACCTTGGCGCAGCGTCGCATTGCCGCCATACACGCCAGCCCCGAGTTCCGTTCCGCGGGTGGGGAAACAAGCCGCAATCGACCGCGATGGCAGCTGTCGCGTGTCTGCATCAACGGACGCGTGCGAAACGGCTCATTTGATACCCTACAGTGAGAAGTATTGGTTCACCTCAAACCGGATGCAACAGTATGTTGGATTTGAAATTTTAACTACTTCCTATTTCCTTTCCTATTTCCTTTCCTATTTCCTTTCCTATTTCCTTTCCTATTTCCTTTCCTATTTCCTTTCCTATTTCCTTTCCTATTTCCTTTCCTATTTCCTTTCCTAATTCCTTTCCTATTTCCTTTTATCTCCTTTCTTATCACATTTCCTACCCTTTTCCTTGCTGTTTCCCGCTCTTTTACACCTCCTTGTCCCTCCAACCCCCACAAACTTCAATAAGCATCACCCCGTTAACCCCCCGCACGGTTTAGATATATCCAGAACGCCATAGCCCACATCCCGATCCATGATGAGAAGAACCTTATCCTCCTGCGCAGGGACCTGCATCTTTTGTTCGACCGTAATCGCTTTGTTTTCGTCCCAAAGTCACCTCCAGCACAGGAGTCCTCTTCCCGGTTGCCTCCGGCGATTGCAATCCACGTCCTGGAGCCGCTTGGCTCTGTCCAGCTCGTTTACACGTACCACAGCCGCTTGACTCAGCAGCCTCTCCGTGGCATATCTCCGGAAATGCTTTTCGCCCGGTTTGCTTGGGCACTGTTTCGCGGCGATAGTATGCCTTTCTTCAGCGCCCAGCAAGAATTCGCGGTGCGGATTTGGGACGAGACGACTGGTTGCGCCAAGGATGTGACCCCTTCTGCAAGGGAAGTAGCCGAGTCGGCCCGGATATTCGAGTCCGCGGGCAGCAGGAGCGTTAGTCCCAAGAAAAGGACAACGTCAGCCCAGGACAGTGAGGCCTGGGACGAGACAGACACAGACCGGGATGACGAGGACGACGATGACGAGAACGACGATATTGAACAGTGGACTCGTGGTCGCCGCCGCTTCCGCCGCCCCGAGGTCGTGCATATGTCTCGGCTCATTGGAAACGCTGCCGAGCCTCCCAGCCTTGACGGTTCCTTCGCTACCATCTCGTCTGCCACAAGCCTCGCATCGGTGGGCACCGTCCCTAAGGAAAGTGCTCAAAACGAGCAACCTCCAAATACGAAGAAACGCATCCATGAGGAAGATAATGGCAACGGCGGGGAAGAGAGATGGGCAAAGCGGCAACAGGAGCTTTAGCAGATGTCCCGTGATATAGGAACTGGTACGTCCTGTCTCTAGTGTTTTTCTTTTTTTTTTTTTCTTTATGATTTTATGGCGATCCCGGCATTAGCGCATCCGATTTTATGTATGCCATTATTTTCCCCATGAATTGTTTTCTCTTTTATCACAACCTTGGTATGGGAGGGTCGGGAGCAGGCTGCCAAGGACTTAAAAATCCAAACATAAGGATCATGAATTCACCTTGAACAAGTCAAACTCTTCAGAGTCGTGATACTTTGTCGTATTCCCCTGACGAAGTTTGGGTGCCTCGGGTCGCGCAAAGGCTAGCTAGCCCAAAAGCGTGTATGACGCGGGTGGCTGGTGTCATGTACGGCGGCTACAGTGTGATGGAAAACAAATAAGCGCAGCCGCGCAGCCAGCCCCAGCATTGTCGACTTGAGTTTAGGTCCAGCACTAAATATGCACTAGAACGGTAAAGGCGGTTCGAGCGGTCTAGGCTGTAGCTAACGTAGATCCCGTCTCTCCGCTTCACAACCCTGCGGCTGATCTCGCTCAGGCTTGCTTAAGCGCGCAGACGCGCCACACATTCGAGCTTTGCCTGAGTCCTGAGTTCCAACAACGCTGATCCCTCTCATCGGGTATTGCCGCCACATTGGGGTATTTATTACTATGAGCGTGAAGGAAGATCAGGCTTGCTATGATAGAGGCGGGAAACTAGCTATAGCGCCGACTCCTTTCCTTCTAGGTGTTCAACTGCCCCTGTTCTTCTCTTACGCTAAAACGCCCTGTTTCACAGTAACGGGTCACGTCTCCAGCCATCCCAACAAGGCCGCGTGATAGGCCTCCGGGTCCTGCACCTGCGGGCTGTGGCCCAGATCCGGGAACTCGACCAGCTCGGCCGCGGGGATGGCATCCCTGGCCTCTTTGCCCAGCTTCCTGTAGTTTCCCAGCACGGCAGCGACCTCTGGCGGGCTCCACTGCTTGCCGATGGCGGTGATATCGCGCGCGCCGATCAGCAGCAGGGTCCTGGCCCTGATCCTGCCAAACGCATGCACCACGGGCTGCGTCAGGACCATGTCGGTCGCCTGTGCCATATTGACGGCGAACGTTTCGCCCTCTACGCCGGGAAGCTGGTACAGGGAAACGAGCATCCTGACCCAGACGTCGTACTCGGGCTTCCAGGTGGCGTTGACGTAGTAGGTGGCCTGCTGGTACGCCCTTATCGAGTCGTACGTCGTGGCCAGCTCGGCGCCGTACAGCTCGTCGATAGACCGGTACGGCACGCCCAGGCCCATCCAGTCCTCGAGCCCAAGCGGGTTGGTCAGGACCAGGCGCTCCGTGGCGTCCGGGTACGTGAGAGCGTAGCGGGCCGCCAGCATGCCGCCCATGGAGTGGCCGACCACGACGGCCCGGTCGATGCCGAGGGCGGCCAGGAGCGAGCGCGTGTTGGCCGCCAGCTGCGGCAGCGAGAACTGGTACGCCGGCAGCTTGGAGGACTTGCAGAAGCCGATCTGGTCCGGGACGACGACGCGGTAGCCCCTCGACGAGAGCACGCGCGCCGTCTCCGCCCAGGTGGCGCCGCAAAAGTTCTTGCCGTGCAGGAGGACCACCACGGTGCTGCTGGTAGCGTTGAGGGAGGTGGTGGCCCCGGTACCGGCAGCAGGGGCGACGTCCATATATGCCATGGCCATGTCCATCCGCTGGGAAGTCAGGTTGTGGAACTGGACCGGCCATGGATAGGGATAGTCCCACGCGCTGGGCGGCACCACAGTGGTGGCCAGCACGCTCACGCACAGACTCCATATGAGGGCAACGGTCTTCTTGCAGGACATCTTTGATTGTGTAGTCTGTCGAGGCTGTGATGGAGAAGGGTGCTGGTGCAAGAAGGATGAGGATGACGTACCCAGGTAGGTACCTAAGTAGGTACCTAATTGTCTAGATATGCTCCCAAAATCCAAATTGAGGGCCGGCCCTGAGCTGCCACTGGTGCAACCCGAGCTGCAGGCGGTGGTCAAGGGGATTGAGTGGGTCTCGGCTCGCGCTTGGCATCGGTTCATCACTCGGGTAAAAGTTGCTATGCTTCCAGACTGGAGCAGCGCCCATCAAATCATCGAATGATGGGAAGACAATAACCACTCTAGCGCAGCCAATATAGCGGTCCGGACCTCTGGTAAGGAAGAGGCCACGACATGGCGCCTTAGTGCAGTTCGAGCATGGCAGCTGTCACCTCAGGCCGGGGAAATGAGACTGGTATTTATAGGAAAGGGTTGAAAGGATTTATAACGCGAGGCTGTTGGTGATGAGAACGCGCGGTCCCCTCCAGCTCCAAGGAAGGAAAGGCTGTGATGGTGGTGTGGAAATTTTAATAGTATGTCTTTGAGAGGGATGAACAGTTTGTAACTTTTACAGGAAAGCTTGGATAGGCTGATATCACTTGGACCTTTCAAAGCCACATGACCTGAAGTCTCCACATGCCAATATTACCCCTTGCTTTATTTTAACCAGGTGGCTAGCTTGAGAAAGCTGTGTATAAGCGCCTTAGGCCGTTATCAGGCAGATTTTTATCCCAATATCACTCTGTGTTTGCTTGTCGAAATTGGCCCATAATAATAAACTGGATTATTATAAGGGTTATTTTTAGTTTAAAAGGAGCTTTTATTCTTTCTTAAGTTGCTGCTAGTGGTAAAAATAATATTAATTATAAGAGATTAAATATAAATCTTATACTTTTTTAATACATAGTTTTTACATGTTCCTTTTTTATAACTAAATGTTACGATATGGAAATTAAATGAAGGGTTTTATATAATTATATACAAACCTGTTTCCTTATTAGTACCCTTGATTTGTTACAAACCGTAAGGTTCAAGTTGCTTTTAATTTGTTGCTGCCGCGAGCTTATCAGATCACACCTTATCTTGATTATACATTTATCACGTGTGTTAAAGCCTCATTCGTCCCGTGACCTCCCGTGTTGCCCTTCCTTGTGTCCCCATCATGTCTCGTTGGCTTACCCCTGCCGGAACCCGTGCCAAAGGCGTTCGTAACACTAAAAAAGGTACGTAGTCACCTGCTACCTATTGATAGTATTTTATACGAGTGCGAGTCCGCAGAAAGGCGAAGTGGCAGCCCCCAGGTAGAGGATGTAATCAACCTCAAGTGGTGTAACAGCGTACAGCTTCCAGCCCGCTCACCCAGCATGCTCGAATTTGTGGGCTAAAAATGGTTAATTAGCGGTCGCAGCCCCCGCCAGCACCCGAGGGGCCGTTCCTTCCTTCCTCTCTCGCTTTTCGCGCCAGCAGAAACACCGTTCTGTTCCGTGTCGTCTTTACGCCTAATTCAGCAGCACACGTTTTGCTTTGCCACTCCTTTGTGCCAACAACTCGCCGCCATGACCCAGAACTTCGCTGCGCTCAGAGAAGCCGTCGAAGAAGGGGTGGAGCAGCTAGCGGAAGTTCTGGCCGCCCACCACGACTTCACCGAGGAGCTGCTTTCTGATATGCTGGAGAGGGCCACCTACTCCGGCTACGCCGACAGCGCGCGTCTGTTACTTCGCCACGGCGCCATAATCACCGACCGCGCTATCTTAGGCGTCGACGACGCCGAGACATGGGCGGTCCTCCTCGAGCATGGCTTAGATCCCAACCGGGAGGTCACAACCACTCTCAATTTTGGACGAACGGTCCGACTCCCTGTTCTTAGGTGAGTGTGGCCCCCACGCTCGATGCTTGGACCTTTTTTCTTCTTCTTTCTTTTTTGCTCACTTTCTTTTCTAGCCTGCACCCCGCCCCCCGGACAACGCATGATAAAATTATTTAAACATTCTATAATGTGATGTAATGAATCTTTTACATTATATGTAATGTAAAATTTTTTTATGTTACATTATTTTCCTTATAACGTTATTACACGGGCCTATAATTTATATTGCTTTACATTATTTAAATTTGCTGGGTGGCGTAATTTCCATACTTTTCACGCCTCAGGCTCAAATCGCGTTCTGTATGCGGCACGTGCTTTAACTGCCGCGACTGGCCGAACGCTAATATCAAATCGCTGAGAACCTGGTTAAGCACGTCAACCCCTTGGCCGTCTACCTACACGAATGCGACAACGCACCCTCTCTGCGTCCGGTATTGAGCTCCCCGCGCCACAAGCTGCAGCAATGACGGCTACGCTGCCAGCAAAATGGGAGGGGCTCACGTGCACACAATGGCGGATCAAGGACTTCACGCTGGACGATAACCTCCCGGACCTTGGGTCACCGTCCGAAACCTCCCGTCGTCAGGAACCTGTGGCAGGTGCCGGCACGCTCGAGGTCCTTCCCATCGAGATTCTTCAAGAGGTTCTCCACCAGCTCGACCTGCGTTCGCTTACCTATCTTCGCCTTGTCAACAGGCGCACGATGGAACTCGTTGATGCCCTACCGCAATATGGCGACATCATCAGGCACGCCTCCAACGCGCTACGGGGCATCTTGGCTATCGGAACCGGGTCCTGGATCTCCTGCAAGGCTCTGCATACAAGCCTCTGCACGGCGCGCTGCGAACGGTGCGGAGACTTTGGCGGCTTTCTCTACCTCCTCACCTGCAAACGTGTCTGTTTTCTCTGTCTGTCATCGGACGACGTATTGCTTCCCCTGGCCCCTTCTCACGCCTGCCGCAAGTTTGGCTTAAAACGCCACCATCTCGCAGATCTCCACCAGATGAAGGTCGTGCCTGGGACGTACTCGCCTAACCGGAAAAAGGTCTTAAAATCCGGCACTCTGGTCGACCACGAGCACGCCCGCCTCGCTGGCATCAACTTGCACGGATCTCTGGCTGCCATGGAGCAATACGTGTCGCAGAAGCAGGCGCGGATGCTTGACGCCAACAATGCGAGGCTGACAGAGCGAGACTCTCGCGGCCGCCTGATCCACCCATGGCGGCGACTGCCTGCGCTGGACCCCTACGATGGCCATTCGGGGAACCCGTATCGTTTTGTGGCGATTGCCCGTGTCCCTTGGCTGGACAGGGCCTCTCGGCGCGTGGAACGCGGCTTTTATTGTGTTGGATGCGAGAAGTCTAGTCACAAACCGTACCATTGGAGGATCCTTTACGCAGCAGACACGTTTGAAGAACACCTCGCCAACTGTGGCGAGATCAGAGATGGCAAGCATTGTACCACCTAAACCGCAGCTTCGTATACAGTCTTCCTATACATTTGCCTCTGCCGCACACTTTCGTAGCACTAAAAAACATGACAACATTGCGATCAAACCCAGAAACAATATAACCAACTAAGCCATTCCTTCCTAGCCCATTCTCTTGCTGCGCTCCCTTCCTTCCTCCTGTTGCATTCAGGGTGGCTTCCACCCGCCCACCCCGTCTAATCTAATCGAAGACTACGGGACAGAACATGATTCCGCATCGCTCAGCGGTGCATTTCATCCTTGCCCTCCTCGACCATGTGGCGAGAGCACATGTGGGCAGAATTGGGGAGCGGGATCTGGTCGATCCGGTTGCACTTGACGTTGGTGCCGAGACGTCTGGCGCACTGCAGGAACTCTTCGTACTTTTTTTGCAGCCGCAGGTGTAAAGACGGTACTCCTGCTGGCACATATCTGTAGGATTCAGTCAGGAAAGGTACGTGGACGTGATGTGTAGGGTATCGTGGAAGCCATACTCTCTGTTTTGGGACCCACGGAGTTGAGGGGGCTTTGGAAAGAAGGAATGTCGACAAGGACTTCGACGGGGCAAAGTATAGTAGGACGGATAACGGGCCCAAAGACGAAGCAGTTATATATCGAAACGAGAGATGCTGGCAACAGTGTCCAAGTGCAGGAAGTGCAGGAGCGAGTGTCGGACAGGAGAAGGTGGTGCGGAATGGAGCTGGATAAAATCCCGGGTTTGGCGAGGGTTTGCTATGTGGTCAGGATGATGGAGAATCGGGAGCTGGTACGGTAGCTGATGAGGAAAACTTCATATTGGTCGAGATCTCGAGGGAGAGGCTCCGGTTTTATACATGCTAAGATCCGGAGTAGAGCAGACAATGCCCGATGCGTATAGACTAGATATTGACCTGGTCGCTTCCTGAGCGTCCTGATTCTGATTCAGAAGATTCAAATAATGAATCTTCTGGTGGTCCAGTCGACTCTGGATTAGGCGGTGTTGCTAATCGGGCGGATGCCCGTGATTCTTTGACGTTTGACAAGCGTTCCTTCACGGACAGTTCTTGCCGCCTGACCTAGATGTTGGGCCAAAGTGCCGGGGCGACGGCGGCGACGACTGCAAGTGTCACAGTCGTCTAACCTGTGCCGCTCGCCGTGGGCGCGACTCCAGGCTCCAGGGCAGGCCTGCGCCCCCGCGCTCGCCGCTTCTTGCCGCCTGTCCTCGAATCCGGGACAATGCAATGTGTCAATATCTTCCTCAAGTGGGGGTCAGCCGCCCAACTTCGTGGCCGTGGAGAGGATTTCAGGTGACTTGGCTGGCCTACGGGCTGCGGGCACTCTCGACACTGTAAGACAACACATCCGAGCACTAAATTGTGGAGTCACTTCTAGCGGTAGAGAAGTTGGCAGTCTAGCCCACACACATGGGCGACTGTTGGTCCGATGAGGAGCACACCAAAAATATCTGATAACGGTTCGCAAAGCCAGCGGCCAAAAAGAACATCTGCATCCGGGCTAACTTCGACCAGACGAGCGCCTTTTGGATTTTTATGATCAACACGCACCTTTGACAAGTCAGCCAGCCTCTTCCCGTCGCATTTTGCCCCTCTCAACCTTGTGCAACGCAAATCTTCATCATGGAGCACCATGGCCGCATCATCGAGCTGCTCCATGTGAGCATCGACCCAGACCCGAGCGAGGACAGCGAATTCCGCTTCGTCGTCGACAATCAGTCTGTCAAATACGTCACCATTTCGGGTGGCCTTTTTGAGCCTCTGGACATGTCCTTCGAGCCCGCTCTGGTCCCTCAATTGCCGCCATTCCCCCCGGTGACTGGAACACAGCCCGCATATCTGCCGATGCGGCCACGGGGCTCCCCTGCTTCGAGGCCACAGAGGAGAGGCTCCTCCCAGGCATCACCAACCTCTGGCACGATGTACGAATCGACTACGCGGAGCTTCGCATGGGCCGTCGACTCAAGTCGAACGTCTACGAAGCCACATGTGCCCGTCTCGGTTCCGAGACCGTCGTCGTCGCTGGAAAAGCTGCACGCCCTGGGGATCAGGCACGGCGCCACCAACAAGCACAACTTCCTGGTGCACCACGACCGGGTCACCATGATCGACTTTGACGTCGCCTCCCGGCCGGCCAGCGCCAAAGAGCTCGAGCAGGAGATGCAGAGGCTGCTTGACCAGCTGCGCGACACGTCTGGACGAGGCGGCGTTTACAGCGTCGCCTAAAGTGGATGTATCCAGTTGGACTTTTGGCGGGTCTTCTCCTTGGCAGACACCTCGGCCTGCGTGCGTTATGCCGTGGTGCCTGGGATTAGGCCCCATGGTAGATTAATTACATCCGCGGCCGCCGCTTCGTTATTTTCTGCTTCCTTGGCCGAACCTATGATCCTGATTTTCTGCCTCTGCCACGATGCTTCAATGCGTCGAGCCCGTTGCCCACTTTACGTCTCGCCTCCATCTTGATCATAGATGTCCTTCCTCCATCGAGGGAGGACTGCTGTCGTGGCCGCTATCCCGGCGGCAGCAGCTCCGGCAGCAACCACACATCATCCGTTTACAACACCGCTCACAACACGCCGCAGCCTCGCCACGTGGGTGCCAGGCGTGAGTGCGCCGCGAGGATGCATGCCGGCTGCTGAATTGCCCGACTCGGTACAATGTGAGAGTTGGAGGGATTGAGCGCCTGGCTGCTGCCGGCCAACCGCTTCGCCTTCTTGGTAGGCAACGCCATGCGTGCGGCTGAGCCATACTCACAGCCAGGGGTTGGGACTCACCTGCCCGTCGTCGTTTTGCCGACTCCAGGGGCTCCGTGAAGAAGGATAATAAGCCCTCTTTCCTTTGCCCCATACGATATCAATCTTGATTTTTTCGAGGCCCAGCCTATCATATGGAAAGCCCCATTGAAGTGCCGTGTAGTGAATTAGAGGATATTCATGAGGGTGTTGGAATATAAAAACCAGACCAAACGCCTGGCCGGTTAGCGAATGTACTGCGAAAGTGAAGCCGGCAAACCTACGGAAAGGTCGACGTATATAAAAAGGGGAAAACTCCCGGGCGCTGGTAGGTGATAAAAGGTAGCATCGCCTCTTTCAAAAAGCAACGTAAACAAAAAAACGTTTCCACATGTGCACCTTTACGTGGACGTCGCAGTTAAACTGCCAGGCTGACCCGAAGCGTTGGGTCCTGCAAAACATTAGCTATTACAGCCACGTCCAGGACCCCCCCGGAGCCCGGCGGAAAGCATTGGGCCATTGGACGCTTTGCTGGGGAGCCAGATGCTGGAGAGATTGAGAACGTTCACCTGCGGCGATCTAAATCACGTTACCGGGCTTGCAGGTTTCCGATTTTATTTGCCCCTATTGCTTGTTGGATACGGATGGTCCCTAATTTCGCGAACGGCTTTGGGAATAATAATACCGCCGATACGGCCACCAGCATTAACGGGAATAATTAATATAATAAACGAAAGCAGCAGCAGCAGCAGCAGCAGCAGCAGCAGCAGCAGCAGCAGCAGCAGCAGCAGCAATAGCAATAGCAACGGCAACAACGGCAAGGCCAAAAATAGCAATAGTATAATAGGGACATAACCGGGATGGGTTTTGTGGTTGCCTGTATTTAGCTGGATGAACTTTTGGATTTTGGGCCCCGGGGTGGACAGGAGGGAGGATCAGAATGAGGGCGGTTTAATTCTTTATGGTACTTACAAAGAGATCAGAGACGGCAAGCATTGTACTACCTAAACCGCAGCTTCGTATACAGTCTTACTGTACATTTGCCTCTGCCACACCCTTTTGTAGCATTAAAAAATAAACATCCCCCCGCTACTAAAGCCCGGGCCCGTATGAGACATCCCCAAGTGAAGAGCCGCCCCCGAGCGAGGAGGACGTGTCGTGATGGTATTGCTGTTGATGTTGCTGTGGTTGTTGCTGGGGCATCTGCTGTTGCCCTAGTTGCTGTTGCTGTGGTAGCTGGCAGCCGGGGTTCGCCATCATGTACGCCTGGAGCTGGAGCTGCTGAAGCTGCTGCTGTTGCTGCGCCGCCGCCAACAGCTGCGCGGGAGACGGCGGCTGGCCCATGCCAGCGAACGCCGCCATGTTTTGTGCCTGTTGCTGTTGCACAAACGACCCATTCTGCTGGAACATCTGCGGGTTGAAGGCTCCGCCCGGCAGCATGGGCATGGCCAGGCTCACCTGCGCAGGCGGAGGTGGCTGTACGTTAGAGGTGGTAAGGTGTCCATGTGGTGTATGCTGGAGCGGCGGTTGGTGAAATCCCTGGAGATTCGGGGTTGGCTGCTGCGTCTGCAGCTGTTGCTGATGCAGCAGATGTAGCGGGTTGGGCACAGGCTGGAGCGGACGGGGTGATTGGAGTCGGGAGCCGGAAGGTGTTGTGAGCGCAAAAACAGATGGCGAGCCGGTATCTGCCGTCTTCGGACCGCCAGCGCCGACGCTGGCAGTCCCGGGTTCGTTGTTTCCCGCCGCTGTGGCTTTACCATTTTCCCCGCCGCCGTTCTCGCCGTTATCGTCCTCGCCCAGCTGGTTGGCCCGCTCGGTATCTTTTCGCATCTCGCTCAGGTTGTGCGCGAGCTCGCGCGCCCGGATGCCCATGTATTTGGCACGTCGCTCCGCGTCCCGGCCGTGGACGTCCTTGAGATATCGCATGAAGCCCAGGTACGCCTCGGACACGATTTCGAGGTGCCGCGCCGTCAGGTGCACGGGCGCACTGCTGTCAGCTTTGCGCAGAGCCTCAGCCCTGGCATTCAAGACGACGCGCCTGCTGCTGCTGCTGCTGCTGCCACTGGCGGCCGCCACAGGGGGTAGTGATGAGGAGGATGCCTCACTAGCGGCGTGGTCAGCGGCGGTGATATCTCCGCCCACGCCCCGCTGCGCCTCGTCCTCGGCTAGCGCCAGCGCCGTCTGACACCCGTTCCGGATCTGCCGCCCGTTCCATCGCATCTTTTTGTTGCTCTTCCAGTACTTGGACGCGAAGCGGAGGATGTCCTCTTCGTCGATGTCGGTGGCTGCCTGCTGCTGTTGCTGTTGCCCTCTTGCACGCCTGGCCCACTCGGCGGTTCGCTTACGGATCAGGTTGAGGTTCAGCCGGAATATTTCTAATGTGGGCTCGAGCTGGAGCGGCGGGTAATACAGGCTGACGTGAATGCGGGAGGAGAAGGCCTCGTCAAAGTCGCCGATCCCTAGAGGGGAAGATGGGCGTGTTAGTCTCCCGTGCTCGTCTGCCGTGAAGGAATCCAGGCAGGTTTCAAAAACTAACGGTTCGTAGTGAGGAACAGTATTCCTGTATAATACTCGAGCACTCGCAGGAAAACTATCCGCAAATGAAGTGCTTTGTCAGTCAAGGAGACATCTTGGTAGGCACCCCAGCGTCCATGCCCACGTCCAGGTTGGGTGGTTCGCCGGCCACGAAGTAGCCCGCACGTCGCTCACCCGTAACAAAGCTGTTCCGCTTGAAGTCCTGAGGCGAGCGCTCGGCCATGAACACATCGGCCTCGTCAAGGAGCAGCACGCAGTCCCATCTGCTGGCAAGCGCAAAGTGGCGCTCTAGCGCATTCTCCACGTCGACTGCCGTTGTGCCTAGATCGCCTGTAACGCAGGTAGTATATGCATGGATTAGCGAGACGGTACGCCGCGCTCCCGTAGCGGCTAACCGTAGCTAAACCGCTGCTGATCAATTACCAGGGGAAAAAAAGACGTACCGCATGTGATTTGGAACAGTGGTTTGTTGAACGCCTCAGCAACGCCCTCTGCGGGGAGACGCGATCGTCAGCTCGTGTGTCGGGGCCTGACATGGCACAATGCTGCAGCAAAACCTTGCGTCTCCGAGGCAAGTGCAGGGCTTGGGACTCACCTGCCGTCGTCGTCTTGCCAACTCCAGGGGCTCCGTGAAGGAGGATGATGAGCCCCTTTCCTTTGCCACGCACGATGTCCACCTCCTGGTTTTTTTGACTTTTCAAGGCCCTGTCATGGAAATGCTGACCAACCAAGGACATGACTATTTCTTTGTGCCCGTCCGGGAGAACAAGGTGGTCAAACGCCGTCCGTCTGTGGCTGTCGCACATGGAAGGCATATTGGTGCTTTCTTTTGTACGAATCGGTTGTCTAAATGTGTCGTATGTGGTATCTTGCGCTCCATCGCCTGTGCCTGGCGGTTGGGCCTGGTCCAGATCTCTGTCTTGAGATCCGATGGGGCTGAGAGACTCGACATCCAACTTGGCTTTGGTTGTTGTTAGCTGAGCATTCGGCGGGTAACGGCATGTACAAAAAAGAGAAAAAAAAGTTTGACTTGCCCCATTTGCGGCTGCGCAGAACGAATCCGTACACGTGGGCGGACATGATGACGAGGTCCTCGTCAGAGACCTTGGCCGGATCTATATCAATCAGGGCCCGTGGGTGTATGGCCAGAGAGAGCTCTTCCATCACGGCTGTCGGCTGCAGCCCTTCCGAGGTAGGGATGCAGGAGGAGATGTATTTTGCGTTTCGCAAGTCGTCGATATAGCTGTCGTCGTGAATACCGTCCCCTGAGCAGCAATCGTACGCGCAGCCCCCTTCGGTTTGGGGTACCCCAATCTCCTTGCCAATGAGAGAGTAGATTGGGGGCTTATCCTGGTCGGCCCGTCGTCCTTTGCCTTCGGCGTCCGCTTGCTCGAAGTCCACCACTACCTGACTGTCAACCTCCTCCTTCGTATCCGTTGTAGGTCCGTTGTAGTGTCTTGGCTTGATGCGCACGACATCGAGAAATTCCCTGCCCCGGGCAATTAGCGCTTCCCGGGCGGACTTGTCCGGAGCCCGGAGAGTGCTCCGATTCAATAACTCGTTCATGTTCGCGAATCTCAGGGGATAGACAGTAAGGGCTCGGACCGGCTTTTCGCCATCAAACTCCTCGATCTCCGCTTGGTGCAGAGTCGGACCTATCATGGTGCCGTCAAAGTCCACGCAGACAAATTGAATTACTACCGAAGGGCGACCCGATCCCTTCTTCTTTGCCTTGTGCTCCCACCTTTTCCATGGAGGAAGAAAGCGGTGGAAGGTGCTGTTGACGCTGGCGACGCGAAAGGCCTGCTTGGACCCCTCCGAAAAGATCTCATCGCCGGGCTTGAAGAGCTGCCATAGGTCGGCAAACATGATCAAGTGGCATCGGCTGCTGGCGAGGTACTTGGCCCTGGCATCGACAGTCTTTTCGAGGAAGTTGACCAAACAGCGGAGATGTCCCAATGATTCATCAGTTGCCGGGTTAGCGTCCAGCTCCTTAGAGCTCGAAGGGCCAGCCGAGACAGAAGGCACTCGAAGTGACCCTGAAACGCTGCGCTCGGAGTGACTGGGGTCTGGCCCCAAGGCTTCAAGTCTTTCGAGTTCCCGCTGAATGCGGTCCCGGTGGTAGATGAGAGCTCGGTAGGGGCGCGTCATAACAACTGCCTCGCCGTGCCGGGAGAGAGGCGAGCCGAAAATGCCACTCAGAAGCGTGACGATCTGTTCGGACCGGATCCGGATCCTCTCGGGGACAGTTGAATGCCCCGGATCTCGTTGACGTTTTTCAGCGCTGTCCCGAGCCGAGCTGTCGTGATTCTTTTGGCTACCTTCGGACCATCTGGCCCACCACATGCTCTTCGTAGCCTCCTTGCTCAGATCCACCACCGGGTCGCCAAGGAGCGCCTCGATAGCGAAGCCAGATTCTTTTGACCGACCCCGTCCAGCCTTAAACTCTTCCCAGTCGACAAAATTCAATTTTGGTGTCGACTCCTTTGACTGGGCATTTGTCAAAGTAAGCATGGGGGGCTGTACTTTTCTGTCCTTGTCGTGCCTGGCATCTGGCGAAGGACTTATCGACCCACTTTCCGGCACATGGTCAGATTCGGAGGAGCTGCTCTCGCTGAAGACATCAACTCGCCCAATCTGCGCCAAAGTCACGTTGTCCCGACCCCCGTGCGCTTCCCGCATATAGTGGTCAAAATCCAGCTGCGACATTGCCACCTTTTCGAAGTGATCAACAGTCAGCACGACACTCTTTGCCCCATCCCCGTACTCGGCCGGCTGCTGGTTCTCTGCATCGTATATTGAAAAGGCTAGCGCGCTGTCGAAGTCGGTCCGAATCCGTTTGCCGCTCCATCTAGTAAGCTCATGTCGGTCATAGTGGGCAGACGCAAAATCGAGTATCTCGCGGGTGTCGACCCGAACAAGGAGGTCGGAGGGTCCGTTACCAGACCTGCGCCTGTTCGTGACACGATCAATGTTGATCCTGAAGATGTCGAGGGTGGCTTCTTTAGTCAACGGAGGATAATATAACGATAGATGGAGGCGTGGTCTCATGGCCTCCGGGATCATGCCGACCCGAGTGGTGGTGATAATGACGACGCCTTTGCAGCGATCCAGAAAGCGAACGAAGATTTCCCACCGCTCTGGTGAAGACATTTCCTCTG
Organism: Magnaporthiopsis rhizophila; assembly: GCA_003049465.1. NCBI lineage: Eukaryota > Fungi > Ascomycota > Sordariomycetes > Magnaporthales > Magnaporthaceae > Magnaporthiopsis > Magnaporthiopsis rhizophila. The sequence goes on along the minus strand of PYSS01000033.1, from coordinate 227,707 downwards.
CTATTGTGTGGAGCTCGCGGACAAGAGTGCAGCATCCCCATCGAGCAGCTCGGCGCAGCTGTGTCTCCATTGCCTTGTCCAGTTCTTTGATGGTTCCTATATCCCGCGATAAAAGCTGGAGCAGTAGCTTGCTATTGAGGCCAGCAACATACTCGGCCGTAGACGACTTGCCCAGTCCCGGCGGCCCGTGAAGGAGAATGACGATGCTCTCGGTGGCGAACGAGTAATGGCGAATGAGAGAGTTGAGCGCTTCTTTATAGCCTGACGGGAGGACTAGCTCGTTGAGTTTGTCCTTGTAGACGCTCGCGTCGAAAGCAGTGAGATTGTCGATATCCAGCTGTGCTGCAGTGATTTCCAAGATGTCAGTTGAAAATATTTTTGTATTGTAGGAGGGCAAAACAACGGCTGGGGTGAGACGGCGGATAGGTACTTACCCCATGCCTGGGTCTCGAGAAGAAACCCGAAGACCCGGTAATGCACGACAAGCAGGTCCTCTTCGGGGCAATCGCCAGCTGCCTCGATCGGCCGGGCAATCACTGCGAGGGAAGAACTGCCGACTCTTTCGCGCTCCTTGCCTATCTGGCATCGAACAAAGGCGCTCCCGCGCCTCATCTCAATGCTGCGGTCATCAAATGATACCTCGTCCGGCGCTAGCTGGGGCGCGGTGCTGTCCGAGGCATCATCTTCGCTTTCTTCCCCAGCTCCGGTCCTTCGCCAGAGGAAGCCAGCTTTGAGAGGGTGAAACCGATGGATCTCGGGTTTTTCAAAACCACTGTCGCCCCAGACCAGGGCCTCTTTTGGGTCAATCACGACCGAGCCGCGGGCATGCAGCCCTGAATCGATAGTGAGACCCTCGTGGTGCATGGTTTCGATTTTGGAAGCGTGCAAAACGCGCCTGCCCCTTTTTGCAAGATTTTCGACCTTCTCGGACGTCAGGAGCTGGAGAGGGAAAATGTCCAGCGAAGTGATCTCCGTCTCCCCTTCGAAGCTGTCCACCGAAAAGTTTTGCCGCACGGGACCGAACCTTTGCCCATCGCAATCGATGTAGACGCACTCGATGATGATGGCGCTGTCTTCCAGGGCCAGGGGCGACGTTTTGGCCGCGAACCTCGACCATCCAGGCCGCCTGGCACCGCCCTTTCTGACCCTCGAGGTCGAAATTCCGACGACTCGGTACACTTGTCGCTCGTCGCGTCGGACGACGAGGTCCCCTGGGCTGAAAAGCAGCCAGAGGTCGCTGAAAGTTACGAGATGGCAGCCAGGGCCGCGCACATAGTCCAGCCTGGGCCTGACGTGGTGCTCTAGGATTTGGAGCAGGCACCTTAAATCATGCAAAGTGCCAGGCGTGTAGAGACCGTTATCGACGTAGTCATCTCCATCGGAGGACTCTAGATCTTGCTCGCCGCTGTTCCGGTTGGACTCCTCCCCGAATTCACGAGATGGCCGGCCACACTTCTTTTCCAGCCTGGAGACCCAGCGGCGAATCTCCTCCTGGAAGCCAACCAATGCCCGATACGGTCGGAACAGGAGGAGTGGCTGGCCCCTAGGGGAGAGGGCTATGCGATGGATGATGCTGAGAATCCTGATGACGCCCTTGGAGTTGATCCGGATGCGTTCTGGCGGCTGCGGCGGCGGCGCTTCGCTGCTCTGCATCGATCCGTCGTTCTGCCTCTGCGCGCCACGCAACTTGGGTCGCGTAGCAAAAGCCGGCATATCGCCGGGTTCACCGGACAGCACATCAATCGCAGAGGGTTCCGGCGCGTTGATTGCTTCCTGGAACGCGTCCCAGGTGGCGTAGTGGATGCCAGGTGCGGACTCATTCGTTGGCCTTTCCACTCCCACCGAGCTTGGGCGCTCCCTCGGGCGCTCCTCCCTCGAAGCGCCCCCGCCTGGCAGGCTATTGGCGGGCGTCATTCTTTGTCGCACTTTCCTGCAACACCAGGAGCCAGGCTTCGCTTCAAGTTGATGTCGAAGCTGGGCAATTTGATGCAGACTCGACCTGTTTTCCCGCAGTCCGGCGACTGTGCTGATGATGGATGCCGAAATGCTTGCGCTGTTTGGGATGGGGAGATCGCTGGCCCCGAGGCAACGACGACGACGCGTGCCCCAGCCTCCAGCAATCACACCCCTCACCCCCTGCAAGTCGACTCTGCCCCGCACTATCACACCCTCATTGCCCTCATTACTTCCAGCCTTACCAAAAATGATTGGTCCGCTGGCGTCCGTCAGTCAACTTCGTGGCAACCGAATCTCTCAATATCACGACGCCTTCAACCACACCCAAACCCATCCTAACCCTGTATTGGACGTCACATGGCGGAACCTATTGGAGGCCCGGATGTCGACGAGCTCCGGCAGGCGCAGTCGGCCATATCCTCCATGTCCTTCTGGGGGCCCATCTTCCCTCTGTCCCTGGCCCGCCTTAAGGAGCTGCATCCGGATATGCCCGACGACCGGGTAAAGTCCGGGATCGATTACAGCCTGCGTAAGGCCAGCTCCTGGGAAGGCGTGTACTCGCAGCTCCAGGCGGCGCGGGAGCGCTACGACTGGAACACCAAGGGCTGCTGGGGTCGGAAGTACAAGACTGTGTTGCGCTGGGTCGTCGACCACTCGGCGCCGGGGAAGCAGTTGATCAAACTAGTGCCCAACATGGAATACGTCTCTCCGGTGCTGGCCGCCGTGGAGGTGGTTTTGGATGTCAGTTCTGGGTTTGAGCGCCCCCGACCCTCCAACGCATCTAGCTGATAAGACATTGCTACGATGCAGGCCTTTCAAATAGCATCCGATGTTAGAGCGCAGGCCAAGGACGCCTTCAAGCCTGGGGATTTAGAGAGGAAATTTGGCGACATCGAGATCTTCCTTGCCACGTTTCCGGACGACGCTAAAGTCAAAACGGCAGCCGTGGAGTTGGTTGCAGTTACCCTCAGAGCAATAGAGAATACCATCGGCTTCTTCCTAAAAAATGACCGTGAGTTGCCGCCCCAACTCCCACAATAAACAAAGCCTCTCGACTCTTCGTTTCGGGCGTCGTGCTTCGCTGACTGCTGACAACTCTTGTATTATTCCGTCACCAACAGTCAAGAAGGCGTCGTCTACTCTGTTCAAAGGCAAAAATTACCAGCATGAACTTATCGAAAGCATCAGTGACATCGAAAAGAAGAGCTCTGAACTAGTTCATCATGCACAAACCTCGCATGTCAGTGCCACGAAGCAAACCCTGAATCGAATTCTTGAGGGTAAGTAGCCGTAAGTCTAATCCCATTATCGTTACGGGACTTTGCGAGGTCCCGTAGAGCCGCATCACGCTGACAATCCTCTCATTTTTTTTGTCGCAAAACCCCCGGCACCAGCCAGTAAACTGATATTGGAGATGGATCAAACAACCAGCAAGAAATTGGGTGACATGGGTGAGAGGCTCGACTCGATTGCCGAGCTGGGCAAGAAAAGCGGCGCGGAGATCCTGAATATCGTCAGGATGCTGCTCGACGACGGTGAAGCAAACCGCCTGCACAGGGCGGAGGTGAGCCAGAAGCTCGAGAAGCTTGAGATGCTTCTGGATAGCAAAACTCAGGAGAATGAGCGTCTGCTGCAGGAGATTCATGCTATAACGCCGGGATACCTGACGCCTGCTCCCGAGACGCACCTTTTGAGGTTCCCCAAGCGGCCGATGCAGCAGCTGCCAATTTTGCTCCACCACCCAGGCGAGCTTGACCAAGTCATGCAATTGCACCAGTCTCCAATGTGGCAGCAGCAGCAACAGTGGTCTCCCTCCATGTTCTGGACACCCTTTGTGCCGCAGCAACTCGAGGCATATGCCCAGATGAGCGAAGCAGCTGCCGGGATTCACGGAGTGTCCCCATGGGCAGCGACCCCATATCTGAGCATAGCCTCCATCCGCAAGTTGATCAGCATGACAGATATCGACATCTCGGACCTCGAGGCCGCCGACGAGGACAGAGGCCTGATCCCGGGTAGGGAGCGGGCCATGGCAAAGGCCATGGTAGGGACCACGCAGTTCCGACGCTGGGCCGTAGCCCCCGAGTCGCGCGAGCTCCTCATTCACGGCGACGAGTCCCCCGGCCGACGCGGCGGCGGCGAGTTCTCGGCCCTCTCGCTGCTCTGCGCCGACGTGACGCGGGCGCTGAGGAACAAAAGGAGCGGTCGTTATATCTCGCTTGTCTTCTTCTGCGGCAGGCACGTCGAGGATGACGGCGGCCTCCGCGGCGGGCAGGCCATGGCGCGCAGCTTCATCCACCAGCTGCTGCGGCAGCGTCCCTTTGGCGACGACGTCAGCCTCGACGGCCTCGGTCTCGCGGGAGAAGCCGGTAGCAGCAGCAGCAGCAGCAGCAGCATCAGCCTCCGAACCCTGTGCGGCATATTCGGCAGGCTGGTGCGCCTGCTGCCGGCGGACGCTATCGTTGTGACCGTCATCGACGGCATCTCGCACTACGAGAGGGACGGGCTGGAGGCCGGAATGCTGGCGGTGCTTGAGACCCTGCTGGGCCTGGCGAGAGACGATAACGTAGCAGCTGCGGTCAAGGTGCTGGCCACGAGCCCGGGGAGGACCGATACTGTGGAGAAGACTTTCAGGGCCGAGGACGACGCCAGCTTTCTCTCAATGGCTCGCATCCGGCCCGGAAACCAGGCTGGGGCCTCTGGGCTAGGCAGGGGCACATCAGACAGTGACATGGTGGAGAGCGATCTAGACCGCGACAGCGAGGAAAGCGAGGATATCGAAGAGGGCTCGAGTGAGTCTGATAGCTAGGTAGCTAGCGCTGTGGATACACTGGGGAATGGATTGGATTTTGTTTCCAGATTTCCGTGTCTGTTCCCCTACCAGCTCCTCAAGCCCCGACCTCGCCGTGAGAGAGCGACGAGAGGGCGCCTCCGGAGCAAAGGACAAGACTGGCACGCGGGCTTCCACGGTCATCGGTGCGCCCTTGCTGGTAGCGTGGTATCCATCCAGCCGGCTCCCAAAATACCTGGACCGTTTTTCCCGTTTTCGGGTTAAAGCGGTAGGTCTCGTCGCCCTAAATTTCTACACGCACCCGGGCTGTGCCTGCTCCCTGCGAGGGAGCCTACCACCCCCAGGGGCTGCGCCACTTTGATTGGCCCAACTCCGAGGCGAGGAATATGTTTGTTGATCCCACGGTTTGGGACAATGATATCCGGTGACCATGATTCTGCTGAATTTAAAATCACACTGGCATGAATATCGCCTAGGCAATCCACGAGGACAGCGCTGACGTGGGTTTGAATCCAATGAGAGGCTGACTCAGATGTCTTTAGGAGCTGCGCCTGACACCGTTCTCGTGTCGTACCTAGGTAGTAGGTAGCTACAATGTCAGGTGCCGGGCCATAAGAGAAGCACCGCAGTCCAGCTCCATTTGTTATATAAGAGACGCGCCGCCGGCTGGAGATGCAAGAGTTGTATAGAACGGGCCACTTTCGAGTGATGATGTCCGACTCGAGTTTACTGCCAGCGAACGGTATGGACGCCACCGACCAAAGTAACAAGATTTCCGCCGAGGGTAGGATCACGCAGCTCGTTTTGTCCCTGCCCATTGTTAGTCGACGTTATCATTCTCTAAGCCGCACACCTTACTGACGCTTGGAATACTCTCTAGACCAAGCCGGCCTCAGTGCTGCCGTCTTCGAGTGGGCGGAGAGCTACGATACCAAGGATTGGGACAGGCTGGGAAAGGCGATTGCCCCGATACTCCGAGTACGTAATTTATCCTATCCCTCTCCTTCAGCCCCTCGAATATCGTGGCAGTTGAACCGAGACCTGACGTGAAGCAGGTCGACTACCGCGCCATCATCGGCCGCCTCTGGGAAGCCATGCCGGCCGAAGAGTTCATCATCCTGGTCTCGAGCCGCGCCCTCCTAGGCGACCCGCTCTTGGTGACACAGCACGTCGTCGCCGGCACGCGATGGGAGCTCAAATCGCCCACCGACGCGGTTGGCTACCACCAGATTTACGCGCCACACCTGAAGTACGAGGACGAGTCCAAGACGAAGGTGCTTCTCCGGGGCTACGCGCACGGGACGAACAAGCACTGGTACAAAAAGATCGACGGCGTTTGGAAATTTGCAGGGCTGGAGCCGGAGCTGAGGTGGTTCGAGTATGATTTCGACAAGATTTTTGTGTTTGCGCGGGATCTCTTTGGGAGTGGCGGGCAACGGACGGCGGCCAAGGAGTGAGAAGACTATAGATTTAGGCCGCTTCCAGGTCGAATGTGGCTCTTTTAAAACTACTTCTTGGTTCATTCTTGGAAGCCGCCCAGGTAATTATATGGTTCGCTATGCCTTATGAGGCGACTCGATGCCAACCCAGGGCAGACGAGTTAAAACACCCAACGAAATGCAGTTAACCCAACTTAACCGAACGCTCTCGACCTGGCCAACACGAACTGTGCGTTCGCGTTGGAGACTTGAATTCCATCGCATTCTTTTCAGGGCCGCCCCGCGTCCCCGCCAAAGTCGAAACCAGTCAAGCGTTCCGTGTAGAGCCAGGCCACGGTGGCTGCGACATGGTAGGGGCCGCCGGCAAGCTTTGGGTAGAAGAGGGAGGGACGTTTTCTCATTGCCCAGGTATCCAAGGTAGCAAACGTAGCTGCTGCAGACATCAATGGCGTCTACCCACTACTCGACTGGTTGCTTCGTGGTAACTTTGTGGGTCTTGCGGTAACCCCTGGAGCCCTGATCCGGATATTCCTCTCCCGTTATAGGCAGCGATGTACATCATAACATGGCACATCCGTCGTCCATCCCATCCTAACCCGAAGGTTGTACCCGTCAAACGCGTCCGGTCAATCCTCCCGAAGCAGGCCCCGCGGCCCGAAGAAACGTACCATCTCCACCACGTCTGGCCTCTCGTTGGGATCCGGGGATGGGCAGCGGTCCACCATCTGCTCCCAGCTCTCAGGAATGTCCTCGGTGCCTTCTGAGTCTGTCACGAGGTCGTTGGGGTGTTCGACCTCGTCAGAATCCATATCCGGTTGTCGAAGGAGCATCCACATCGTCCTCCCAAGGCTGAAGACATCGGCCAGCTCCAGGGCCAGGGGGTGCTGCTGGCAGTTCCAGAGTGGAAACACATTCCAGAAATGCCAACTAGAGTCGCCAGCCTGGAGGTCTTTCTCCACGTTGTGGCGTTCGGGACCCGCGTCTTTCTCGTAGACCAGCCGCGGTCGAGAGGCACCGCCGTCACCAGCCTCGGACACATCCCATGTCCCATCGGCCTCGGGTGCGAGGGTGGTGGGGGGCGGCGCACCGACCTGTTCCCAATCGCAGAGGACGAGCCGTTTCTCGCCGTCGGCGATGAGAAAGATGCCCGGCTTGATATCCATGTGATATGTCTTGGCAACCCGGTGGGTGTAGGCCACGGCCTCGGCCATATCACCACGCCACCTGGCCTTGAGCTCCGGCGGAATCATTTGGCCTGACTTGTTCGACTTCTCGACGGCACCCCGGGCATCGCCATGACTGTAGAACGGCTGAAGGCTGCCGCAGACAACAGGCGTGCTGTCGCCGTTGGGGCAGGTGATGGTAAATACGCCCCTTCCGAAGTCGGGGTTTTCAGCGTGTATTAGCTCTAGAATTACCACGGTTATCCATGTGGTAAGGTACTATCAAATAAACGATAACTGATTTAATGAGCCATTCGCTGTTTCGCTGTATAATTGCTTATACTTGGACATGCATGGCTTAATCTTTAAGACAAGCATATGACTACTGGCAGAATCAACCAGGTAACTATCGTGCGCCGGGGTCGGCCACCGCCCCTCTGACGGGGCGGAGAATTAGTCACTAGAGGGGGCGCGCCGGGGGTTTTTTTCAGACCCCGACACGCCCCGCCGCCTGTGGGCGACCGCCGGCGAGCGCCGGAGGTGCCCACAGAGGCATCCGCTTGTTCCCCTTTTTGTTCCCCAGGCTGCTTTCGGCGGGCACGAGGCCCCTTTTTAGGGGGGCCGGGTGCCACCTAGGCCGCCCAGATGGAGTCCTCGCCCCGTAGGTTCAGGTGTTCAGCGTCCCCTGCGGGTGGGTGTCTCCTGCTGCTCGTCGGAGTGCTGGCCAGGGGCCAAACGTCCTCAGAGCCCAACCTGGGACGACGGCGCCGGGTGGCGCCGCTGTACAGGGCATACCGGTTGAGTATAAGCGCCGTAGCGTGCACCGCTCTAGTGGTTGGCCGCCGCTGTGATCCGCCTTAACCGAGGTGTATCTCCTATAAAGCTGCATAACGGCCCACGCGACGACAGCCGGTTTAAATAAGGGACGTTCCGGCGTCCCAGCGATTTGGTTACAAGGGCTGGGCCCGGGAGGTGTAGCGAGCCCCATATACCTGGGCGCCCCGGGGGCGTACGAGGGGAACTAATTGCGGCGGACGGGTGCTGCAGCAAGCCCCGTCTTGAACGCCTGGGGGCGTAAGATGGGAACTAAGTGCAGCGGGGTTGCGGAGGGCGTGCAGCGGCCGGCGTGCCCTCCAGGCGCCGTGACAAATACCGACGGCGCTGGCCGAATGTTCGGGTGGGGGTGGTATCTTGAGCAACAATGCCTCCGAGCTGCGCCAGCATCGATCATGTGCTCGTCGTCACAGTGGATAAGGTGGTTCGGAAATCCATGCCCTTGAAGACGTGCAAGCCCGCTGGGCCGTCACGGAAGCGGAGCGGGTGAGTGCGGCAGAGTCTACCGTAGGCTCGGCCATCTCTGGTGACAGAGGAGGGCCTTTGGCTGTGTGACGGCAGGCGATGCTGTTAGCTTCTTGCCGCCGCCGGTCGCGCGAAAAGAATTTATTTTTTATTTTTTATTTTTACAAGATTTAGAGGAGCAACCCACCTTCGGCATCGATGAGACCCTGGAGATGGCGCGGGAAGAGGATGGGGATAGAATTTCCAGCACACGTCGTCGTGGGAGCCGCCGCTGCTGTTAATGTCGACCACAGCATCAACGTCGGCACTGGCGTCTAGACTGTGGAGCCTGGTGCAAATGCGGTTCGATAATGCCGTCGGCGGCTTCGACGGGTCCAGGCTAAAGCTAGACATGACCGTGTGGCCCAGCCCATATCCCTAGGCGAATACGGTCGTCTCCGCATCATCTCCCCAGATCCACTCCGGTTCACGAACCATCCCGATGCGGCGATCTCGCGTGGTGGTGAACGCGTAAACCTAGCCGGTTGCCGTTTTTGGAAGGATAATTTTTTTGTGTGTGCGCCGCGATTTCTGTGTGCAACATTCCGCTACCTCAGGTACCGCCCATCCCAAATCACTCCCGCGGACCAGATAACTAAGGCTCTACTCCAGGCACAGATGCGACATGCCGTTTCTTCGTGTCACCCATGACCTTGCTGCCGCCATGCCCAGCTGGTCCCCTGCAATGTCCCGATGGCAGTGCTCCGGTCTAGCTCGGCTCCCATTAATCATGAAGCTTCCCCTCGGGCCGCTTGGCCTTAATTTTGGCTTCCCCACCCCCGTAAGTTCCGTCCTGCTTTTTCCAACGGCCGTCGGGCCTGGGCAAGCAACGAACAATGACCCCACACAAACAGGCACCTCCAAACATAAACAAGAAGCGTCCCCGCAATCACCAGCTTCGGGTTCCGTTGTGCCCTGCGTCTAAAAGATCGACGATATATCGGCCCGTTTGTCGGGTGACCCTCGCCGTCATCTCCAAGTCACCTACCGACCTAGATCTCACCTAGTTGACCGGTGGGTGGGCACCTGCTGGTGTGGGGAACCGATGCTCTTCCAATGTCTTTGCCCAATTCTTGACTCTTTGCTTCGGACTCGGACCGAGCACGAAGCCATGTCGCGAGCGAAGGGGCATGGATAGGAAGGAAAGAAAACACCTACACAGGCATCTATGTAGGTATATATACACGAGGAAGTGCCCTCGGGCCCCATGCTCGAGGACCTCTGCTTCTTACAACACGCGATCCCAGGCATCTCCAAAGCACGCACAAGATGTGGCGCTCCACTGCGTTGGCGCTCCTGGCCTCGGCCTCCCTCTCGAGCGCCCAGTTCGGCATCAAACATACGCAGTACGGGACGAGCCCTCCGGTGTACCCGTCGCGTGGGTAGCCCCTCCTCAAGCTCGCAACGTCCGGTTCTCTCTAGTCTTATACGCCATGCTGACTTGCCAACTCGACTCCAGCCAAGATCTCCGGCGCCGGAGGATGGGAGATGGCCCTTGTGAAGGCCAGGGCCTTTGTGGCTGCGCTGACGCTTGAGGAGAAGGCAGCCATGGTGACTGGTACTACCACCTCCCCTCCCCGTCCTATTCTGGGCACCTGCCGTCTCGGGAACCCTCGATTGCTAAATACTTTTACGCGTGCCAGGAACCTCGGGCCCGTGTAATGGCAACATCGCCCCTGTTCCCCGGCTCTACTTCACTGGCCTCTGTATCCAGGACGGCCCCGCCTCGATCCGCGATAGCGTGTATGCGAGCGTTTTCCCTGCCGGCCTCAGCGTCGCCGCCTCCTGGGACCGGGATATGGCCCACGCCCACGGTGCTCTGATGGGGAATGAGTTCCGCGGCAAGGGCGCCCACACTCTCCTCGGCCCCGTCATGGGGCCTATCGGGCGCTCTCCATACGGTGGGCGGAATTGGGAGGGATTTTCGCCCGACTCGTATCTGGCGGGCGTCATGGCCGAGCAGAATGTCAAGGGAATCCAGTCGGCAGGAGTCCAAGGTGAGTTGGTCCATAAATGCACAACCAGCCTTGCAGGCTTCTGATACCCCTCGTTCTCGTGGGTTGAGTTAACATGGGACTGGCTACCTAAATAGCATGCACAAAGCACTTTATCGGCAACGAGCAGGAGACGCAGCGCATGGGCTCATATGTCCGGGGGAACGTGGTTTTCTCCGTATCGTCCAACATTGATGACCGCACCATGCACGAGACCTACCTGTGGCCCTTTGCCAACGCGGTCAGGGCCGGATCCGCCTCGGTCATGTGCAGCTACCAGAGGCTTAACGGCAGCTATGGCTGCCAGAACAGCAAAACCCTCAACGGGCTTCTCAAGACCGAGCTGGGATTCCAGGGCTACGTCATGTCGGACTGGTATGCTGTAGGTAGAGCCTCGCCCTGAAAACTTGTTGCCGAAGCACCACTGACGCCCAGCGACCATGCTCTCCGCAGCTTTATACGGGTGTCCCGGCGATTGAGGCCGGGCTCGACATGAACATGCCCGGCTCCTTCTGGTACGACCCGGATGGGACGGATTCGTATTTCGGGGCCAACGTCACCGCGGCCGTCAACAACGGCACGCTCTCGATCCAGCGCGTCGACGATATGATCGAGCGCATCATGACGCCCTACTTTGCGCTGGGCCAGGACACGAGCCACCCGCCGGTCGATAGCTCCAACCTCTCGAGCCACATCTCCAGGAGGCCGCTCTGGCGGTACAACTTCACCCTGGGCCCCCTCGTCGACGTGCGGGCCAACCACGGCGAGTTTATTCGCCAGCTCGGCGCCGCGGGGACCGTCCTGCTCAAGAACGAAAGAGGGGTCCTGCCGTTGAAAAACCCTATGCATATCGGGGTGTTCGGCAACGACGCGGCCGACCTCAGCCAAGGCCTGATTTCGTTCCTCGGCGTCGTTGGAGACTACGACATGGGTACTCTGCCCATTGGCGGCGGATCCGGTACAGGTCGCTTTTCATACGTGGTGTCGCCGCTCGAGGCCATCAAGGCCAAGGCCAAGGAGTACGGGGGTCTGGTCCAGTACATTACCAACAACCGGGCCATCACCGCCAGCGGCGGTTTGACGGCCATCGCCCCGCTGCCAGACATGGTGTGCTTGGTGTTTTTGAAGGCCTGGGCCAACGAGACCGCCGACCGGACCTCGCTATTGGCGCAGTGGGACTCGACCGCCGTCGTCGAGGCGGTAGCGGCCACGTGTTCAAACACCATCGTTGTGCTGCACGGTGCCGCGCCCATCGTCATGCCCTGGCGCAACAACCCCAACGTGACGGCGATCCTGGCCGCGCACATGCCGGGGCAGGAGACGGGAAATTCGCTCGTGGACGTCCTCTGGGGACACGTCAACCCGTCCGGCCGCCTGCCGTACACGCTCGCGGCCGACGAGGGCGACTACAGCAAGAATCTCCTCAACAGCACCGAGCTCCTCGAGTCGACGGACCCGGACGCGTGGCAGGCCGACTTCACCGAGGGCCAGTTGATCGACTACAAGGAGTTCGACGCGCGGGGCAAGGCGCCCGCGTACGAGTTCGGCTTCGGCCTCAGCTACACCACATTTGAGCTCAGGGACGTCGAGGTGTCCGTCGCGGCGTCCAACCCGTCGCGTCTGCCGGACCCGGAGGCTCCCATCAGACCCGGCGGCAACGTCGAGCTGTGGGAGACGCTCGCGACCGTCACCGTGACCGTGTCCAACATGGGAGACGTTGCGGGCTCCACGGTGCCGCAGCTGTACCTGTCGCTGCCGCGCGGCGAGGCCGGTGGGGAAGGGACGCCGGTTCGCAGCCTGCGTGGGTTCAGCAAGGTCATGCTGGCGCCGGCGGAGAGCGCCACGGTCGAGTTCCCGCTCATGCGCCGCGACCTCAGCTTCTGGGACACGGCGGCGCAGGCCTGGAGGCTGCCGGTGGGCGCTATTGGGGTCGACGTCGGGTTCAGCTCGAGGGATCTGAAGCTCAAGACGGAGATCAAGATCTGAGCGATGGATCTGACTCTGAAGAAGAGGTGATAGGCTCTCAGGGGTCGGCCTGTTGTCTCCAACTTCTTGGGGATCCTATTGGTTGCCTTGCAGCCATATTAACGACGGAGAAGAGAGTACTGGGAGGCGTTTTGTTGGTAGAGTAATCGACCACTTGATCTCCACAATATCGGAGGCGAACAGGACGCGATGCTCTGCTGCCATGTCATTCACGATGCTTATTTTTATTACCTAGCAGCGCTTGGGGAACATACCGTTTTCCTCTTTTTAAATCCGTCGACTCTTCCGTCGGTTTACCGGCTTTAATTTTTAAATAAAGATAAGCTAAGGCCCTATCCCTGAAATGAAATATTTAATTTATTAACTTACATAGTTATCATATTACCAGTTTTATATGACATATTACGGATGGGGTGGGGGAGATCAATCCAGAGCCACGATACTTACTGGGATTGGGGAAGGAACGCCTCGAGGAAGGTAGCTGAGGTGGAAATAATTAAAAGTTGGCGTTAACTTGTCGAGGATTGTCGGAACGAATCTTTATCGTAAAAAACGACGTCGACCATAAAAAGTTAATATCCAGCTTTGTGTCCAGAATTTGGTAGTCCCTGCCGAGATTTTTCGAGTTAACGAAGAGCGAGAACAGATCGACAACGTCCTTAAAGGCCCCGACCAGGCCGGCTAAGCCAGCCACCCCGAGAACCAGGCCGGCGATCTCTGCCATGACCACTGCGATGGCCGAGAAAAACGTCAAGGGCGACGGCGCCTAGTATCCCCTGGCGAGAGAAGGGCGCGCTAACAAAGGAGCTGGCGGTGGAAGTGGAAGCGGTGCCTGACGGGCTGTGACGTCAGCGGACCCACCGGAGTGGGTTCGCCAGGAAACCACGCTTCGGCTTTCGACGTATGCAAAGCGGGGAACTCTGCTCCCAAGTGCAACGTAGCGGGACATCCTGGGGCTCGCGGTGCGGCAAAACAAGGAGCACTGCTCGGCGGTAGCTTACAGCATCCTATTGAGTGGGAAGGGCGTGGATTCCGTCGTCGACATCATGCACCTGGAAGACATCATCACTACGAACGGCTTCAGTCTCCACGCGGACACCGACTCGCCCAGAGGCCTCTTCCTGAATGCTTCCCGCATCAATCATTCGTGTATTCCGAACGCTGATCAGGCATCCTTCGACGACGATGGCTACAAGGTGATGCGTGCCAACCGAGATATTGAAATGGCGAAGAGATTACCACGTCCTACACCGCGCATTTCTTGCCTCGTGAGCTCAGACAGCTCCTTCTGGGACGGTGGGGTTTCGCCTGCCAGTGTCCAGCATGCGATCCTAGCCATCCATTCAGCCACTCTCACGAACGACTCCTTGACGATCACACCAGCTCTGCCAAGACTCCTGCATGGACGAGACCGGGCGGCTGAAAGCCGGTGGAGCGTGGTCATACGCGGTGCTTGAGCAAGCGGCAACGAGAGCGCAGAAACGGATTGAGCTGCTCGCCAGACACCATGCCCTACGGAAATTCTCTCGGCAGGCGTACGTGCCCATAAATCTTATTTTGGATCCACGAGATGTGCTGACTGTGTGCGTAGACACCTGGGAGCGTTTGATATCGCTCATGCACAGTATAAAATGAAGCGGCTTAGGTCGAAGCGAAGAGACGCTATTAAGCTCTTGGAGCTGGTCATCGAGGCAGACAGAATATATTACGGCGACACTAGCGCTGTTACCCGAGAACACGAAGGGCTTTACAACAGGCTTAAAGGAGGCGACATCGCAGGGGTATGATTATTGTAGGGCTGCTCCAACAAGGAATTCCGGATCGCGCTCAGCGGGTGCCTTGGTGTCTACGTATGAGTGACCCCTTTTAAGGGAGATTCTGGTGTTCGTAAGCGAGGTTCGAACCTCGCTGCTCAGACAATGGCGAGATAGTGAGCTTTTTTTTTTTTTTTTTT
>PYSS01000033.1:7902-213073 GCA_003049465.1 Magnaporthiopsis rhizophila | reverse complement strand
TTTTTTTTTTTTTTTTTTTTTTTTTTTTTTTTTTTGGAGCTTGCGGTGCCTGTCCACGCCGGCGGCCTCCTCGACGCGCACGAAGCTGGCCGACGCTGCGCGCCATCTGGGCCTGCTGCCCGTCTCTTACGAAGGCTACCGCGCCCGCGCCCAAGTGGCCGCTCCGGTGTACCGGCGCGCTGCTGGAGTAAGTGGGTTGGCGGCACCACGATCAGCCACAGCAGCCGACGCTGCACTAGGTCCAGCAGCACTCCATTTAGGCGTATAACAGTGGTCCAGACCCTGCGACAATTGCTGTATGTCCTCGGCCACCCGCCTTATTCTCAACTAGCTACAGTCCCCGACGTGCTGAAACAGCCTGGTCACCGTCAAGCTCCCACGCCTGTCCTGTCCCTTCTCGTTGCCGATCCGGGGAGCGAAGCTTGATCCTGCCTAACGTCTTGAAGAGATGCCTGTGCTTTCGCTAAACGGCAGTTGGCAATGCCTTTTGGTGGATGACAGACCAAACGCCTGGCCAGTGAGTGTAATGCAAGCCAACCGGGATTCACTCCTCGTTGTCCTTCTCGGCCAGTTTGAGCTCCAGTAGTCCGGCGCTGAGTCCCGGGCTCAGTCTTGGGCTCAGCCCAGGGGCTCCTCCTCGTGTCATGGATACCGAGGAAGTCGCCGCCATGCAAAGTCCAGATGACGAAGAAAGCAGACCTGAGTTCCCAGAGCCGCCTCGTTTTTCTTCACGAGCCGGACGAGCACGACGACGACGGCAGTGCGAGGGCCCACCCGCCCTCGAGCACGGCAACGCCACCCAAACACATCACCACCTCATGGATCGAGCGTCGCCGGTGGCACATCATGCTGATCAAGGATGCGGCGGTCGGCCTGGGAGGGCCCGCCGTCGTCTCCCTATCCATCGCGGGTGTCTTCAACAACTGCTGGTGCTGGTCCACGTACATGTGGCACCGTTAGATACCGGGAGACTGGGGTCGCGAGGCCTTCGTGTCGCTGCACAGCAAGAGGGAGCACCTCAAGCGCGCCGACTACGTTTCCGCACCCGTCGTCACCGTGTGCTTGGACGCGCAGCTCTTCTTCGTCTTGGGCGTCGGCGCCGTGCGCTGGAACAAAACACGACGCCGCCGGCGCGATTGGTGCCACGAAAGTGGTCGGTGGTAAGGAGGAAGGCGAAGGCAGGTGGCCGCACCCGCGGGCGTCCGACGATGGAGAATACCTGCTGTTCTGGTATAGCGCTGCGGGGCTCGCCACCCGGACGGACCGGGCACGGCCGCCGCAACGCATTTATCTGGGAGCAGGAGTGGCTTCGAGAAGAGAACGTGAAAGAGCAGGTAGGTGGGTAGGTAGGTAGGCAGGCAGGAAGAGGCATTAGGCAGCAGAGACGTAGAAGCCCAGGCGGTAGAGTTCTCGGGTCTCGCCGAAGAAGTGACTCGTCACAGACCTGAACGTGCATGGAATGGTTTCCGCAACGTCGGTCCTTCGCCGGTCACAGTAACGGAACCGATGAAATACACGACAATGGGGCAGCCCATAAACGGCTTCCAATACGGCATTCCCATTCCTGCACCTACCGGGAATTTCACCAAGTCAAATCGACCTACCCTGTACCTACCCTGCACTTTGCTAATGAAAATTTCACAAGTTAAATCGTCACCCGACCTACCCTGCACTTGTTGCCACCACCTATACTATAGCGCCCACCCCCTGTACTCGGCCTAGATTCGGATCGCCCCCTACGCCGTCGATGCCAGGTGGAATCTCTTGGACAAGAGTCCCTGAAGGATCTAACCTTGTAAAGCTTGGCGGTTTCCATCCTAAAAATGATCTTTGGCGTACTGAGCGTACTTGGACGGCCGGCGTACCCGCAATACCACGGCCAAAAGCCGGACCCGGCGGAAAGGGGAGCCTACTGGTTCCAAACGCCCGATCATGCGATGGCACTTCTGTTGGCACCGTAAGTGTGACATTATGCCTGCAGACAGCAGCATCGTCATTGCATTGTTTAAAGCCTCTCTCCGAAGAACTCTTCCGGGATATTCCTTGGCGCTGTTGCAGGGGTTCGAAGCCCTTCGTTTTTGGAGGCGGGGTCGAGGTGAGACGGCGACAAGGATATTGGCTGCTAGGTAGGTACTTCCTAGGCACGGATGCGGGCTTCTGCCACCTCCTTTTTATAAACGCAGGAGGGATTAAAACGTCAGCCCTCAGCAACAAAAGGCAGCAGGCCGACAACCTCTGCGCGGCGTCCAACGTGTGGACAGCCGGAAAACGGGCGCCTGGATGTGCCCCGACAATGGATGGTGCCAGAATCCGGGCGTCTAATGGAGACCGCTGGCCAACCTGGGCGGCCACTTTCTGGGCGGGAGAACGCATAAAATAAAGTCGACAAGATTGTGCTAGGTCGAAGGGATGTTGGCCGTGATTTTGTGGTACCGTGGTGATTTTACTATCTGGGTGGTAGTTGGTCGGCGATCATAGCTCGGCCTACCCAGCCATGGACCCGCTGGCCAACACCAATCAGTGTGTAGTGTTGGTGTGGTGCCATGCATGTGCTCTAAATTTCGGTCATCCTTCCGACATGTCCCCCAGCCATTGCTCCCTTTGCATGGCCACGGCCAGCGTGGTTCATGGGCGGGGAGATAACGGAGACACATCCAACCTAGAAAATCTTTGTCACTTGTGTTACCGGAAGGCCGGACTGCTGAGGACCCGTTCTTAATGTAGGTGGTGGTCGTGGGCCCCGGTGGGTTCGTGTCACGATGCCCGTTCCTTCGCCGGTCGGGGAATTACTAAAAACAAATGTAAAATAAAACAAAGGGAGACTAAAAAAGGGTATCCTCAACGGTCAATCAAGCGTCAATGTTTCTTGGACACAGCTCCCCCCGCCCTTTCCATCCACACCGCAATGCTCCAGCCAGGCATTTTCGGCTCGGTCAATAAGAAGACGCCTCGCCTTGTTCGGGCCCACGGTGACGACTCAATCGGGCTAATCTGAGGCATCCCAAGCGACCTCTTTCCTCTTTTTGCTGCTGCTGCTGCTGCTGCTGCTGCTGCTACTACTGCTGCCTTTGCTCCGATGTGCTGGACACCCAAGCTGACAGACGCAGCATTCTCGGAGTGCTTTGTGTTGGGCGACCAGAAAGAAGGTCTGATCCTAGGCTTGGCGCTGCTGTGTGATGTCGCACCTGATTGGTCAGCGGCGGCCCATGCAGATGCGCCCCTCCTTTGTCGACAGGGGTTCAGCAAGTGAGAATGCAGCCTAAGCGCCGCCGACTTGGGCCCTGTCAGAATTTCCAGTCTATTGGGACGACACTCACACCTCCATGCCCGTCCCTCCCGCACCAGCACCGCGGTTAGCATGGCCCATCACTCGCCCAGTGCATCCTTCCCCCCAGACCGACCTCCGGTGACCGCGCCTAAACTATGCGAGGGCCGGCCAGTCGCAGGGCAGCCTGCTGCCAGAGTCGGGCGCCTGCGCTTGTTTCCACTTACCACCTTGGTCGAGACCACAGGGACGACGGTTCTTGTGCTCATGTATATAGCCGCCGTAACACCCACCCCCTCCTCTGGGCTCCTGTGCTGTGCCCCTCCCCGCCCAGTGTCGCCCCCAAAATAAATCTCCCATTCCCCCCTCTCCTCTTTCTATTCTCGCCTGTTTCCTTTGCGTCTTCGACTAGGATGACCCGTCGGGCTACCGTGCTGCGCCTCGTGGGATTCCTCACGTGAATTTTCCTAGCTCATCCCCGTTTCTCTTCATCTCATTCATCTCACATCCCCTTTTTCTCTCCCCTGAGGGAGTCGTGTTTCTCGGACGTTTGTTCAATCATTTTGTGTGTCACAGGGCAGATTCGACGGAGAGAGAGAGATAGAGAGGAAAGGGGCTCGCGCCGAGTCTCCTCAACCGAGCTCCCTCTTGCCTCCTTCCGCTTCTCTCTGTCCGGCCCAAGTCGCTCCGCGACGAGGCATACCATGCCACCCACCAGGATGGCCTCCAGCCCCGACAGCCCGCCCAAGAGGCCCAGGCTGTCCCTCCAGATCAAGGCCATATCCAATGGTCCCAGCGTGCGCACGTCGCGGACGCTGGCCGCTGCCGTGAACCCAACGTCGCCGACCTCTTTCAACACGCTCTCCAACGTCTACATGACCGCCATCGGCAAGTCGTGCGCTAGCCCCATCGTCCCGGAGCCGCTCACGGCCATCCGGACGTCATCGTCCGCCAGGCTCCCGGTCCTCAAGCTGCAGACGGGCCCGCAGATCCAGACCGGCGCCGCCATACCCTCAGGCATGTTCCCCGATACGCCGCTGACCGCGCAGCCGCGGTCGCCGGCCGTCTACAATGAAATCATATTCCCCAGCACCATGACGGCCACGCCGCCGTTGTCGGCCGGCCCCGTCGAGACGGCCATCGACAACCGGGCCTTCACCTTCTCGTGCGAGGACACGGCCGCCTCCAGGCTCGCGGCCGCCGAGAACCCCAAGGCGGCGGCGCCAGCGTCGCCGCGGACACCGAAGCGCCGCGCCACGGCCCCGAGCAGGACCGGCGGCAGCGCGCCCGCGCCGCCCTATACGCACCCGCGCTCGCTGCACAGCATCCTGCGCAACTCACCGCTGCCGCGCAGGCCAACCAGATCGCCCGACTCGCCGCGGCGGCAGTCGCAGCGCCTGCGCGACAAGGCGGCGCGCCGCGTCGAGTACGACAGCCCGCTGGAGCAGACCATCACGACCAACAAGTACACAAAGTCGCACATCGACCTGCTGTGCGAGGAGGCCGCGAACTCGCCCTTCTCGCCCTCGCCCGCCAGTAAGCCAGCACAGGCCATGACCACCCCGACCACGACGCCGACGTCGGGGGATCTCGCTGCTGCCGGCACGACGACGACAACCACGACGGAAACGACGATCACTCCGACGCAACCGCAGGCCATCGTGCTAGACCTAGCCATGGCATACTCGGGCGACGAGACGCGCGACGGCGGCCAGACCCCCGGGCCGTTCGAGGAGATGCGGAGACGGATGGCGACGCTTGCGGCTTCTTCCCCGCTCTCCTCGCCCAGCAGCAGCGGCATCCGGAAGCGGAACGGTGGCGGCGCCGACAGCAAGCGCAGGGAGAAGAAGCGCCGCTGGGTCTGGACCATCGGGATCGAGGACGAAGCCACCGACGGCGACGAGGTCGGCGGCGCCATCGCCGCCGTCAGGGCCGCCGAGGCTGCCGCCGCGGGGACTCGTATTCCTGTGACGGCAACGCCCGCAACGGCAACAACGTCAGCAGCAGCAGCAGCAGCAGCTTCAACTCCCGTCTCCGCCACCGCCGCGGTGATCCTGGCGCCAAACCCACGACCACGGGCGCGAAGCTGCGCAGCGGGCGCGGCGAAACTGGCCGTCGTGACGGCCGCCGTGAGCGCCGTCATCTCGGCGGCAGCCACACCAACGCCAGCAGCAGCAACGGCAGCAGCGGCGGCAGCGGCACGGGAGCAGTCGGAAGAGCCGCTGACGGCGATACCGCGGCCGCTGAGCATCGACACGGCGCGGTGCTTCGCCTACAGCGACCGCCCGGCGCCCGAGGAGATCACGCCGAGCATCGAGTCGTCGGACCTGGGTGGTAGCAGCCAGGGCGGCTGGTCCGAGGACGTTGAGATGTCTGACGCCAGCAGCGTCGCGTCCGATCTCGACGGCCTCCCGCGGGGCTTGACTCCCGGCGACGGAGATATGGATGTTGACTTGATCACGCCGACGCTGCCGCGCAAGCATCGGTCTGTTTCCAGGCTGGGCTCGGAGGATCTTGTCGCGCAGGGGCGGCCGGGGAGGAGGAGGGATACTCCTATTCCTTCGGATCTGATCTGCTCCTGAATATTTTTTTTTCCATCCTCTTGTTAATCTCCACAAGATGGCACTGAAACCCACGGGCAAAGTATTCAGTTTCTCTTGGTGTGTGTGTTTTTTCTTCTTCTTCTCTGTGGGGTTAATGGGTATGGCGTAAAAACCTTTGCGGGGGATACCAAAAAGATTGTAACCAGGGAGGACGCACATTGGAGCATTGGGAATCCACGGACGTCGTCCTTACCAGGGCCCCAAGGGGCAGGGAGATCAGAATGTTGCAGCAAAGATAGCAACGCAATTGTACAATAGTTAACAGCAGAAGCAGCAGCCTGCCGACGCCGGCAAGGCTGCCAAACAACGAATCTGACGACTTGGACGAGACTCAAAATCTATAAAATAACATAGGCGTATTTTGTTGGCATCAGTCCCAGCAAAACTTGATTTGCACCTGACAAAAAAAAAAAAAAGCGCAATATCAAAAAGCAAAACTCACGCTAGCACATCTAAGCCTCAACCCGCCTCGTTCCGCAACGGCGACCCCGCCATGCGAATAGCAGCAGCCGCCATCCTGACGCCCGCCGCCCGCTCCATCTCGAGGCGGCACCAGACCTCGGACGGTGCGACGACGCCCTTCTCGTCCTCGTGGGCGGTCCGCGCGCGCGCCACTGCGCATCGACCGGACCAAGCCCGCCGCGCGGTGCCGTGCTGGCCCGTGTGCACGTCTGCTGGTGGGCGGTTCAGGCATTTGTAGCAGGCGCAGGAGGCGGACGGGGACGCCATGGTTGGTTTGCTTGTGTGTGTGTGTGTGTGTGTGTGTGTGTGTATCTGCTTCACTTACCCTAACGTTTCTGCTGATCCTGCCTGCCTGCCGCGAGGTTTGGGGAGAGAAGACAAGGGAGACAGACGGCGAGCTACTCAAGGTCGGTCGTTGAGGAAAGTATTTAAAGCGTTGACATAGGTTTAGCTACTGCTACCCGCTACCCTTTTGTAAGAATAAGCCCGGGCCTTCTTTGTTCCCCGACCACCCATCCCGTCGGCTTTGCCTCGTCTCGAGGGACGGCCATGGAAATCCATTGTTGCCCCACCCCTTTTTTCGTACCAAACCACCTCTTTTTGCGTAGGCTGTCGGCGAAAAAGCCCATTATTCCTCGTGTTGTATTGTTCTCTCCTGCGCTTCTTCCGTTTCAAGATCGTTGCGGCCTCGACGGCCATAAGCCTCCCATTGTTTATTGTAACATCGCTCCGTCTCCTCGTCCGCCGTCGCGTCTCTTGCGCACGCAGCTTTGTCCGCTGTTTCTCGATCGACCGACCGATCTAGTCGTGCACAGGCGGCCGGGCAAACTTGTCGGCATACCTCCTGGCCGTCTCGCCGTGCCGCGTCGAGATCCACCACGTCAGGATCAGGAGCGTGAAGAAGGCGCCGCACCACACGATGACGAGTGTGTTGCTCGGCTTGCGCCGGTTGTAGGGGCTGTAGAGCTTGCCGGTCATGTTTGGCGGCGACGGGTGGTGGCGAGGAAGATAGGGTCGGGTTAGGTGAGGACGGTCGGGACAAAGGATGGCTTCGAATGCCGTGGTTTTAATGCGGTGTGGTCGCCGTTGTCCACGCGAGAGGTCCGGAGTTTGAGGGCCCAACGTTTTGGGATGAGGGCTGGGTTCGTTGGAAGAGGCTCCATCCCAAATAATTGAGGCCTCGATCAGATGCCGAGCATCACCCCAGCAAGTCCCGAGCGAATGTCACTGCGGGGCGCGCTAGTGCTGTGGAGAATGCCTCAGGGGTACCGAAATGCTTGTCACGACATTGTATTCTCTCGGGAACATACCTCACTGGTTCTCTATGCGTATTGATCAATATCAACGCCTTTTCGCATCGTCCTCCTAGAAAATCCTAAGATAATAATCCACAATCGTACAGCAAACGTTACTTCGCGATCCCGTCATCATCCTTGCTAAAGCTGGGCCTTGCAATCTCATCACAACCCCGGTTCCTTCGCAGCGCATTATCAACTCTCATCAATCTTCAAAACCGGAAGCTTCCTGTGCCTTTGGGGTCGGTATGGTAAAGGGAACACTCGGCGCCTGCAAAATCACACCTCAGTCTCAACGTCTGGCTTACGGCCGTTCAGGCTGCCAACCTTCATGACGCGCCGGGCTGCAAATGTCGCCTCGTTTTTGGCGAACTGGACGTTGCGCATCGGCCTCCTGAATATGTACTCACGTCAGCAACAAGTCGTGTCACCCTAACGTGATCCAGTCTAGAGAGACTCACCACTGCATCAGCCCTCGATGCTTGCGGTGGAGGTCGCGGCTCCTGTCCTTGTAGTCCTTGTACTGCTTGATCGGGTTCTTGCTGCTGCCGGTCTTGTTCGTCTGCGTCGACTCCACACTGGCGTTGCTGTCCAGCGACTCCCGCACGCGGGACTGCGTAGAGCTGCCGCTCGGGTTCTGGGTCAGACCTTCACTCTCAGTGGTAGCCGTTGTTGCGTCAGTAATGCCCAGATCCACGGGGCTCGACCCTCCCGTGCCCGACGAGTCGTTGTCGTCGTCGTCGTCATCATCGTCATTGCCGTCCTGGTCATCGCCCTGCCCACGATGGCCAATGAGGTCCGCCGGGTCCTGTCCGAACGCACCGCTCCAGTCCGTGCCGTCCTTGGCTAGCCACTTCTCCTTGTCGCTCTCCGGGGCTGCCGCGAGCACGTCCCGGCCCTGCGTCAGAGACGCGTCGTGAAGCTTCTGGATCAGAGGTGGCACCTCGCCACGGACCTCCTCCGTACGGACGCCTTCGGCGAAGCACGCTTCCCAGCTCTCAATCGTCTCGCGGGAGTCGTTGTCGCTGACAAACTTGAGGTGATCACGATCCGTGCCGGGCTTAAACTGACCCCTGAACCGGACGCGGCCGACCTCCTCGATATCGAGGTCTGGGACCGACTTGTAGTTCTCCTCCGTGATGTAGTTCTGCGAAAGCCGCGTGCCGTTGTTGCACTTCCAGATGGGCAGGTCGAAGTCGCGCTCTTCGTTGTCCACGAGGTCCTGCAGCCAGAAGACGGCATAGTGGTCCGTCTTGCGCTTGCCAGACGGGATGAACTCGAAGAAGACAGGGCTGCGGTATCTGTACCGCACCGGAAGACGCGTCTTGGGCGAGTTCTCGCTGCTGCTGATGTCCCAGCGCAGCTGGCTGCCGTCCTCCGAGGGCTTGCACCTGTCGCTCTTAATCGTTGCCGAGCTGCCCCCGGTCCGGAGGTGAATCTTGACCTTGGACGAAGCGGGATAGTTTACAGTGGTGATGTCGTCGGACAGGAACTCGAACGTGCCGATCTCGCCGAAGCCAACCATTGACGGTGGCAGCTTCAGCTCGACTGACCGGAACAGAAGGCTGATACGGATGCGGCCGAACCCAATGCCGCCGTCCAGCGGGTACCAACGCGTCGACTGGGAGCTAGTCAGAAGCACGTCGGACAGCCGCAGAGGTACGACGCCGATGATGGGGTCGTGCTGGCGGTTGCGCGAGTCTCGGACGGTGACCGTCACGATGGCAGACCGCCAGTCGCGGATGAAGCGCTCGGTGCCTGCTTCGAAGATGGGCTTGGACGAGACCACCTTCGTGCGCGTCTTGTAGGCCAGCTCGTCGTTGATGAGGATGGTGCAGTACGAGCTGGGAAGCTTCTTGCTCTGCTCCTCCTTCAGCTCTCCAGCCTCGGGGCGCGCGGGCTCAAACTCGCGGCCCTTGCGTTTTCCGTTGGATCCTTTGACGTTCTCGAGCTCCAAGTTGACGATCTGGTGCACGACGACGCTCACGATGCCGCTTGGCCACAGCGGGTCTGGGGGAGTGGTGACAACCGCCTGCTCTTCGGAGGTTTCGAGGACTCCCTTGTCATCCTGGAGCTCTGCCTTATCACGCAGCTCCTTGGGAAGCTTGGGGTCCTTGCCATCCGTCATCAAGGCCTTGCGGAACTGCGTCTTTCCGAAAAACCCAACCTCCCAGTGCAGCTCACCCGGCATGGTGCTCTCGGCCTTGACGCCACGCAGCTTGGAGACTTGCGGGAACATCTTCCCCGGGTGTTGGATCAGCTTTTGGATGCTGAGTTCAACCTTGCCGACCAGGTCGTCGGCGCTGCCACGGTCGCTGTCCCACAGTTCTAGGGAGAGCTGCTCGTCGGCCTTGATCACGTCCGCCGTCACCAGGAGCGCGGCGCACTCGGAAAAGATAGGGTTGAGATTATCTTGGATAACCCGGGTGCAGTACTGAGGCTTGCCAAACTTGGAGAACGCCACGCAGATGTACGGGTCCGAGCCACCACCCTGGCTTCCCCGGCGATCCTGCTTACTCAAACCCACGGCCTTGTGGATGCGGATGAAGAGCACGCCGAGGGCCTCGGTGTCCTTCTTGATGTTGTCGCCCTGGAGCATCTTGCCGATATCGAGCGTCATGGACTTGGGCGCCACGTACATGTTGGCGGCCGTGGCGATGGCCCAGTTGACGAAGTTGCTGATGACGGGCAGGTTTAGGATGTTGGCACCCTTCTCCGCGAGCGGAACACAGCTCGCCTCGACCTTGGGAAGGCCCATGAGCGTGAAGCTGAGCGTCTTGATGAAGGGAGGGTCAGGGGCCAGGGAGATGCGAAGCCTGACGGTGGAAACAAGTCCGTTCAGCTCGACCCAGATGGGGAAGGGCACTCCAAACAAGCCCTTGACACCGAGGTAGAAGACAAGCTGCATGCCCATGTTTCTAGCCTTGGACGAGACGTCTCCGGTCGACGGCAGGGCGTGGTAGGCAACGGTGGCCTCGAGGTTGTAAAAGTCGCCACCTTCCTCATCGGCAGCGAGCTCCTGCGGGTCTTTTGTCTGCTCGTCCTTCTTCCTGATCTCATCCTTGAGGTCCTGCACGTGGCTGTCCGGTAGAGCCCTGAGACTGAGGATGCGCAGGGGGTTGGTGCCCTGGCTGATGTCGTTGACCTTGACGTGTTCGATGACACCCGGGACACTGGCCTGCATGACGTCTTCAAGCGTGTCCGCAATAGCTGCAAACATCTCGGGGTTGATGAGGCCCCATATCAGACCGACCGCCGTGTTCAGCCACTCGACGGATTCGGGGATTAGGTTGACGACGGCTGTCTCGCCGCGCTTCTGTTCGCTAGACCACTCGAGGTCGCGACCGCGCCGCACCAGATCCTTGGTCCAGAGGAAGACGCCCGAGGAGATACAGGAGGCCAAGGGGATCAGACCCCACAGGCTGGCACCGAAAAAGCGGCCCGTAAAGATGATGGAGAAGAAGATGCCCACGCAGAGCAGGTTGGCGCGGGCCTCGATGGCGTCGTACATGGGCTCGAAGCTGACCGAAGGCGTGGGATGGAAAAGAACGTTCGTCTTCTCGCCATGGATGGGCACGTCGCTCGTGCTGCCGCTCGCGACGGGGTCTGGCGGGGCCGTCACGTCCTGGTTGTGCCGGTACTCCTCACCCGACTGGCCGCCGTCGGTCTTGACAGGCGTCTTCTTACCCAGGTTGGCGTTCGGGACCGACAGCTGCGGGTCCTTGGCCTTCTTCATGAGGGAGTCGTCGACGTCGGCGATCTCGACATCCTTGCCCGTGACGGGGTCCCGTACCGTCCGGCGGTTCTTGCCGATGTTTCTGCCAGGTGAGTTGGAGTGGGCATTCGCCTCGCCGCCTGGTGTGGCCTCTGTCGTGCCGTTCCGCAGATCGCCGCCGCCCTGGGCATCGATCTGTGCATCCCGCTCCTTCTTTTGCTTGTCCAGGCCTTCCATGAACTGCTTGATGTTTGGTACCCGGTGGGTGCCCGAGTAGTGCTGCCCCGAGGGAATCACCGTCTCCTGGACGTCGGCCATGTTTGGGGTGGCCCGGCCGGGCAGCGGCTGCCTAGGTACTTTTGGGAGGAGGAGCCGAGCGCGAGGTTGGAGTCCTTGTCTAGAGTGTATTTGATTCCTGGCCGCCGTCCCGGTATTTGATTATTGACTGTCGAACGGAGAGCTGACAAGGAGCGCAAGGCAGTTTGGCGAGAGCAGACGCAGGAAGCGGTAGGACAGAGGTAGAATAGGTAGAAATAGGAATGGTGGACCTAGAAACAACCCTGGACCCCTATGGGGATGGATGTGCACCAAGCACAGGAATTATGGGGAGGACAAGAGAGCTTGGTATTACGCGAATGCGGAGAGGATGAGGAGACGCAGCTGCCGAGAAACTGGGCCTGGGGAGGCGGCAGGCCTTTAAAATACACGGTATTGGAAGGGATGCGAGTCTAGAACACATGCGAGGTTTGGTTCGGTTGGTCCGAACCTGCTCCAGCCCAGCTCGTGCAAGCCCAGTTCAGGTTTTTGTCGAACAGTCACTGGAACGGGCTACCCAGCAAGCGCCACTGGCGTCTTCCCCGGCCATTCCCCAAGTCTCCTTCCTGGCTTCCCACCACATCAATGACGGTATGTTTCTGCTGGCGGAGCATGAAAGGACGATGCAGCCAGAGGTATGACATCATCCTGCCCTGTTTGGCATCCTGGGATTGGTGGAGTCAGCCGTCCGATCGCTTGGCACCACTGCTTGCCGCATCGGGCAAGCGCAAATATCAAGCCAGCGCTAGGTCGTTCGTCAGGCCTGTGACAACGATCAACAGTTTAGCCAGAAGAGGTGACGGAGGGGCCGTAACAGCCCAACCCTCTGCGTGTAACCAGACTTGTGGGCAAAAAAAATTGGATGAAGCG
Source organism: Magnaporthiopsis rhizophila (assembly GCA_003049465.1). Taxonomy (NCBI): domain Eukaryota; kingdom Fungi; phylum Ascomycota; class Sordariomycetes; order Magnaporthales; family Magnaporthaceae; genus Magnaporthiopsis; species Magnaporthiopsis rhizophila. The sequence goes on along the minus strand of PYSS01000033.1, from coordinate 200,548 downwards.
TCACAACTTGGGGAAGGAAAAAAAGCCTGCCAAAACAAACTGGCACATTTACAGGAGCCTAGCTTTTGTTGGAGCTCACAAATGGTACGCATATACTTGCCTCGACGCTCTTCTTGGAACATCTTCTGGAGATGGCCTTGCAGTCGAGACGCCGTGGCCAGAAGGCACACTCAACCCCTCCCTTCATAACACAACCCGAGTATCACAGCTGTGAGGCGGTCGTGCAGGGCGCACGGGCCCCGCCAGGCAGGTGATAGACAGAGAGGTGCTTGCTCGGAGCCACCCTTCAACTGTGATCCTAGGAGCATACGCTCCGCTCCAGCTCACCTTCACCCTCTGCTTTGCGTCATCCCAGCCTTTCTCGGCCTTATCCATTACCCCGTCGCCTTTTATTCAGGGTTGTTCAAGCTGCTCGGGTCACGCTACTTTGTAATGACGTCCGTTCGAATCTCCTCGTTGCGTGTTAATTCAGCTTTAAAAGGGCACAGCCGGGCGAAAACACATCGCAACGAGAAGGTTCGACCGCTGATTATTTTATTCGACAAGACAGTTTGGATACAATAACAAGGCGACGGGGTGTAAGGGCGGCTGTGTAGGCCGAAATGATCATACCTTTACCAAGGTCTGGTTGATGAACTCATCAAGGTTCAGTCAATGTAGGCTGAGCAGCGCGTCCATCAAAGTGTAAGATGGCAGTGAACAATGGGTACATTTAGTACTTCAACTCCATATCAGCGCAAGACGTTCATACTCGCATAGAGACGAACTCAAAAAACTGTCGCCGCACAGGTGGCACCCTTGTGTACAGGATAATAAAAAAAGATCAAGCAAGGCGAACACCAGCGTCTTTGCGCTGCTTTGGCTGGGCCGAGCCCATACCAGCATTCTTGCTGTCGTCGAGCATGCTCTGAGCCTCGCGACGCTTCTCGGCGTCGATCTTCTTGAGCAGCTTGTCCGTCTTGCCCTTCCCGCTGGTCTTGCCGTGGAACTGGTGGCTCATGTGCTTGAAGGCGTCCTTCTGGTCCAGCCTGCGCCCGTGCTCGTCCGTGTACTTGATCTCAAAGTTGGGGGTGTACTCGCGCTTGAACATCTCGGCCATCACCCTCGACGTCTGCAGGTCCCGCTGCGCGTTCTGCTTGCGCGCGTATTCCTCCCGGTCACGCGTCGTCATGCGGTCCAGCAGCCCGCTCGCCCGGTCGCGCTCACGCTGCCGCTTCGCGTCCTCCTCGATCTTGGCCAGTCGGCGGTTCTTCTCTCTGAGGAACTGCTGGTGGTCACGGAACCGGTCGTTCAGCTCTCCCGCCCCGGACTCTTTGAGGAGGCCGCGCTCGCGCAGGATCTGTAGCGTTGCCCCCATGCCCTGGGCCACGGTCTTCTCCTTGTCGACGCCCGTGGTGTCCAGGTCTTCCAGCACATCTGGGGCTGGCGCCTCGTATTCTTGCTCTGCGTTTTCCATCTCCACGTCCTCGTCGTCAGAGGCCCCATCCATCGCTGTTATGGATTGCGGCTGTGCCTGAGAACGAGGCTTGCGCTCCTCCGCCGGACCCTTCTTTTTCAGCCCACCGACAAACTCGCTTACGTCGTCAATCACCAAGCCTCGCGGAGCACCTCCTGCTGTTGCCTCAGGTGCTGCCGCCGCCTCCTCCTTCAGCTGCCGCGCAATATCCTCTGGACGTATACGCTTCCTCTTTTTGAGAGCATCGCGCCTCTGTGCTGCCAGAGTTTCTTGGAGATCGTCGTCGTCCACAAATTCGTCATCGACAACTTTTCTCTTCTTGGCAAAGGGTTTCGGCTCCGAGTCTATTTGCATTGCGTTGCTGTCGTCTGGAGTCGCTGATGCATCGATAGAAAGTAGGGCATCATCGTCTTCCACGGCACGTTGACGGGTGGACTTGGATTTTTTCTTCTTTTTTGGCTTCTTGATCTTGATCTCGGAGACGTCGAGGTAGTCGGACACTGGATTGTCTATAGAAGCGGTCAGTAAGGCAACCTCGACTGGTGGAGCGGATGAAGGATGCCTACCCAGGATGTCCAGGCTCACGCTCCCGACTTTGGACTTCTCGCTTGGCTCGGCCAGGATGTCGGCCAGCTCGGCTGTGCTCCCCTGGAAGTCCAACGTGAACGCCTTCTTCTTCTTGCCCGAGATCTCCTCGTCGTATTGCGCCAGGATGCTGCGTTCGCCCGTGTCGTCAAAGTCGTTCGGGTCGTATACTGGCTTCTTCTTCTTCAGATCAAGTTTCTCTGTGAGCTTCTCGCGAGCGCGAAGATCGATGTTCTCCAGCTCGTCGCCCTCATCCTCATTTTCCAGAATTGTGGTGTCCTTGAGCGTCAGGACTTGCTCTCCATCGTCGAGCAGGGTGGACATGTCGTGGCCGACCCTGACGCCAGCCAGGTCCCGGGCATCGTGCGCTCTGGCGGCGGCGGCAGCAGCGGCGGACTTCTCCCGCTCCGCCTCAGCCTTCCTGGTCTGCTCAATCTTCTTCTGCCGCTTCTTTTGACTCTTGAGCCAGGCCTTGGCATCGAGGTCGCCGCCTTCGTCCTCGTCGCCCAGACCCTTGCCCTCGAGCACCCGGTTGCGCTGTTCCAGCTCGCGAGCCTTCTTGATGGCCTCAACACGCTCTTCTCGTTTCCTCTTTGCGGCTTCGGCATCTTGGAGCTGTCTATAGTTGTCGTAGGCCTGCGACTGCCTCTTCTCGAGAGTGCTGGACAAGTCCTCGTCGGAAGACGCCTCGGAGGGCTCTGGAACCGCGGCGCCAGGCACTGGCAAGGGCTTCATGCCATTGGCAATGCGAATCTTGTTCGCCTCCTCGATAGTTGCGGCGTCCATGGTGACGGCGGTGAAGCGAGCGAGCGATCGAGGAAACGTACGGTACGTGGAGGCGCTGCGCCTGGCGTTTGAGTGCCGCTGGTTGGTGAGGATGGGCTCGGTTCCGGTCCGGCGCGAATGATGAAATGCGCTGGATGAAATGCAACCTGGCTTGAGCTTCGCGAGGCGCATGCGCAGTGCCTGTTTGACTGAGGTCGTGCGGGGCCATCCGGATTGGGCGGGTCCGACAGGGGGCCCACTCTAAATTTTCTGCTCTATAAATCCAGCCCTTCTTCGAGAGCTTCTTCATTTTTCCTCCTTTCCTACACCAACGGAGCTGAAGCCCAGACGTCCGCTGCTCGTTCAGCGTTGATATCTGCGTGCACTTCGATATCCCAAGGAGTCATCAAGACAATTTTGATGTCGTTCCATCGACAGGTCCTAGATTAATCGATGCCTGCTGGGCCATGTTCGCCGTCAAAAGCTGAGCTAGGTTCTGGCAGGACTTTCGAAGAGGTTACATTCCACTCCCCTTTTCCAAGATCGTCGATCGATGAGGTTGGGGCAAACCGTAACTCGCTACACCTCCATGCTTGCTATCCGTATACATGTCGGCTGGTTGTTTCGCCGCCCTGTGCAGCCAGATGCGTAGAGAGGGTCTGGCGTCTTGCCAAGGCCTCCGACAAAGATCATTTTGCAACGCGCGGGGACCGTCGCGTGGTCACGTGAGACCCTGCTCTGCTCTTTTTTTTTTTTTTTTTTTTTTCCTTCACATCTTGTCAAGCTAATGTAGATACATGGTGACAAGAGCCCGACAGCTTCCGAACGGGCAACTACTCAAGAACGGAGGCGCAGAGAACTTGAGCTAATTAGGTACCTGTCAGTCCCTGCATCTCGGAACTCCGGCGTGGCCGCACGACGAAGATCAGTCTTCAGGACGGATCAATGTCCGGATGCGACGGGACTCGGCGTGGCACGCCATGATTCATCAACCTGCCGTCGAATAGAAAGGCGAAATGTTCAAAACATCTTCAGAGGCCGAATAGGAAGGTCATATTTTTTTCCTGGACTTCTAGTTCAGCAAGCTGCCTGTACCTTGGCGGCCCCACACGCCCCGTAGGGTTCCCCTCTTCCTAGTGACGATCATTCGGGCCTTTGCCGCTGCCTGCAGGCAACATTTGAAGTTTGACGAAATGAGATGAAAGAGAAAAGGTACAGTTGCGGGATTCTATTGGAGTTATTTCCTGCCCACCACTTGGCAGTGCCAGCAAAGGCGCCTGAATTTAGGGCTTGGAAATCCGGGACAGCGCAACAAGGCAGTTGACATCATGGCGGCCTAATATGCACCCAAGAAAGAGGAAGGAGGTGGTAGCCAATAAACCCAAGGAACAACCACCAATGGTCAAGTCGGCCTTCACCGACATACATGCTGCGGTACGACCTCTTTCCCATTTTATACGAGCCCCCTACCACCTAATACTACATTACACCTCCTTTACAACAACGTCAAGATACCTCAACCGCTGCCTCCGGTCCCCTTTATAAGGTAGGCCGTCCCATCCGCGAGCCAACTCCCGCCCAGCATGGCGAGCCTCAGTGGTCAACCGAGCTCGCTTGCGAACGGCACAGCTACCGCTACTTCCACTTCCATGCATCCTCTCTCTTCCCTCCTCCTTTTGGGCGCCTACGCCGCGCAGGTGGTTCTTGGTCGCCCCAACTCCCACCGGACCGCCGCCCTCCGGTCAGGGAGCGACGTAGACACCTTCATTGCGAAGCATCGGCCCGTAGCCCTGAGCGGTCTACTCCGAAATATCGGCCCTGATGGAGCATACGCTCCGGGCGTCGCTCCCGGCGTCGTCGTCGCTTCCCCCACAATTGTCAACCCCGACTGTGAGTCTCCCGTTTCGGTTGTGAACCCCTGTAAAGAGGCCTCTTGGCAATACCTCGTGACCAAATTTTGCGATGGTCGCTGACGACGACACAAATAGACTACTACACCTGGACAAGGGACAGCGCTCTCGTCTTCAAATGTCTCGCAGATATACTAGCCGACGAGTACGACCCGAGCCTGCAGCACCTGATCGAACACTACATCACGACCCAGGCTCGACTCCAGGGGGTGGACAACCCTTCTGGGTCCCTGGCTGATGGGGCCGGCCTGGGAGAGCCCAAGTTCAATGTCAACCTGCGGCCGTACAAAGGGAGCTGGGGTACGTATAGTTTTTCTCAGTATCTCATATTCGAGCTGCTTCGTCCTAGGACCCTATTCCGATACTGAACCATCCGAAATAGGCCGCCCGCAGAGGGACGGACCGGCTCTCAGGGCCATCGCCATGATAGGCTACGCAAACTGGCTCCTGACGAACGGGTACACCTCTACCATCCGCGATATACTGTGGCCAGTGATACGCAACGACATTGCATATGTTGCCCAGTATTGGTGAGTCGTGTTCTTTCCAGACTGACATTGCGAACGAAACTAAACACTTCTCGTGGCCGCAGGAACGAAACCGGATTCGAGCTCTGGGAGGAGGTCCATGGCAGCTCATTCTTCACCGTCGCCAGCCAGCATCGAGGTGAGTCGTGACCAGGTGCAGTGATACTCGGCCGGGCGTTACACGCAGCCTTCGACCTAGATATCTAACTACTGCTGGATCTAGCCTTGGTTGAGGGGAGTACCCTGGCAAAGGCACTGGGCACATCATGTGCTTCGTGTGACCGAGTTGCACCACATGTTCTCTGCTTCCTTCAGAGTTTCTGGTCGTCCTCTGGTGGTTATGTGGTTTCCAACAGTAAGCTTCCTCTGCCTTCCACCACCTAAAACAATATGCCTCAGATGCTGATGCACAAATCAACAGTCCACACCGATATCAAGCGGACTGGCCTGGACGCCAACAGCTTGCTTGGGTCAATCCACAACTTCGATCCTGCCGCCGGCTGCGACGACCTGACGTTCCAGCCATGCAGCAGCAGGTCGCTGGCCAACCACAAGGCGGTCGTGGACTCCTTCCGCTTTTATCCCATCAACTCGGGGACATCGGCGGGACAGGCCGTCGCGGTCGGGAGATACTCTGAGGACGTGTACTACGAGGGGAACCCCTGGTACCTCGCAACCCTCGCCGCCGCCGAGCTGCTGTACGATTCTGTCTACACCTGGAAACGTTACGGAGTGATCAACGTCACGGAGACCTCCCTCCCATTCTTCAAAGACCTCTCGTCGTCCGTCAAGACCGGGGCGTACACCTCGGACTCCCAGACCTTCACAGAGCTAGTTGACGCGGTGCGGATATACGCGGACGGATTCGTGAGCGTTGTGGCCAAGTACACGCCCGCAAACGGGTCCATGGCCGAGCAGTTCCACAAGGTCGACGGCCACCCGCTATCAGCCGGCGACCTGACCTGGAGCTACGCCTCGTTCCTGACCGCGGCCGACAGGCGGGCCGGCACCGTGCCGGCGTCCTGGTGGATGGGCGGCGGCGGCGTGGGGAGTCTCCCGGGCTCGTGCGGCACCAACTCGGAGCGCGGGACCTACTCCTCCGTCTCCCCGCCGCCGTTCCCGCCCTCCCAGACGCCCATCACCGGCGTCCCGACCACAACCGCCACCGCCACCACCACCCAGACGAGCACCGCGACAGGCTGCGTGACGCCAGTAGTAGTGGACGTGGCCTTTAACGTGCTGGTCACGACGGTGCCCGGCGAGACGATCAAGGTGGTCGGAGATATAGAGGATCTCGGCAAATGGCATCCTGGGAGCGGCACCCCGCTGGACGCGTCGAACTACACGTCCGACAACCCGCTGTGGAAGACGTCGATCACGCTGAAGGGCGGGCATGTGGTGCAGTACAAATACGTCAAGGTGAAGAGCGACGGGAGTGTCAGCTGGGAGGGTGATCCGAACCACACCTACACCGTTCCTCACTCTTGCGCCACGGAGGCTGCCATTTCAGATAGGTGGCAGTAGGAGCAGTCTTAATTTAGCTGCTGGATGCATGAAAGCCGCATAGTGGCTCGTGGTTATCTTGACGGGCATCCCCAGCACACACTTTTGTAGCAGATGTACGCAATATACGCCCAAGTTGTCACGGCTTGGATCGTCTTCCCTCCATTTTCCGCCCCACCTCTGACGACCGGATCCCAGGAATATGTCTACTGCTTCCCGCCAGCTGACACGATCCGCGGCAGCTCCTCCATAATGGTATTCACGGCCCACTCCAGCGTCGTAGCCATATCAACATCAAGCCCCGCACCCTGCTGTATCCGAATATCCCTCGACGCCCTCGCCGCCTCATCCACCTTTCCCTGCACATTCCCGTTCTCAAACAGCCACGCGTGGGACTCTGCATAGTTGGGCCATACGATCTCCTCGACGTAGCCCTCCGGGTCCTCCCAAAATCCCTCGAGCGTCACGTAGCCGGTGCGTGCCTTGCGGCGCTGGATGGCCGTGTCGCGGCTCACGAGCAGGAACAGCTTGAGGTCGAGGCGCTCTATGACGGCGTCTAGGCGCGGCGGATGGTACAGCAGAAAGCCGTCGAGGAGGCAGAGGCTCAGCTTGTCGGGGACCAGGAGGCCGTGGCCCGCCTGACCTGGTTGCGTCCAGTCTGCGACTTTTTGCTTGAGCTCGGCGATTTTGGCGTCGGGCACGGGGCATGCGCCGACTGAGTTTTGGTCCTCTTTGGAGTCCAAGTCGGGCTGTTTTTTTTTTTTTTTTTTTTTTGGTTGTGAGACGGGAGCCAAATTATTAAAAGGGACGCAGAGCCGAGCTGCGATAGGCTACACACATACCGGAAACTCGCCGGTCTGTCTGATGTAAGACAGTGACTTTTCCATCTGGGGGAGGTTCAGCGACTCAACGCTGTCCCAGTCGAGAAGGTCTCCTTTCTTCGGCTGTCTACACGATAGCGGGGGTGTATATACAAGAGCATGTCGTCAGAAACTTGCCGGCCAATGCGCTATACGAGGGCCCGGGTCTCTTACTCAGACTCGGGCCGGTAGAAGTCATCTTCGTGAAGAACAAAGGCGTTGGGGAATATGTCCCGCAGCAGCCGCGCGAGCGTCGTCTTCCCGCTTGAGGAGCAACCGCTGATTCCGACAATGATGGCCTTTTGCTCGGCCATTCTGTCCATGATCCGGCCGACGGTGATTCGGAGTTGGGATACTTATTAGACCTGTTGGTCAATAATTGTGTATGACGCGGGCGTGTACTTTTCCTAGGAGTTATGAGATAAGGGGTCTGGAGGTTGTGTCGGGCGTCTTCGGGCAAGCAGGCAATTTGTCAGGCGCTAAAAATGTGATGAAATCCGCGGACTTGGCCTGCATGCATCAGATAACGTAGAACCGTCCGTCCAAATATTTTATGTGATGGCGTCCACCTTAAGACATTGGATGAATGATGATAGCTATGAACAAGCTCACAGTCCTTTATGCAAGCGTTTTCTGGCGTCCAAATCAGATGGTTTCCCAGTCCTCACCGAAAACGCCTTCACGTCGTGATGTACAAGATGCTGCGATCAACTACTGTTTGCGGGACGTGGTGTAGATATGATATAAAACTGTGCCTAAAATAATAATAACAGAGCCGGGTGAGACGAGATCCATCATCCTTGCGGGCGCCCGTTGATCAAGCATCAAGGCTGACCTTCCCTTCTGAGGGCAGGTTTAGCCGCCCCTGCAAATGCAAATCTACACCGCGGGGCCACCCACTGTAGTGGACATCCACTAGGTCTCAGGGCACTGGCGGGTGAGAAAGATGGGCATGCAATCGACGTCGAAAATCAACCGCTTCCACACGTCAATTGGCCAACACACCACCAAATAAACGATGGCAGATGCCAACCTGACCGCCAACCTCAGAGCGAAACCGACGATTGCCTCCCAGGCTCCCCGGGCTTAAACAGCACGCCCTCGTCACTCGAAACCGAATACCCCGGGCCAGCTTCCCCCCAGCAAGCATGTCCTGCGCATCCTCCTCCTCCTCCTCCTCCTCCTTCTCGCAGCTCTCCGGGCTGGCGACGGACAAGTACTCGTCGAGCGTGATCGTGTCGACGAGCGTCGTGGCCCTCATCTCGGGCTTCCTGCTGGGCGTCTACTCGATCCGCGGCTACCTCATCTCCCCGGCGCTGGTCGAGGAGCGGCGCCGGTTCGCGCACGACCCGATCGAGAGCGACGAGTCCGACATTGACGAGGACGACACCCTCCTCGACCACGCCCCCAACTGGTCCAACGGCGTCGACGCCGACCGCAGGGATGGCCTGCGCGCTACTGCCGCCGGCATCAAGAAGAAGGAGAAGGTGAAGGTGGTGGATACCCCGGCGGCGGCGGCGGCGGCGGCGGCGGTGCCGGACTCAAACGAGGAGTGCAAGCTGGTGCTTGTAGTGCGGACGGATCTGGGCATGACCAAAGGCATGTCTTTTTTTTTTTCTGTTGATAAAAGAAAATCCACGTTCCTTGTGTATGTCTCTGCTAACCAACCATGTGTTTGCCTCTCCAAAAAAAAAATCCACAGGCAAAATCGCAGCGCAATGCGGACACGCAACCCTCGCATGCTACAAAACCCTCTCCAAGGCCGCGCAGAGAACCCCCGGCTGCGCCGAGGCCAAGGTGCTGCACAGGTGGGAGCGGCAGGGCCAGGCCAAGATCGCGGTGCAGACCAAGAGCCAGGACGAGATGATGACGCTGCTGGGCCAGGCGCGGAGCCTGGGCATCACGGCCGAGGTCATCCAGGACGCCGGCCGCACCCAGATCGAGGCCGGCAGCATGACGGTGCTGGGCGTCGGCCCCGCGCCCAAGAGCCTGGTCGACAAGGTCACTGGGCATCTTAAGCTGCTATAGTGCGCGCGTTGCCCGGCCGCGGACGAAAGGCGATACAAAACGACTAGAAGAAAAGAACATTTGGGATTGGGAATAAGAACAGGGATTGTGATGACGTCTCGGCTGGACTTGGTCTACGCTCTAAAAGTCTGGAGATCACAGCCATGGCGTTGGACGGGAAAAATTGGAAACGACATGACATAGAGTTCATAGAAATGGGATGGGCATAAACACATCAAATCACGGTCACCGGCCACGTTCACACGTCTCGACGTTAGTGAGTTTAGTAGCTCAGTCAAGCCACCAGTTAAAAGAGCATACGGGTATCTTTGTGGTAATGCATGCCCTCGTCCACACAAAACCTCCCTGCTCCTCACTCCTTCCTCGCAAACCGAGCAAGCGCAGGCCCCAGCTCTTCCTTCTGCGCCTTGTGCTTCTCCTGTCTCCTCTCCTGCTGCTGCTTCCAGATCTCCTCGACCTTGAGCCTCTTCTCGTCGATGATGTTCTTTTTCCGCTGCTTCCGCAGGTACTTTTTCAGGGCGCTGTTCTTGCCCCGCATCCTGTTCCTGACATCCTCGGCCACGTCGTCGACCGCCGGAGCGTCCAGATCCTTATCCGCCTGCCGCTGCTTCTCCGAGCGCAGGTCCAGGTTGCCGATGAAGTTGGGGTCGAGCGCGATCATGTCGGGCTGCAGCTTGTTGAGCAGACTCTTGACCTCGCCCTCCTGCCGCTGCCTCTTGGTCTCGTACGGGTTGACCTCGAGCGCGTCAAAGTTGGCCTCGCCGGCGCCGGGGACCAGGATGGACGAGAAGCCATTGTCGTGTCCTATCCCCAGCACGTCTTCAAACGGGCACCACTTCACGTTCTCCACCCGCTTGCCATCGCCTCCCCAGGTCATGTAGGGGCTCTGCACTTTCTCCTGGACCGCTACGTTTTTGTCGAACAGGCCCTTCCATATCGTCGTGTGCGTGTTCCATCCAACTGCGGTCAGGCCCGAGTCGGATATGGCGACGGACGTCGCGGGCGCTTTTGTAAAGTAGTTGTTGACCTCCTTGAAGGTCCGAATATCCCAGACCGCCATCCTCAGGTCCTGGCCGGTCGAGACCATGTAGCGGCCCTCGCGGTCGATGGCTATTGACCGCACGGGTCCTTTATGTGCCAGCAGCTTCACCAGCGGGTCTGAGGAGTTGGGAGACCAGAGCGTCACTGTGCCGTTCTGGTGGCCCATGTGCAGGATCGCGTTCCAGGGGTTCTGAGCGAGCGCGCCGGGCGGGCCGAGCTTGGTGGCAATCTCGGAAACTATCTGGCCTGTCGATGTATCTTGATACCTCAACATGCCTCCGCGGTTCTGTTTCAGGGGTTAGTTAGTCGGTCTCTGGGACGGAGCCACTTCCCATCCGCAGCAAACTTACGGCAGTGGAAAGGAGAAAGTGGTATGGCAGGAACTGCATATGTGTGACGTCGTTGTGTTTCCGTAGACAGTGGAGCTCGATGCCCTGGTGGTCGTAGATGTAGACATGCTTCTTCTGCGCAACGGCGAAGAACTGGTTGTTGTGCAGCCACCGGACGTCCCTGACGGTCTCGCCGAGCTGCAGCTCACACCCTAGCTTCCCTTCCCTCCAGTCGAAAGTTGCGACATGCCCTTTCCTCCCGCCCAGCAGAAGCTCCCGGCCGTTGCGGGAGTAGTCGCACAGGTAGGGGCCGAGCTGGTCGAGGGTGAGGTCGAAGCGCTTCTGTGCTGTCTCTATCGCGACGTCTCTGGTGATCTCGTCTTGGCGGATCTTGTACGTCCGCTCGAGCTCCGTCTCAGCCTCGAGGAAGCCGGCCGTGTTCTCGTGGAGGATCTCGGCGTCCTTGGCCTTGACGGCGGCCGTCTTGTACTTGTCCTCGAGGGTCTGCAGGTTTCGGCGCAGCTTCTTGTCCTTGATGCCTCTGACGTCGATCTGCCTGCCCCGGCCGTAGGTGCGCTGTGCCTGTTTGTGGCGGCGGATCTTTGCCTGCTCGGCCTTGGACAGCAGCTGGGTCCTGGCATCCTGGACGACGAGGGCGCCGTTGGACTGCTCCTTCAGGCTCGAGCCCAGGGATGATATTTGCTCCGTCTCCATTCTGATGTTGGCTTGCGCGCAGCACAGCGGCCACTCTTTTATCCCAGCTGTCCTGTCGCGACAACTGCTAAGGTGACTGATGGCGGCGCGGACCTCAAAGTTTTTAGTCGCGCCCGCCAGAAATTCCACACCCCTGCTGGTAAGATAGACTGATAAGGCTAAAAAAAAAATCCCACTCTCACATGGATCCATTTTTTATGCCCCTCATCTATTCGCACACTTGGGCCACTAATAGTAAATTGGCTTTCCTCTCTTGTCGTCCCTCAGACTCGGCATATTCTCACCTCGGTCGACCTGGCTTCTCTTCCCTTCAGATTCAAGGCCGGAGGCGACGCGAAAATGCCTGGCGTTGTCTCGAGCCACAGGCCGACCACAAAGGTCGCCAACAAGGCGTTCAAGTCGAGGAAGGCGACAAAGGGTGCCATCCGAGACCTCGCAAAAGGTTGGTGACCTTGGCGGTGGACATGACGAGGAGAATATGACTGACTGGCTCGCCATCTTCTCGCTCACAGGCAAGGTGCCCACAGAGAAAGGCCTGCGCAAGACGCCGCACCAGCAGGTCATGTCCAAGTTCGACCGCCGCAACCAGGCTCGCCAGCGACAGCTCAACAAGCAGCGCGAACAGCAGAAAGAGAACTCCATCTTCTCCGGACGAGACGCCGCCCCCCGCAATGTCGCCGTTATTCCCCTCTGTGAAGATTGCGACGCCGCGGCTGCCGTCCAGTCTCTGAACCAGAGCCTGGATATCGAGGCAGAGATTGACGAGGGCCTGTCCAGGGTCCCCGTAGACCGTTTCAAGCAGAAGCTCGCCTACTTCCCTGTCAAGCGCGATCTGGCTGCCTGTATGGACGCCGCAAGGGCTGCCGACTTTGTAGTGCTCGTCCTGTCTGCAGACGTCGAGGTTGACGACTTGGGGGAGCTCATCCTACGCAGCATCGAGGGCCAGGGTGTGTCTACGCTCATCACAACCGTGCAGGGTCTGAACAAGATCGAGCCTGTCAAGCAGAGGCTGTCGGTCGTCGACTCGCTCAAGTCCTACATCAAATACTACCATCCGGAGCAAGACAAGATCTACAGTCTGGACAACCGCCAGGAATGCGCCAACCTTATGCGCTCCATATGCAGCACAACGCCCAAGGGAGTGCGGTGGCGAGACGAGCGCAGCTGGGTGCTGGTTGAGCATGTTCAATTCCCCCCTTCAGACGCGGTTGACGGTCTGACGGTCCTGACGGGGGTTGTCAGGGGCAAGGGCCTGAAAGCCGACAGGCTCGTCCAGGTGGGTGACTGGGGAACCTTTCAGATCGAAAAGATCACAGCCGCGCCGCTCTCGACGAAAAAGGGAAAGTCGGGGGGATCGATGGCGGTCGATGAAGATTCGGCCCTCGAAGAGCCTCTCGACGTGCCGAGTGAGGACAGAGACGACCTGGCCGAGTACGCCCCTGAAGAGGTGATGATGATGGATGACGACGACGGCGACGACGCCCAAACTTCCGTATCGGCCCCGGCAAAGAAGGGGGTGCTACTGGACGACCACCACTACTTCTCGGACGACGACGAGGGACAGGCACCAAGGGCGAAGAGGCTTCCCAAGGGCACCTCGGCCTACCAGGCAGCCTGGTATCTTGATGACGGCGTTTCCGACTCGGGATCTGACATGGAGGATTTCGACATGGCTGACGCCACACAGCCAGAGCGCAGCCACGGCCCCGAGGACGGAGTTGAGGAGGGGACGGCCATGGACACCCAGACCGAGGCCGGAGCAACCGAGTACCCCCAGTCTGAGATGTTCGTGGAGCCCAACGAGGACGAGGACGCGAAACAACTCGAGGCGTACCGGGCGAGCAAGCGAGACGAGGCCGAGGACGACAAGGAGTTCCCCGACGAGATCGAGCTGCATCCCAACGTGCTGGCTAGGGAACGCCTGGCACGGTACAGAGGCCTCAAGAGCCTCAGGACAAGCACCTGGGAGGAAGAGGAGGACCGCGCACACGAGCCTCAGGAATGGCGGCGACTCCTCCAAGTGCCCGACTACCAGGGATCCCGATCTCGATGCACACGTGAGGCACTCGTCGGCGGCGTGGCCCCTGGCACACGCGTCTCGGTTCACCTGAAGGGGGTGCCGGTCTCGGTTGCGCAGGCTCACGACGCCACCAAGCCTGTCACCATGTTCTCGTTGTTGAGGCACGAGAACAAGCACACCGCCGTCAACTTTCTCATCAACCTCAGCTCGGAGCACACGACGTCCATCAAGGCCAAGGAGGAGCTGATCATGCAGTGTGGCCCTCGGAGGCTCGTCATCCGACCCTTGTTCTCGGAGGGGGGCAACACGCAGAACGACGTGCACAAGTACTCTCGATTCTTGCATCCGGGCCAGTCTGCAGTCGCCACCTTCATCGGACCCGTCATCTGGGGGTCTGTGCCGGCCCTCTTCTACAAAAGACAGGCGCCCAGCGCTGCCGATGCCAAAGATGGTGATTCGGGTGAAGCCGCCCCCCCTCCCCTCAAGCTGATCGCAACAGGCACAGCGCTGCCGCCGTCGACGTCACGCGTCGTGGCCAAGAGGGTGATCCTGACGGGCCACCCGTACCACATCCACAAGAAGATCGTCACCGTCAGGTACATGTTCTTCAATCGGGGGGACGTCGAGTGGTTCAAGGCCCTGCCGCTCTGGACCAGGCGGGGGCGGAGCGGCTTCGTCAGGGAGAGCCTGGGCACGCACGGCTACTTCAAGGCGACCTTCGACGGCAAGATCAACCCGCAGGACAGCGTTGGCGTCAGCCTGTACAAGCGTGTGTGGCCACGCAAGTCGGAGCCCTTCCGGGGGTCACTGCTTCCGGAGAACGATGCGAGCGCGGCGCCGGGGGGAGAAGACGCCATGGAGGACATTGCATGATTGGATGACGGGATGATATGGAAGGGCGTTTGGGCGTTATCAGAAGGTACGGTAAGAGGCAAAACATAGGGACTGGTATCGGCAATGGCAGCACTGGGTACCTATGTAACATGACGTTATGAGGTCAAGGCTGACCGAGTGGGGAAAAGTTTGTGCTTTTTAGAAGCTCATGGCAGTCTCGCTATACACAGATTTCATGGACCGCCCGGGCCGGTAGTTGCTAAAATTTAAACGATCCTTTTTTTTTTTTTTTTTAGGTCACAGGGGCGTTTGGCTTAGAGTGCTTCGTTCCCCTCATCCAAATCTTTCTCCAGTAACAACAGCCCTAATCCCTCAAATTTCCTCCTCCTTCTACATGCAAACACAACCACATGTCTCGTCATCTCGAGGTTCCCGGCGGGGAGTCGATGGGCGTGCGGCGGGTGGCAGTTCCCCTGACGTGCATGAACATCCCAAATGGCACTGGCGACGGCCGATCCACACTTCTCGTTCGGCCGGAGAGCGGAACCGGCCGTTGCCTGGCCTGCTGTCTAGCGGAGGAAGACGGTGAAGATGTCGGGCCCGGCGAGTTCGGGAGCGGCTGGAGGCGGTGCAGAACGCCCCGGAGCTCGTCATAGTCGACGACCTGGACATGCCAAACCTGGATGGCTGAAGGGGATCGGTTGTGGTATAGGCCAGCGAGCCGAGCCGAGTTTCCAGGGTTCAAAACGTGTATAACAAGCCGAATGCCGTTGGAACTGCTTGGCCACAAAGGTGAACCGACGGCAATCGAACAAATACCGGAGATCCTGCCGGAGGATCAGGATGTTCCGGAAGCTGTTGATCGGGGAGGGATGCAAGGGCTACGAGCCGTAACTATCGGGGATAGAGTGACGGTCAGCACTGGGAAGCACCTGACGAACTTTTGGCAAACCGCGTAAAGGTTGAAGGCGAAAACGGAAAGCAGAAAAGAAAAAAAAAGGGAAGAAAAAGAAAGTCCAACTAACTCGCCCATGCCATTTATCTTTAAACCAGCCCTCCTCCGCCTTCGGGATGAGGTGTGCCCCTTGGACACCGTCAGTGTATCCGGATATGCGGCACGATCCGTCCCGACTCCTGGCCGCTTTTATATCATCTGACGCGCAGAAAAAGTCGGGCAGGCGAAGGTCCTTCCAGGGCTTGGGCAGGTTGCCGTGGGGGAAGCTCCAGTGGTGGAACGAAGGGATCACGGGGTACCGATCTAACGGAGAGTTAGCGGCGGGCGCGGCTAGCGGAAACAAAAAGGAGAGAGGAGAAAGGGAAAAAAAAAAAAAAAAAAAAAAAAAAAAAAAAAAAAAAAGGGCAAGGGCAAACTGAACTGGTTACGCACCCGATGGTTCGCGTCCCCTCGATGAGAAAGAAGTACTCTTTATCACGCAACATCCCGTCGGCCGGGCGATTGACGGGTCTGGAATCCTCCTCCTCCTCTGTCATCGGCAGCAGATTTGACCGCCAGGCGTCCGCGCTGCCAGTCCGCCGTCGCGGTGAGGATGCAGCCAGGCCACCAGGGCAACGTCGAAATCGACGGCGCCATCGACTGCAGCAAGGGCGAGGAGGGGGTGCATGGCTGGCGTGGTACACCGGGTGTCGGAATTCGACACACGGGTCACCGGTGGTAGTCTTTCTGCCGCCTCGCCGGGCGGTTCGAACGCCGGTTGGAGGGGATCCATCTTTACTCTATCCGAACGCGGTTCGATCGAGGCGCGCAGCGAGGATGGATCGCGTCACTAGGGAAGCGAGGATGTTGCGACGAGATCAATTTCGAGTCCAAGAAAGGGTTTTCCCGTTGGAGGGTGGACTTTTTGTTTTTGTTGTTGTTGTTGTTGTTGTTGTTGTTGTTGTTGTTGTTGTTGTTGTTGTTGTTGTTGTTGTCGTCGTCGTCGTCGTCTTTCTGGGAGGCGACCCGACGGAGGAACGTGGCGACGGGAACGAAGCGGAAAATCGAGGTACGGCTCCAAACTTGGGAAGTTGACGTGTCGGTGGTCCAAGTGAGGGCCCACCGATTTCCCTCAAAGGACTGATCTTTAACTGCCGGTGTTTGCATGCGCCTCAGGCAACCCTCATCAGGAGACGTGCCAGAGAGAGTTACCGCTCCATCAAGCCACTCCGTACTCGGCCCCTCTGGCACCATTGTATATCCAGCCCTGAGCAATCGACTTTCCACGCAGGCCGGAACAAGAGCAATACACCAAAAGGCCGATAATGTTTATTTATGTACCTTTTTCCTCTCCTATCTCCTTCCAACTAGTTCGGTGTATTGCTTTTTTTTTTCTGGTTTGCGTGCCCGCTATAAACACTTCGTGAGCTCGAGCGTTATTGTCGAGATCGGGACTGCCTGTAGTCGCTGGCAAGGCGAAGTGCTCTGCCCACGACGTATTAACATAAACAGCCAAAACGATCCCAATACCCGTTAAACATATAAGCAGAAAAGATTGAACCACCACCCGGCTTCAAGACGGAGAAAAACAAAACAAAGACAAAACAACAAAACAAGCGTCGACACCGGTCTTTCTTTTCTTATTTTGCTATCTACCCTCGTCCAGCTTCCTCCAGTTTCGCGAAAAACTCCCTAAACGAGTACTGCGGCAGCGCCTCCAACTCGCAGCCGAGTGCGCCTCTGCACAGCATGATGGCATCCCTCTTGGCCTACTCTTCCGGAACCAGGCAATCAGCGTATTTTCCATCCCATACGAAGCCCACAATCTTTGTACACCGCCACCATCTCCTTCAGTTGCGGGAACCAGATGGAGGATGAAGTACATGTCGTACATGCCGTTTCGGATGAGGTCTTCCTCCTCGACCAGTAGGTCCCACTCGGAGGAGTTGCTGGGTGGGTCCGTTATTTTGGCCAGCCCCTCTGGGTCTGTGTGGCTTTGCGACGTCATCGCTGCCAGGGGAATGGTCCGACTCGACGGCCCAGAAATGCCATGAAATATTCGTGCGGACGAAAACGCCAGCTTGAGAACGGCCGCCTGGGGGTCAAATTTGAGAGTTTACCTGCAGAAAGGGTGTTTTGAGTTTCTTCTTGGTTTTGCAAATCTAAAAATAAATAAAGAGAGGCCTTCTCTGAATGTGCGACCAGATAAGACTCGGCCCAGTCCGTGCTTTATTCAGAACCAACCGCGCGTGATAGACCCCACTTCACACCCACATCTCGACGACGATCCATCTCTTGCCAATGTAGTGGTGCTCGAGGTAGGCTACATTTGTTCTAAATACCTCGCTCTGGAATTGCTCCATAGCCGGGCACCTATATATAACCGCGATCATGTCGCACTCTCACGACGGCGTCTCCCACAACCATTCCCACGACGGCCTCGTCAACGCCCAGGAGCACGGCCACAGCCATGAGATCCTCGACGGGCCCGGCAGCTATCTCGGCAGGGAAATGCCGATAGTCGAAGGCCGTGACTGGAAGGAGCGCGCCTTTACAATCGGCATCGGCGGGTGAGCGTTTCTCTGTCATCTCTTACCATGCCGCTCATACAGACCGACCAACTAACCCAACCTCAGCCCCGTCGGCTCGGGCAAAACAGCCCTCATGCTAGCACTCTGCCTCGCCCTCCGATCAACCCACTCCATCGCGGCAGTGACCAACGACATCTTCACGCGCGAGGACGCCGAGTTCCTGACGGCGCACAAAGCCCTTCCCCCCGCCCGCATCCGCGCCATCGAGACGGGCGGCTGCCCCCACGCCGCCGTGCGCGAGGACATCAGCGCTAACCTGGCCGCGCTCGAGGACCTGCACCGCCAGACCGAAGCGGACCTGCTGCTCATCGAGAGCGGCGGAGACAACCTGGCGGCAAACTACAGTCGCGAGCTGGCGGATTTCATCATCTACGTCATCGACGTCAGCGGCGGGGACAAGATACCCCGAAAAGGTGGTCCCGGGATAACACAGAGCGACCTGCTGGTTGTCAACAAGACGGACCTCGCAGAGGCCGTAGGCGCCGATCTGGGGGTCATGGAGCGGGATGCGCGCAGGATGCGAGAGGGTGGTCCCACAGTGTTTGCGCAGGTCAAGAAAGGGGTCGGCGTCGACCACATCGTCACGCTCATCCTCAGCGCCTGGAAGGCCAGTGGTGCTGCGGACGTGGCTGCTGCGAACGGTGGGCCTCGGCCTACTAAAGGGCTGGATGCTTTAACTGCTGCCGAGAAGAATAACGAAGAGTAAATCCCGGTTAGATTTTAATAAAAATAAGCTAGTGCATTTTATCAAATGGAAAGCCACATTGGTAATAGTGAATTAATACTGTCTGCCCCCATTGCCCGCTAGACACGGATGGTCCCTAATCTCACCGCGGCGGGCCCAACGAATTTGGCGTACAGGGCCTCGATCCCGGCCGTCTTCGAGTCGAACGCAACCACATAGATAGATAGGTAGGTACCTATCTTCCTGCCTACCCCAATATTCTTGCCCCGAATCCGGGGTTGAGCGCCGGCCCTGAGCTGACGCTGGTTTGGCCTGGGGTACAGGGGAGACACATACGTACATAGGTAGTGGTCAAAGTGATTGGCCTGAGCCTCGCGGTTGGAATTACTCTCGTCGGGTAAAGTTGCCACGGTTCCAGGCTCCGCTGCATATCTGGCAGGCGCCTACTCCACAGCCACATCGCTGCAGCTCTAATCCAAATGCGATTTTCGGGATGCTAATGCCCTAAGGAGGTGAAATCAGGGGTTTTCCTTTTTCGGGCTTGTGCATACGAACCGCTAGCCGTTGAACAGGGGTTTGACAAACCTACAGGTCACAGGGATTATAAACGTTAGTTTGGCGGGTGCCGGGGGGTTACCTAGCGTGAGGTGCAAGTTTTGGTGTGAGCCAAGTACTTGATCAGTGGGGAGTGGCAAAAGATACATAGGCTTCGGTGTGATTTTCTATGAGTGAGAATGTACGTGGATACCTGGCCTAATTAGGAAATGACCCATAAAAATAACGTTTATGATCCTAGTGACCTGTACGAGAAGAAAGCTCGTAACGAGGGGTTTACACCTTGCCCCATGCAGGGATGGCACGGTGTCTGCGATTCGTGCTGTGGCGTGCCCGGGCATGGCAAACCTCCATGGGATAGAAAGCGACGCGACGCACATGAAAAGTCTCACCTTCAAGACCTCGCGGCGACTCGAGATGGATTTCATACCAGCATTCGAACCGCCGCCTCTGGCGGGGCAGCCCTCAAAGAACCGCGAGATTCAGCCTACCTGGCCAGCGTGCCCGCGCTCAGGAGGCGTCATGTGTATGCACCGTCTACACATTGGCAAGCATCTCCCACCGTCCGTCCTCCGGGACTGGACTGCTGCGGATCCCGACATGGGCACGGCCGTTGCTTCGGCTCCCTTCAGCCTGGAGCTCGACGACGTCATTAAGCTATCATGACTGCTGTCGAAGCGGAGCCGAAGCCGGAGCCGGAAGCCGGAACTGGAACTGCCATCGGGTGTGCTCGAGGTTCCACGTGCCGCGTGTCGATACAAACTCAAATTTAGCCTCGACTAGGATTGTTATATTAGTTCCCATAAAGTGGATTACAACAAGGAACCTAGAGCCCCCTGAGTCCGGCAACCACCGAGCCAACCACTAAACGGGACATCTGGGTACCCGGGTATATCTTCCATACCATGCGCCGGCCATCGTCGACAGAGCCGCTATTCTTGGGAGGCTCTTACAATGGCACTATCCGCCAGGGCATCCGGAATCTTCGGTGACCGAGGCATCCTTTCCTTCCCTTTTACGCCTTCACACAAGTCACTCATTTGTTTTTTCGTACATCACTGTCCTTACCATGGTTTCCTATTTCCTACCAGCCGCTTTTCTATTGGCCGAGCTGGCTTGCGGCCATGGACTACATGGCCATCACCATCACGCGCATTTTCGAAGAACTTCATCCGCCCATGACGATCCTGCGACGCACCGAAGCCTCAAGGGGGGATCACAGCAGCAGAATGTCTTCGTACCCATCTCTCACGACCGGCCTGTCTCGATCCCAACCCGCGGCGACCACCCACAACGGCCGGTCGGCGTCCTGGATAAGGGTCCGCTCCAGACCAACAAGTTCTACGCCAACTTCTTCGCCGGCAAACAAGACAACGCCACATGGACGCATCCCTATTCTGTCTGGTGGTCAAACAACACGGTCAGGCAGGGCCATGGGCTGTCGGTCTCCCATACGGATCGCGCTGGTTTCATATACGGCCCAGGGAACCCCGTGAAGTCGTTCGAGGACCCCTTTTTCCAGCAATCCATTGCCCTCTCCGCCCGGGAGCTCCAGAACGGCACGCACCTGACGACGGACACCCTGACGGCCTTTGCAGTCAACGTCAATCTGGCACCTCGAAAAGGCGCGAAGCCCATTGTTTCGTTTCCCCTCGTCCAGGGGATGGCTTTTGTCACGGGCGTGTACAGAGACGCCACGGTTCTCATACAGTCCGAAAATGGGTTTTTGAACATCACTGACCTCCGAGTACCTGCCCATGAGTCTAGTTCTAGCGTGTACGGCTGGAGTGTTCGGCTAGGCGACAGGTCCGAGTGGTTGGTCTATCTCAGCCCGAGCAATGTCGCCTCCTCGAAACCAACTCTCAAGACGATGAACAAGGGAACGCTGCTGGGACCTAAGGGCTTTACGGGAACGGTTCAGGTGGCCAAGAACCCCGCCGGACCGGCAGGCGTTTGGGTCTTCAACAAGGCGGCCGGAACGTATCCCGCGGGAGCCACCATCTCCGGATCCGTGTCGGGCAAGACGGGAACGTATACGCTGACCTGGGATAAGGAAGGCGTGAAGAACAAGCCGTTGCTGATGTTCGCCTTGCCTCACCACGTCAAATCCTTCGACAAGAAGACCGCCAGTGGCGTTACGAATGTCAAGCTGGCCAGCACGACAAAGGGCATTGCAACCGCCACCTTTGCCGATGCTTTCACCATGGTCGAGAACGACCTCCCGACAGACATAGGCTTCGATCCCTGGTCGCCTCGTGTGGGCTCTGTGGGATCGAAAGGGGCTCGTGGCGGCACCGTTTCCGACGAGGCCAAAGCCGCCATCGTCAAAGCCGCAAAGGTCGAGCTCGCCAGGGACATCGTCAAGCTTACCAACTTGACCTCCAAATACTACGGCGGCATCGCTTTTTCCATGCACGCGAGGGCTCTCTACGCCTTCAGCGAGATAGCCGGCGGGGACACCTCGCTCAGGGACAAGGCGCTGCGAAACCTCGAGACCGCCTTCGCCCGCTACGTCGACAACGTGGAGCCGAACCCGCTCGCCTACGACGACGTGTGGAGGGGCATCGTCTCGTCGGCGTCGTACGGCAACAACGACTCGCTCGCCGACTTCGGCAACACCTTCTACAACGACCACAACTTCCACTACGGCTACTACGTCTACACGGCCGCCATCATCGCGCACCTGGACCGTTCGTGGCTGACGCGTCGCGGCGGCCTCAACAAGGTCTGGGTCGACAACCTGATCCGCGACTGGTCCAATCCTTCGACCGCGGACCCATTCTTCCCCTTCTCCCGCAGCTTCGACTGGTTCCACGGCCACAGCTGGGCCCGGGGAGTGCTGGAGGCGCCCGACGGCAAGGATCAGGAGTCCTCGGCCGAGGACGCCTTCTCGACCTACGCCATCAAGATGTGGGGCCACGTCACGGGTAACGCGGCCGAGGAGGGGAGGGGCAACCTCCAGCTCGCCGTCACGGCCCGCAGCCAGCAGTCGTATTACCTCCTCGCCAGCGACAACGACGTGCAGCCGCCCCAGTACGTCGGCAACCGCGCCGTGGGCATCCTCTGGGACCGCAGGGCCGTCCACACCACCTACTTTGGCGACGACATCAACTTCATCGAGGGCATCCACATGCTGCCCATCGTCCCCAGCAGCGCCTACGTCCGCAAGCCCGCCTTTGTGCGCGAGGAGTGGGACCAGTACTTTGCGGGGAACAAGACCGGCAACCTCGGCGTCAACGGCTTCGCCGGCCACGTCTACGTCAACCTCGCCATTGCCGACGACCGCGGCGCCGCCGAGAGCTACCGCTTCATGCGGAGCCAGAAGCCCGACAGCCCTTACCTCAGCGGCTCGAGCTTGGCCTGGAACATTGCGTACACGGCTGCGTTGGGCGGGAGTCTGGCATCCAACTCGTCCAGGAACTCGACGGTCCGGGTATGAGTCCGAGAGGAAGCTTCTGTTCGTGGGGCTTCAGGACCTCTGGGCTTTGTCTCCTTATCTGGCAGCGCGCCGGCGGCGGCATCACGTCTTCTTGCCAGCTGAGTGCCCTGAATTTCTGAGATCTCCCTGCGGGAACCCCTCCCTAATGCATGCCCACGGGGTGTGTTATATGCTCTCCGTCAAATTCGGTCCGGTAAAAGTGGGTGGGTTCAAATACCGTCCTCCTGGCTAGGAAATATAGGCGCTGTAAATATAATTCCAATTCGGTTAGGCTATCGCCGGCCGGACCAGGTTGCTTATAAGGGCGTTCTGTCATCCAGGCTACATACCCCAATTATAAACGCACATAAACAAAACGGCTGACAGCATAGTGAAAGATGGCTGACAGCATAATGGATACACGGCGCGTGGGTTTACCTGATTTTATTTTGCTTTATTTATTTATATAGGCAAGTATTTGGTTCGATTCGGACAAGTCGAGTATTCCCGACCAGTGAGTACCTGAGCTGCAGAGGATTTGAGAGGTGCTTTTTATAGGCTGAGAAATACCTTGGCGGCGCCGCCCGCAGCTTAAAGGCTCACTCACCTGCATGGAGGTAAGGCTCCGATCGGTCAGGCTGCTGCGCTTCTTCTCCCCTCGCATTTCCCCTCGCCACGGGCTACAACCCCGTCCTGTTGCTTCAAAACTGGGACGCGTCGGAGGCAGCCGTGGCTGTCTTGCCCTATCTTCGCAAGGAAAACCATGTCCGGCCTCGAACCGATCGCAGCGCTCGGCGTCGCCTGCAACGTTTTGCAGGTCATCGGGGTCGGGCGCGAAACGGTCCGGATCGTGAGGCAGGTGTACCAGGACGGCGCGCTCGACCCCGCCCTCGCGGACAAGGCCGCGGCGCTGGACAGCCTCTCTAGGCGGATTCGCGACACCACGACAACAGCGACGAAAATCGGCACGAGTGCATGTGCTCCACCGAAACCGACCGCTCGAGACAAACAGCTACTGGACCTGGCGGAAAAGTGCCTGGGCGCCGCGCGGGACCTGCGCGAAGAGGTCAACTTCCTCAGCGGGCACCCAAGCAGTGCCAAGCTCGTGGCGGCGCTCAAGATCGCGGCCAAGACGACGTGGAGGAAGCGGCGCCTCGAGAACCTGGAGCGCAAACTGCGAGATGCCGAGGGCCTGCTGCAGACGGGGCTTTTGACGAGGATCTAGTACGTTGGCGCCCGCACCCATACGCCTTGCATACGCACTGCGAAGCTAGGTCTGGTCGGACGACAATTTCTAACGATAAGTAGCGAGAGATCCGAAAAAAACGGCGCTGGGATAGCGGCACTTGATGCGAACCAGCGATCCTTCCTCGACGAGTACCGCAAGGGGACAGCTGACGCGGCCGCGTTGGTGTCGGCCCTGGCCCTACGGACGAGGGAGCATATCACCACGGGAACCAAGAGGAGCGTGGACGCAATCAAGACGCATATCACGCAGGAGACTACACAAGCGGAGGGATCGTTGAAAACACATATCGCACAAACGACAACCCAGATGGAGGCATCGCTGAAGGGGCACGTCATGGTCGCCATCGAAAGCGCCACCGAACGTGAACAAAACGCCCGCCAGGAGGCCAGGAGGGAGCGGCTCCTGCACAGCCTCAAGTTCGACGGTATGAATGAGCGCAGCAACCAGGTTCGCCCTTCGCACGCTGGAACCCTCAAATGGGTTCTCAAAGACGGGAGCGATGGTGATCGGCGTGCAGTGGTGGCGGAGCATCCTGCGGTCGACTGTGGCACCTCCTCCGATGCCTCATCGGATGGCGCGCACCGATCCACCGACTCGGGACCTGATTATGATGAAGGGTCAGAGTCTGGTGGCAGCGAAACGGAGGCAGACTTTGAAGGTGCTTCCTGGGACAGCTTCCCCGACTGGCTCAGATCCACGGAGCCGAAATACTGGATCAGTGGCAAGCCAGGGTCAGGAAAAACGACGCTGATAAAATATCTTGCCGAACACGGACGGACGCGGGGTTTCCTGGATATCTGGAGCCCTGGAGCCGTCCTCATCTCGTACTACTTTTGGCGGCTCGGCACCAAAATGCAGCAAAGTATCACGGGCCTCTTATGCTCCCTCCTTTACCAGTTGTTTACCGAGGACAAGGCATCGCTCGATCGCACACTTATAAATCATCCCAAGATTTCGATGAAAGATGCGAAATCGGACTGGTCTGAACAGGAACTGCAATCTACACTTCTGGACGTCATGGCGAACTACCCCAGATCTATCGCAGTATTTCTGGACGGGCTCGACGAGGTGCTCCCAGCCGACGGCCCCCTCAAGCTTCTACAGGCCATCGATACCCTGGAACAACCCCTAGGGTTTCAAGGGAAGGTCAAGTTGTGCCTCGGTGCGCGACGGGAGCCTCTGATTGTGAAGCGACTAGATACATGCCCACAGCTACGCCTCGAGAACCTCAACCGTGCCGACCTTCGGCGATACGCTAAGGGCAATATTATCATACCACCTGACTACCACACCGACATCCCGCCGGGCTCAACTTTCGTGGCACGGATGCCGGGCGGCAGGATCAACTTCTGTTGCGAGGGCCCTCCAACTTTGCACGAGATCCGGGACTGGCTCGTGGCTGAGCTTGTCGAAAAGGCCGAAGGCGTTTTCCTCTGGCTCTGTCTCACTGCCAAAGCGATCACGGAAGCTGCCTGCCAGGGTGAGACGGCCATGGATTTGAAACGCCGTATTGACAGTTTGCCCAGCGACCTTGCGGAACTGTACGCCGACATGTGGAAGAGGACAAATGGCGACAGCGACCTTTTTCGAGGACGTGCGGCCCTTTATCTCCAGCTGGCACTCTGTGCGGAAGCTGAAATCAGTCCGTTGAACATGATGATTGCCACGCACCCAGGGATGGCGGCCCGGATTAGAGACTGCAATCCTTCCGAGTCCGGACTGGCCACGTCGCTATTACAGCTGTGCAAAGCGACAATCCGGGATGTGGGGATCAGATGTGCTGGTCTACTGGAAGGTAGGCTAACCCTGGGAAAGAACGTCACCAATGGGGTGCCTTGGCATGGCGGGGAGTATAACGACCTGGCTCCTTACGCGTGGAATTGGGCGCCGTGGTTCCGATTCGTCCACCGTACTGCCCGCGACTTCCTAACTGATACCGAGGAGGGCCGAAGGATATTGGATGCGAGCACGGTCTCAGAATGGCGCGTCGTTCGGAGACTAGTCGAAGCCCATTTGGCGACCTGCCGATTAATCCGATACCCGCCGTTTCGCCATGTTCCCGGTTTGAGGGTCCCAGTCTACCGTTCAACGGGCCTCGGCTCCGGCCTTCGGGAGTGCTTAACCTCAATCGCCTCACTGCTGGATGCGCCACCCGAAGAGGAAGACAACGCGAGAGGCGAGTGTGATGAACTGCTGGGTTTTTGTGAGCAGCTGTTCAATTCCGGCCAACTTTTCGGAGATCGCAGGCTCCTCTATAACGCCAAGGATTTGCAGGAAGAGCCGAGTTGGGGTGTGGTACCAAGCTACCAAGAGGATGTCAAACGGCAGCATGAGTTTTTACTCGAGACGGCGTCCCACAACCTGAACCTTTGGTCCTTCATCCTGGCAAAAGTCAAGGCTCGTAGCCTCGATAATCAGACTCTTTCAGAGCTTCTCCTGCACGTTTGCAACATGAAATTATCCTGGTGGTGCGCCAAGATTTGGCCTCCGGAGTGGCGCGGAGCGAAAAAGCGTGGTATCTCCGTGGAGACACGCCTAGAGCTGGTACAGTTGCTTCTGGAAAGGGGCGCTTGTCCTACGTGGAAAGGGCCACGCCGAGTCGGCGACACACCAAGCCCTTACGAGATCCCGGTACACTTACTTGAGTCGCCTCTCAAATGCTTGATATCGAGTGTCTGGCATCTGGACCGTGGTGCCTCCAAGATCGGCCCAAATATGGCCAGTCACCTCATGAGTCTTATTCAACTCCTGTTGTCCCATGGGGCTGCTCTCGATGGAAAGGACTCAGAAGAGCTGCGCGTCACCTACTATGTTCTGGGAACGTGTTTGTTTGAAGGACCATTTTACTGGCAAGGGTCTCAGTGGTATGGAATCGAGGGCAACTTGGTCGTCGTCCTGGCTTTGCCGGCCTCCGCTATACTGGCCAAACTGCTTCGGACCTGGGAGACCCGTTTTCCCGAGATCGAGGCCTTCCCTAAAGCTTGGAGTCTCACCAAGGATGGCGGCGAGCCGGGACGCCTAATTGCCATAATGCATATTGGAAACAGGCCTCCGCACCTGCGGTACGAGGAGAATGAGGAAGAACTGGAGGAGGAGTTGTTGTGGGTGACGCATGCCGCCCAACATATGCTCCAAGCTCACGATCGACCGAGCGAACTTCCTATTCCTGTGGAAATACAGGAGGGGATCTCTCGAGCTCTAGAGCGAAGGCGACCGGAGCGAGCGGAGGGATCAGTGGATGAGCAGTTCTTCAAGTTCTTGCAAAGGGTTGGCATGGCTTCGATTTACTGGGAATGGGAAGAAGGGAGTTATTTTGGTGA
Organism: Magnaporthiopsis rhizophila; assembly: GCA_003049465.1. NCBI lineage: Eukaryota > Fungi > Ascomycota > Sordariomycetes > Magnaporthales > Magnaporthaceae > Magnaporthiopsis > Magnaporthiopsis rhizophila. The sequence continues at coordinate 173,224 of PYSS01000033.1, read as the reverse complement.
TTGTCTGTTCATCTGACGCTAGGCCTGGTCAACACTTGGGGCGTTCTGACACTGAGCAAAAGAAACAGGCAAGGATAGCCTCATGGGAGATATAAAGAATGGCGGGCAGTGGTTTTATTCCCGACATTTGCGCCATCGCCGTCCAAAAGCCACAAACTAGAGCCACGGCGTCCATTCCGATAACGTTCAAGTGGTGACTCACCTTCCGACAAAAAAAAAAAAAAAAAAAAAAAAAAAAACAAACCCGGAATTTATATCCCCCAATCAGATATACTACCATAATACACAATGAAAAAAATGTTTAACAACATTATCTTTACATACAAATCAATGAGTATAATTAAATTTTATAAATAATAATATTTGATTAAATTTAATGCTTTTTTTATTATTATATTACGAGAAATTTATTAAACAAAAGGTATTAGATTGGTATTATTTATTACGAGGTTTTTTTTTTTTAAAAAAAAAAAATGTAAATAATACGGGATTTGTAAAATATACTGTAGCTTTTATTTAGATATAATGCCGTTTGAGTTAGCCCTGGCGCTTGGCTGTGGATCTTGACGCGTGCTGGGCTTTGAGTTTTAAAATGATGCTTCAATTTATATAAGTTTGTACGGGTTTCATTATGTGTATTAATGGGCTAGCGGTTATATGGTTAATGTTGTTCTTGTTTTACGCCGTCGCAGCCCTTTCGTACGTCGCCGTCTTCCTGCTCACGTCACAGGTCCGCACTCTGATCCGGCACCTGGTTTCGTTAAGCGGCCTGGGCTTTCAAGGAGGCACGAGGCTGGCATCAGGAAACAGCGGACGTGTAAAATAAACAACGCAAATTAAAAAGCATCGAGGAAAAAACCTACAGGGGCAGAAACGAGAGGGATTGAAAGGTGACATGGCCGATACGGCTGGGGCGGGCTGTATAAGTAAGATAGTCCGTGGATGACGGTCAGCAGTGGTCCAGCAGTCCAGCCAACGCGGCCACGCCACCATAATGACAAAGCCCGATCAGCGTCGGTCAGTACTGTTGAGGGCCCGACATCGCCACCGACCAGCCTCAACGTGAATCCCCAGGGTAAGCAAAACTGCCAAGCGTGGGATTGACCGTGCGTTCCTGGCCCAATCGAAACGCCAGAAAATGCCTCTCTGCACCCATCCCGCTTCGGCGTCGGCGAGAAACATGCCAAGACGATAAATGCGGCAATAGTTCGCCCTGAAAACAGCGGGATGACGGGGGATCACGGGCGTAATGGCGTAAAAAATAAAAACCGCGGTGACTCAAACAGGCGAATTTGCCTCATGGCTGTTCCAGCTGGAGGCTGGCCGTTGGGTCACCCACCTCCCCTCTACGTGCCGTACGGGTTACCTAGCGCGGGGCTGTGAACTCCAATCGTAGAAAGCTTAGATTGGTGGGCGGGACCCGCCGGAGCTCGGACGATGATGTAGCTCGACCGTCACCCCACCATCCCGGACAAAACACATCCCACCTCGGCACTCGCTGGTCTGTTTTGTCGCCGCATACATATTGGAGGTCGTCGCCGTTTCCCAGTATTTCTGGCTTCCCGAACCTTTCATCTTCCGGTACACAACCAAGCAAGCAACTCCCTCTCACGATAACCCGAAGGCGAACACCCATCACGACCCAGAAGAAACTTTAGATTGCCCAATAGGTGAGGCCCATCGACTGTGTTTACCCCTCCAACGACACCTACCCCGCCACAAAAGCCTCTGCTGCCGAAAAGCTAGGTGCCCTGCATGCTCGATGCAAGGCGATAGCTTCCCTCGCTTCGCGTCAACGGATATACGGCCCAACATCCAAGCACCCATGCCGTCCGTCTGGAAAATTTTACATATTGCACCTGTCGCCATACTTATCATCTCGTGCCCTGGGAGCTTGGCTCATTTCTTGCAAATTTGACCGTCTCCCGCCATCCATTTCCCTTCTGCTGCGACAGCCGTTCGTTCCTGCCGTGTTGGAGACAGAAGCAGTTGGCCCACAAAGTGGGAGGGACCAGACAGCTCCATCCATCCATGTTGGAGGTGGTGTGGCCAATCTGGTCCTTTTCACTGGCTGGGCGCATATTCTCCCACCTCGTCCTGCACCGATGACATGACATAGCTCTAGGATGCACCTTCCTTACAACCGTCTGTTGCCCACTGCCCGCGCTCCCCTGCTTTACCCGGTGGAACTCGCCTGCCTCCGTCTGCTATAAAATTCTTACCCCACTCCTCCTCGTGTTTGCCTTGGAACCTTTCCACACCACAACAGACATCTCTCCTCTCTTCCATCTTCCATCTTCCATCTTCCAGACGAGGAACGCACCACTCTCTACGGTATTACCTACCTAAACAGCAAACTGACAACACTCCAAAAAGCCCAACATGGTCAAGGTCGGCATCAACGGATTTGGCCGTATCGGCCGCATTGTCTTCCGCAATGCCGTCGAGCATCCCGACTGCGAGATCGTCGCCGTCAACGACCCCTTCATTGAGGTCCAGTACGCCGTAAGTCCTCCCAGGCTCCGACTCGGTCTTTAATGGAAGACAGGTAACCATTGAGCTTCAACTGACAACCCGCCATTCTCCGCCACCAGAAATACATGCTCGAATACGACTCGACCCACGGCCGCTTCAAGGGCGACGTCAAGGTCGAAGGCAGCGACCTGGTCGTCAACGGCAAGAAGGTCAAGTTCTACTCGGAGCGTGATCCCGCCAACATCCCCTGGAGCGAGACTGGCGTCCAGTACGTCGTCGAGTCCACCGGCGTCTTCACCACCATCGACAAGGCCAGCGCCCACCTGAAGGGCGGTGCCAAGAAGGTCATCATCTCGGCCCCCTCGGCCGATGCCCCCATGTACGTGATGGGCGTCAACGAGAAGGCGTACGACGGCAGCGCCAACGTCATCTCCAACGCCTCGTGCACCACCAACTGCCTGGCTCCCCTGGCCAAGGTCATCAACGACAAGTTCACCATCATTGAGGGTCTCATGACCACCGTCCACTCCTACACTGCCACCCAGAAGACCGTTGATGGTCCCTCGGGCAAGGATTGGCGTGGTGGCCGTGGTGCTGCCCAGAACATCATCCCCAGCAGCACTGGTGCCGCCAAGGCCGTCGGCAAGGTCATCCCCGAGCTCAACGGCAAGCTCACGGGCATGTCGATGCGCGTCCCCACCGCCAACGTCTCGGTTGTCGACCTGACTGCCCGCATCGAGAAGGGTGCCACGTACGATGAGATCAAGGCTGCTCTGAAGGCCGCCTCCGAGGGCGAGCTCAAGGGTGCGTTTCTGCAATCATGAATCCCCATTCCACCACAGCTTTATGTACGCACGTTGCTGACACACCAGACCTCTCAATTAGGCATTCTCGCCTACACCGAGGACGACGTCGTCTCCTCGGACATGATTGGCCACAACGCCTCGTCCATCTTCGACGCCAAGGCCGGCATCTCGCTCAACAAGAACTTTGTCAAGCTGATCAGCTGGTACGACAACGAGTGGGGCTACAGCCGTCGTGTCCTGGACCTGCTCTCGTACGTCGCCAAGGTTGACGCCTCCAAGTAAACCCGTCCGCGCCTCGAGCAGGTGTCGGGTTGGGCGAAATGAAAGAGTTGACTGGATGGCCCCACATGTGACGCATCAGGGAACAAAAAAAATAATGATAACCAATGGATGGATGGCTGGAATGTCGTCCTTGGTCTGGGATGAGGTGGAAACAAGGGTGCTTTGTTTGCCGTGTGCTTCACCTATCACTTTTTGCCGTCCGTAGCATAGACATAGTCGAGATGAAAAAAAAAAAAGAACTCTGCGTTGTTTGCTCTATGATGATATCTATCGAAATGATGATGCCGAGGGCAAGTCTAAACAGACAAGAACCATGGTCACCAAGCCTTGTGGCGCCACCTAAATCACGCTTGTAGAGTATTGATGATGGGAAGCAGAGAGCTAGATTTGTATTCTGGAATGAAAGCAACGCTGCAAAGATTCAACTCTCGAGTGCATCACTCAATAGCGACTAGAGGTGTGTATGTACCTAGAGCAAGGGGAGGCGGAGAGAGATGACACACAAGAAAAAGGAAAGCCAAGGTTGAGGCATCAATGAAGAGCCCTGTGATAAGAATCTAATCTTGACCCCGCGAGGGTATCCGAGCCAACTATCAGGAGCCATCTGCCAGGTGCAGTTAAAAAAAAAAAAAAAAAAAAANGAAAAAAAAAAAAAAAAAAAAAAAAAAAAAAAAAAAAAAAAAAAAAAAAAATATGGCGAGAATGTCCTTATGGGCGCAGGAGAGCTAGGCGCCCACCAGGCAGACGGGTGGCAATTGTTTTTGTCTTTCTTATTTTCTCAAAAGGCGGCGCCGGCAGCAGCGGGCGGGTCGCCGTTGACGGCCTGGAGGCTCTTGTCGCTGAGCTCGGTCCTCAGGACGTGGCCCTCGGCCTCGCGCTCGAGGTGCTCCCACATGCGCAGCGACTTGCGCAGCTTGTCCTCCTTGACGCGGAGCTCCTCGCGGATGCGCTCCTCGTCCTCGCGCAGGCGCTTGTGGTGCGGCTCCAGGTCCTTGGTCAGGCCCGTGCCGAGGCAGCTGAGGGACGGGTCCAGCTTGCCTCCCGGGACGAGCGCGGGCATGCTCGAGATTGTCTGTTGCACCAGTGTTTGTTGTTGCTGCTGCTGTTGTTGCTGCTGCTGTTGTTGCTGCTGATGGTGGTGTTGTTGTTGATGCTGCTGTTGCTGTTGAAGCGAAGATTGCAGGGCGCGCGGCCCGGTAGGCGGCGTGGATATGAGGCCTTGTGGTCGCTGCTGCTGCTGTTGCTGCTGCTGCTGCTGCTGTTGCTGCTGCTGTTGCTGGGCGGCCGGGCCCGTAGGCGGGTTGAAGGGCTTCGCGGATAGCAAAGGTGAGGTGGTGGCGGCCGACGCCCCAGTCGAAGCTGAACCTCCTGCTGTTGATGACGCTGCCGCTCCCGACGATGACGAAAACGCCGGATTTGAGGCGGCGCGAGGGCCCGTGGGTATGCCGTTGGCGCCAGATGCGAAGGGCGTGACTTGAGAGGCCGTGGCGGAGGCGGAGGAGGCACCGCCGCCCGGAAGGTGGAGGTTGCTGTGGTGAACGCCGTTGACGTGGCCACCGGCGCCGTTAGCGAGGGGCGGCGCGCCGCGAATGGGACCCCAGCCGCCAATTATACCACCGCTGCGGCCGCCGCGATACCCACCGCCGCGCGCGCCCTCTCTGTACCCCCTAGGGCCAGAAGGAGGGTTGATCGGCATGCCGGGGCTGGTGACGATCTCGATGCGGTTCGGGTTCGAGGGCCCGGTTGGGGGCTGCTGTGAGGAGCCCGGGGTCGTCTGCGTGTGGTGGTACCGCGGCCCGTGAGGCGTCGCCGGCGAGGACGAGGCCGGTCCGGTGGGCACCGACTGATTTCTAGTCGCGCTGGGGCCCGTCGGCGGAGCACGGAGGGCTGCTGGAGCACGCGGGGGAGACCGTGTGGTAGGGATGAAGGCAGCCGTCGCGGCAGGAGCAGAAGGTGCGGCAGGTGCTGCAGGTGCTGCAGCAGCAGTAGCAGTAGCAGCAGCAGCAGCAGTAGTCGTTGGGGCTGTGGGCGTATCAGCGGACAGAGAGGGCTTCTGGACCTCTCTGACCGGGATTGCGTTGGCGGCCGAAACGAAGACAGGTGAAGCGGGGCGAGGCCTGTCGCTAGCGGCGCCGGCTCCTCCTGCGCGTCCACCGCGGCCGGAACTAGGGCGTGGTGAGGACCTCCCCGAGACGGAGTGGGAGGTTAGGGTGGACGAGACGTTCTGCTCCCTAGGCGGTATTGCGGACGAGCCTCTGCGGTAAGAGTTCGCGGATGCCGGGTATCGGTCGTCACGTCGCTCGGGACTACGAGTGCGTGGGCGGTATGATCGTACGGCGAGCGCGGGAGACCTGCGGACTGGCGAGCGGCTTCGACGACGTTCTCGGTCGAATGGTGATCGTGATCTTCTCCTGGCCAGCGAGTGATGTATGCGTCAGATTTTGTTCACGCGCAGGCAATGTCGGGGCAAGAAGGGCAGCAAACATGGCATCAGACGAAAGCGCATGGAAGCAAGCCCGCAGGTGGTCTGTGTGTGTGTTTGCGTCTGGAAACATGAGGTGGCTCCTTACCTTGCAGCAGCATCGCGAGCATCATATTCCCTCCGCGCAGGCGGCGACCTCGCCCTGTCGGGCCTGTCGTCCGCCCTGCGCGGCGACGCGAACCTCGGCGGCGGACTACGCCTCGGAGGGCTCCGTCGCGGCGGGGGACTAGCCCGCCTGGCGGGCGGAGGACTAGGTCGCCTGGGCGGCGGCGGCGACGGCCGCCTCGGAGGCGGAGGACTCCTCGCCCCGCGCCTGTCCCTATCCCTGTCCCTCTCTCTATCCCTATCCCTGTCTCGGTCTCTGTCTCGGTCTCTGTCCCTGTCCCTGTCACCGCCGCCGGGCCCGCGGCTGCTGTCGCGCGGCCTGCGCCAGCAGTCGGCGGCTAGCGGTTGCGCCCCGCGCTCGACGCCGCCGACGCCGCCAGGCTTGCTGTCCCTATCCCTATCCCGGAAGCGTTCGCCTGGGCCGACGCTCCTAGAGCGCGGCCGCCGAGGCGCCGGCGACCGTCCCGGGACGTAGCTGTCGCTGGCTGGCGGTGGAGGGCTGCGGGCGCGGTCCCTGACGTCCCTAATGTCCCTATCTCGATCCCTAACGTCCCTATCTCGGTCTCGGTCTCGGTCTCGATCGCGGTCCCTATCCCTGTCTCTATCTCTATCCCGATCGCGGTCGCGATCCCGCTCACGGTCTCGCGACAGCGGGCTCCTGGCCCGCCGGGGGGACCTGTCGCGGTTGAAGGGTCGGTAGGACTCGCCCGCACCATAACGGGTTACTTCGCCATCCTCGTACCTGCAGGGATCCAGATCGTCTTGTCAGTTAGGCAGGTCGGAACCGGGCAAGACATGCATCTTGTAGCGGGATCCTTCGAAGAATAGAGGCGCTGTGCACGTCAAAGCCGATCTTGGGCTCGCGGGAATCAAGAACTGACCTCCTGCTTCGATCGCGGTCCATCATCGTAGCCCTGCCCATGGGTCGGCACCAGGGCAGAGGGTCGCGACGCGGCGCAGCGGCCGTTTGAGTTCAGATGACCGCCGTTCGCAGATGCTGATGGCAGTAATTGAAGCAAATATCAGCCCGCGCGTGCGCGTCGTCTGGATAGGCTTGCTGTCTGCCCGGCTCTCTAGAGAGCTCCCGTCGTCTTCTAGCGACCAAAAACGCGATTTCGGGCGTTGCGCTCACTAATGAAACTTGGTCCCCGTCCTTTCGGAGATCTTAGCTCCAGGCGCCGTCAAATTAGGAATGGGGCCCCACTTTTCCAAACAAACGCTCGCACTATTATGTACCTACTCTTACGATCAATTTATAAATTTATTACCCGCCCGCCGCCCGTTTGCTTTGCACCTTTCCGTTATGACGATACGTCATAGGGATCATTTAAAATTCTTTGATTGCCAGGTCATGTTTGCTGCGAATGCTATGATCGACCCCGCCCTGCGTGGCGACACACAACCGAGCGGTGATGGCGTATCACAAGGCGTCCGCCACCATCATCAACGAGACCGTCAATGCGGACACGGACGATCTCCCTGCATTGGACCCGAATCTGGTCCTTTATCTCGCGAGCGGCTCTGAGAACAATAATACAATCGAGACGACCACCAACACCGATGGTAACAATGACAACATCAATAACGAAAACAATGACAGCAGCGGCAACAACACCAATGGGAGCAACAACGGCGGCAACAACAATACCAACAGCACCAACAGTAGCCAACCCCGGTATAGCCAGGGTGCTTTTCACCGTTACTTCCATTCGCCTAGATAAACTTTCATCTTCAAGCAGAAGGTGGGGTGGCAGGAGCATTGTTCTTAAATTCATATAGATGCGTAACGTTTTTCAAAGTGAACAAAGGTTTAAAATATAATGGACAGCATAAATTCTTAGCATCATGGACGACGATCTACCTAAATGCGGAGTGACCTGCAGGTTCCAATGGGGCGGAACCCTGGCTGCTGGGCTGTCAGCTGTGCGTGTAACTCTGCAGCATCATTAAAAAAAACCAAAAAAAAAAACCAAAAAAAAAAAAAAACAGACACGCACATACACGCCCCCGAAATGCTACAAGCCAGCGGTGTCTTTTTCTTTCAGAATGTCAGACAAAACAGGCTATTCGTGGTCCTAGCCAAACCCCTACGCCAGAATGGGATGATGTGAGTGAGTGAAATATGGAGATCAGGTCAGGTACCTCCATCACTCAAGCGGGGAAACCCGGTTAAAAATGAACGTGGAACCCCAGCGCTAGTGCTCATGTGGCAGCCCAGGGTCGAGTCGTGCTGCATAGGTCCAATAATGATCAATCCAAAGATCCTTCCCACGGCCTCATGGTGCGCCCTGGCGGGGACGACGAGGCAGGCCGGGGAAGGCCAGATGTAGGTTGAGGCATATCAATCAGGTCTGTCTCATCAGTCACTACCTCAAATACCTTCCCGTCTTCGCGTGGCCTTGGGTGCCCTATCTCCAGTTTGGGCTGTTGGCTCACTCGGCTTAGAAGGACCGACGGCCCCCGCAGCATCACATCCATCCTCGCTTCGCTTTCTTCCCGAGGCTGGAAAACACAACGCCGAGTGAAGATAGAAAGACGGGGAAAATTAACTTCACTGTTAGATCTGGAGCATTACCCAGCGGCTTCGAGTCCCTTATTTTTTTTTTTGTTTTGGTTTTGTTTTGATTCCCGCAAAAACCTTCCGAGGCGGGCGGCCCCTTTTCAGAGTCGCATCAAAGCCAGGAATCGTCTCGACCAGCGCTGCACCAGGCTTGTACGCGCCTCAGCAACGAAGCCTCGCCGGCCGGCCCGTGCATGAACCACCATCTTTTTCCCATCCCGAGTCCGCAATGTCTAAGAGGGCGCGTCGCCACAGGATAAGTTATGGTTCGTGCATTCTGGTCTCCCTTGGGGTTTCCTTGCCTTTTGCTCCTTTTGTGATTTGTTTTATTCTCCCTTCCCCAATTATCTGCGCCCTTTGCGCCGCGTAGGGAGCTGCCTCGGCCGCTCTGCCACCAGACCCTCACCGCTAACACCCTAAACAGTTCTCGAGCTAGCCGGTTCCCAGTCCGGCGGCCACCGCCTGGGCGTCAATGGCCTGGCCGTCGACCGCGAAAATGCCATCCTGTACGTCCGAGAGCCGAGCCACTCCTCCTTGCGCTCCTGCTGCCGGCCCGACCTCCTCCTCTGACCCTCGCTCCTCCTGCGCGCCGGCTGCATAGATACTCGGGCGGTCGCGATGGCGTCGTCTGCGCATGGGATCTGGACCTTGACCTGACAAATACCGCCGCCGCCGCAACCACACCCTCATCCTCGGCCCTCGACTCGAGCCCGCCCGCCGCCGCCAAGCCGACGACCAAGTTCCGCGGCCAGACGCAGGCCCACACACACTGGATCAACGACGTCGTGCTCGCCCAGAACTACAATGCTTTGGTGTCGGGCTCGTCGGACCTCACGGTCAAGGTCTGGCGCCCACACGCCGACCCCCGCGAGGAACCTGCGACCATCGGCCAGCATGCCGACTACGTCAAGCGTGTCGCCATGCCGAGCCAGCAGAGCACCTGGGTCGCGTCCGGCGGCCTGGATCGCAGGGTCTTCCTGTGGGATCTGAGCGGCGCCGGCAAGACGCTCGAGATCGACACTAGCGGTGACGAGGTGGTGGAGAAGGGCTCCGTCTACGCCCTGAGCGTCAACCACAGCATTATCGCCAACGGCGGCCCCGAGTCGACGGTGCGGCTGTGGGACCCCCGCACCGGCCAGCGCATCACCAAGTTCGTCGGCCACACCAGCATGATCCGCGACATCCTTGTCAACGACGCCGGCGACACCGTCATGACGGCCAGCTCGGACCAGACGGTCAAGGTCTGGAGCGTCACGGCCGGCCGCTGCATGCACACCCTGACCATGCACAACGACAGCGTCTGGTCCTTGTACTCGGACGATCCCAACCTCGAGGTCTTTTACAGCAGCGACCGCTCCGGCATGGTCGTCAAGACTGACGTCCGTGGCACCAACGGCGAGTACGACGACGGCCTATCGCTCGCCCTCGCCCAAGAGACCGCTGCCGTGGGTAAGGTTGTTGCCTGTGGCCGCCACGTCTGGACCGCCACCGCGAGCTCGTCCATCAACAGATGGTCCGACGTCGACACGGGTCCTGACGTCGCCCTACCCGAGCCCTACCGCACCCAGTACCACAGGCAGCGGAGGCCGTCCGTCGTATCCACGGTGTGCTCTCCCACAACCTCTGCTCCAGCTCCAGCCGCCGCCGCCGCCGCCACGAGCCCAGCTGCCGCTGGTGGCTCGGCCAAGAATGAGATCCCTTCTAGTGCCATTCTGAGGATATCCAACACAGCCGTCTTCCCCAGCTTATCCTTCAACCCCTCAGACGCGAATGGCACATCAGGAGCAAGCCTCCACAGGAAGGGCTCCGAGATTCTGATGGAGCCAGCCGTGACGGTTGCGGAGCCGATCCAGCGTCTCCCCGAGGAGACGATCGAGGGCCAGTTCGGCCTGGTCAAGCACCGCCTGCTAAATGACCGCCGGAGAGTGCTCACCCTGGACACGGCTGGCGACGTCTTGTTGTGGGATCTTATCAAATGCCAACCAATCCAGCGCTTTGGCAAGAAACACCTGGAGGATGTCGAGCCCGAGGTCAACACCGTCGAGGCCGTCGCCCCTTGGTGCTCCATCGACACGAGCTCGGGGAACCTCACCGTGGTTCTCGAGCCCTTCAACTGTTTCGACGCCGAGATGTATGCCGACGAGCTGGTGACGGAGGAGCCCGTCGAGTTCAGGGAAGACCAGAGGATAAACCTGGGCAAGTGGATTTTGCGCTACTTGTTTGCCAACTTGATCGACGAGGAGATCAGGCGTGACGAGGCGCACAGGGCGACCCTCAACGAGGCCGTTGAGAAGAGGATAGAGGCGGCCAAGGCGAACCCGCCCACATCTATAGATCTTCCCGGCCCTCCTTCTGCTCTCCTGGGCTCGGACGACGGCGTCACCCCAGTTGCGACGCCCCGACCGAACGGAAGCGGAGCCACTCCTGGGCTGACGATCGGGCTCGCCACTCCTGCACCTCAGCAGGCTCGTTCGTCCCTGGGCGACTCTTTGCCGACGGCGACCCCGGTCGAGAAGCGGTCGTCCCAGCTCAGCCGCCCTTCGGTCGAGAGGGACGACTACTTCTCCAACGCCATCGCCTCGGTCGAGTCGGCCAAGCCGCCGGCAACCCCGGCCGAGCCTCCAACACCGGCGACGCCCTTGGCCGAGCCAAAGACGCCCGGCCTAGAAAACGTCAAGGACAAGGACAAGGACAACAACGGCAAGTCGCCCGGCACGCCGTTCGGCAAAAAGTTCCGCATGGGCATGTCGTTCGGGTCCAAGAAGCTGAGCCGGTCGGCGTCGTCGACGGCGCCCGAGAAGCCGGCGGTGGTGGACGAGAAGGCCGAGGAGCAGCAGTCCGAGTCGTCGTCGAGCCACGAGAAGGAGGTGGTGGACGACAGCTTTTACGGCGTCGTGCAAAAGATCCGCAACGAGTACGAAAAGGCGCTGGCCGAGGCGCCCGACAAGCTGGTCGAGACGCGCGTGGTCCCCAGCCTCCCCGGCGAGACGCCCGTCCTCAAGCTCCCCCCGGCCACAAAGGTCATCATCCAGGAGGAGATGCAGGGCGGCAGCGCCGAGCTATACCGGGGCACCGTCGAGACGGTGGGGCAGGACGCAGACGCCATCGAGCAGCAGGCGCCCATGTGGCTCGGCGAGGTCCTGCTGCTCAACTCGGTGCCGCCCAAGGAGCCTGTCAAGGTGTCGTTTGTGCTGCATCCTTGGCAGGACACGCTCCCGCACATTGCCACCACCGACGGCAACAACCGCCTCAATGCGAACCGCATGCTCCGCGTCCGCAAGATCCTCGCCTACGTCGCCGAGCGCATCGATCCGCCCGAGGACCCGGACAACCCGGATCCGGATGCGCTCAAGCCGGAGGAGTATCTTGAGCTTTATTGTCAGGACCAGGTACGTTTACTCACCCTTCTGTCCCATCCTTCCTCTTCCACCCTAACCAAATACTAAACTAACCAACTACCCTTCCCATACATCCAGCTCCTCCCCAACTCCATGAGCCTAGCAACCCTCCGCGCCCACATCTGGAGGGGCGGTAACGACGTCGTCCTCCACTACAAGGGCAACGGGAGGAAGCACATCCCGATCCCGCCCCGTCCGCCGACGCCGCCGCCGCAGACGCAGGACCCCAAGGCCGAAGAGGCGCCCGCCCCGGCCAAGACGGCCTCGGCCGTCCAGCCGACCACCACGACGGCCGCCATCGCCGCGTCTCTTCGCTGATTTTGAGCGTCTATGCTTCTTCAAATCCCACGACGGCGGTGGGAATATGACGAGGGCTAGGTATGATAAAAGGCTCTTTGGAGAGAATTAAAAGGGTGGGTGTTAATGATACATTTCACCTTCATTTTTTTTTTTTTCTTTTTGTTGCCCCGACTAGCTGAAGAGCGAAGCGCCTGCGCAGAGAAGAAAGAGCGTTATCGAAGGGTGTTTCGTTACACCTACATTTGGCTTAGCCACCTACTTTGCTGCATGCACTCTTAGACCTACACTTACTGGGCGAGGCCGGTTTTCTTTTTTCGTTTCGTCGTGCACATACATCAACACCTATACATAGGTAGCGAGCGTACCTTGCCTTGAGACACTCTGATGTCGTTTCTCGTGATTATTGTGGCTGGAAACAGAGGGTGCAAATGATGAGCATGGCCATGTGTAAAACCTTTTCCATTCGTTGGCGTGTGTAATCAGCGCTTCACCAACACCTTTTGATGCATGCTAGCCCTTTCAAGACAAGGCTGGATCCTTTATAGAGCACCGACTCCTTACCATATTCAGAGGCCCAAATATTCCTGAAGTCCACTCCGTCCCCCATAGGGCATTGCACGGATCGTCATCGAGCCCTATCTTAGCGTAACACTGGATCCTTTGTTTACCTTGGCGCTGCCCCTGCTGGCGTCGTGGCGCCCGCCGTGGCTTTAGTGTTTTGCCTGTCGTGCGCGCCGGGCAGACGCCTCTACTCCAAGGTTCCGTCCATGACGATTCGATAGTTCTGGTGAAAAACTTTTGACGGACGTCCCGCTGCCGTAATGACGGCTTGATCTTTGAGATGTTCGGTGCTTTCTTAGCGCTTCCTTTGACGAGAGAAAGAAGAAAACCGCAACGAGGAATATGTTTGCAAGAGTGCGTTCATATACAAATGCAGAGTATAAGCCTTTTACACCGAGTTCTAACCATGATGCTGCGCTTCAGATACGGTTACAAATAAAGACACAATCGCTCGTGATATGTCTCTGGATTTCCCAGTCCGACTTGCACTCGTACGCGCTGGCGTTACTGGCCTCATAGGTAGTTCCGACAGCCGTCTCAACCGTCGAGATATGCTGCTCCAAGGCCCAGCCGAGACTCGTCACCCACGACTACTGGGCCTCGAGTCGTCCCCTCGTTGGGACTCGCTCAACTTCCGGCCGGGGCGCGACAGCCTCGAGATGGCGTCCAAACTAGTAACAACATTGACATGCGTAAAGTCCCGGCCCTCGGCCTGCTGGTCGGCGTACCACTCTTCCGTCGGCCTGTACTTGTACTTGACGAACTTGGTCCCGCCGGCGCTCCTGCCGTACCTCCGGGTCTTATCTAGCGCGGCTTCAACCATGTCATTCCTGCACAGAGAAGCGCCCCGCGGCGGCTTGTGGGCTGTTGGCGGGTGGAATACTATGGAAAAGCTGTCCTCGTCTTCCTCGGCCGGATCCGGAAGCATCGAGTCCGGTGGGGTCTCGAGCCCCGGGCCCTCGACAGGCTTGAACCCTCGTTCCAGCAGCTTCTTGTTAGAGAGGGGGACATTATCCCAGTCGTCGATCGTGAGCTCGAGGAAGCGGAGGCACATGTCGAAGGCGGAACCTTCAATATGCGAGATATCGCCTACCCACACTCCATCAAGCCTCTGAGCACGGTAGTCGAAGTCCTTGTTTGACTTTTCTCCCGATCTCTCGGATACGAACTCCACAAGCTTTCGCTGTGCAGTTGTCAGGTCGGTCAACGCAGGCCGCGCGATCCCCTTAAGTCGATGGCGGGCTGCAGGATCGATGATGACCAGCTCCGTATGTTCTCGGCGCTTTGAACGGAGGACAGCGACCCAGGGCTGACGCGGTGCATACAGGCCTCTAGATGGCCCGTCCGGATCCCAGGTGTCGTCGACCGTGTAGAAAAACGAAGCGTAAAGCTTGTACGTGTTGCTGAACGACCACGTGTAGCTGAAACAGGCCTCGAAAGATCCGGATTTCAGCCGATGTCCATCCCCGTACAGCTCATCGACATAGAATACTGGATATCCATAGACCCTCCAAGGGCCTGGGCGTCTTATTCTTGATATCCCCATGAGGTATTGGCTCAGCGACTCAAAGTCATCGTACTCGAGAATTCGGCTTTGGAATTTGTCGGGTCTGAGACGCGACCCGGCTGCGGGAGATGCCGCACGAACAAGACGACCTGACTGTGGTGGTGACTGTGGCGCCGCCCGCACGCCCCTCCGTGCTTCCTCCTGCTGTGCCCTCCGGAGAGCATCGGGATCGCTTGTGGTGTCCGGATGGTACAGTGGCATCCTCATCCAGCACCGGGCCGGGGGTGAGCTGGAACTTGTACCGACCACGTGGAATCTGCGATACTGGTCCGCGTGCGCAATCGACCAGGCGGCAAACCAGTTGACAAGACTCTGCTCGTCGCGGGCATCAATCTCCTCGTCGACGAAGAGGAGAGGAGTCGCATAAGACTGGTCAGGTATGACTGCCGGGCGAGGGCCGATCATATCCAGCATCGCCAGTGCTAGTTCGTACCGAGCCGGAGTGTCGCGGTCCTGATAGTGCTCAGCTGCGACATGATCCAGAAACCGGACAATGTCCTGGGGCACCATGAGAAGTTTTCGGGCCCCACTGCCGCTGTGGTTGCTCGGCGGCAGCGACAACACGAGGTCAAGGGCCTGGACCGGCTCCGCGATGTAAAAGCTCGGCGTCAACAGAAAGACGTGATTGTGTGGGAACAGGCGGATCGGCTGGATATCGAAGGGTCCTCTTGGCTCGTCGCCGGCCAGTTCTGGAATCGACGGCATCAGGGCCGGTGATGTGCGGCCCTTGTCCGGCCAGAGCCATACGAGGTGATTGCGGCCGTTGCTCAGGAATCCGACTAGCGAGGGGACCTGCCTCAGCAATGACATGGCCGATTCGTGAACGATGAGCACCGCCGAGTCTTGCTCCCTACTGGCCAGCTCGAGGAAAGCATTCCAGCTTCCATCCTGCATGGGCACGAATATCTCGGCATCGGGATTGCACTCGCGAAGCCAGAGCATCAGCTGGAAGCAGTAAGGTGCCTTGGAAGGTGGGAAGAGCAGATAAAAGAGATGTTTGTGGGCCTCAACGTCCTCCGACTTGGGCGCCACGAGGCTGCTGTAAAGTGACTCGTCCATCCCGAAGACAGTATCCATGATCTGCTGGCGGTCGGAGAGCCCGCTAGGCAGCGGCTGCGGGTCCCAGTTCAGGAACGCGGAGATATCGACGTGTGAGATGAAGACGTGGTACTTGAGCGGGCTGTCTTCTCCGCTCGGGGCCAAGCCCTCCTCGGCCTCGAGCTCCGGGAACGCCCAGTCGTCCATTCTGGACGGGTACGCCAAGATGTTGTAGCCCGGCCTGGCGAAGACGATCCCAGACGCGCGGGCCTTGAGCTGCTCGGCGACATTGGACAGCGCCTCCTCACCGTGCTCCGCGGGGCTGGTCAAATTACCATGCCAAAAAGGCTCTCCATGCCAGCGCATGGTTTGGCGAGCAAGAAAGGTGTCGGCGAGGCACGTGTGACTGAAGTGCACAGACTCCTCTGCCAGGAAGTCCGGAAGCCAGGGTCTCTCGTTTGGAATGCCCCTGAAACAAACCTCCAGGCTGGTGCCGGATGCGACCCCGAACACGGTCTTTTTCGTGACGTCTTGCGTTGAGAATCGCGCCGCCCGTTCGGCGACCACAGGGCTGTCGAGGTCCATAGGAATAGTGTCGCCGTCGTTATCGGCGGTAGGGTTTTCGTCACCACTGGGAGCGATGGGGTCATCGAGCTCCATGGCGGTGCTTGAGATGGCCTTGGGGCTCTCGCAATCGGCAAAGTGCACCGACTTGCGCTTCTTGGTGCGTGTTGCGCCTGGAGCTGCAGCCTCCTCTGCCTGCCGCTTCTCCGCGGTGCCACTAGTGCTCTTTCCTGCTGCAGCCTCCTCTGCCTGCCACTTCTCTATGGTGCCACTTGTGCTGCTTCCTGCTGCAGCCTCCTCGGGCACGTCAGGCTCGGGCACGTCAGGCTCGGGCACGTCAGGCTCGGGCGCGTACCCCTCAGCGGCGGCCGCACCCCTGTTCCCCAAAGTCAGCGCCTCGGCCAACGCGCTGGCCCGAAGGGCGGCAGGGTCCACGTGCGACGCAAAAACGACATCTTGCAGCGACAAGCCGGGACTGGCATTCTCCAGGTCTCGTCCCCTTAGTTGCACTTTCCTCTTGGTGGAGAGGTTCCAAAACTTTCCGCCGCTGGCGCTGGGATCTGACTGTTCCAACAGGGGATTTACTGGGATTTCGCTCGAACTCTTACGGCGCGGCTTCCGTTTCTTGCCATCGATGAAGACATTGCGTATTATCGGTGCGCTTTTGCGGGCTGTCCGGCTGGCTGTATTCTTGGCAGCCGCTGCAGATCGTTGGCCTGCGAGTGGCTTGGAGAGCGCGCCGGTCCCGGATCCGAGAGGCCTCGCAGTCCCTTGGTAGCCCGTGGCTGACTTGACTCCTGCGTCGACGGTTGCCTTGCCCTGGACTGCCGAGTCCATGGAGGAGGAGCTGGCTGTGCGTTTGGGAGCAGCGGCCTTTGGTTTGGCCCCGAGGATCCCCGTGGAAGTGCGCCGTTGGCCACGTAGCGCGGCGGGACGCCTAGATTGGTGCGGCCGATTCTCCTTCTGCTTGCCCAGAGCGTGCGGGTTTGCATCGTCAGCCGAGTCCGATCTGGAGTGGCTGGGAGCCTCGGCCGCCGGAGACCCGACGTCACTCTCATCAGATATCTCGCTCTCAGACTCGGGGAGGTCAGGGTATGAAATTGGATCCAGGCCCAGGCGCACCCGCCTCGCATTTTTGTTTTCCCTTCGTTCAATCTCGGCGGCCTTTGCTTGCCTCCATTGGGAGATTACTTCGTGCTGTGGTGGCTTCAGCCCGGCCGCAATCTCATGCTTGGTCCGCTCCCATTCCTCCTTCAGAACGTCGCTAATTTCCTCGGCCGGCTCCCAGGACCAGTCTTTGAAGGCATAATTTGCCCACTCAATCAGATACTTCTTGGTTCCGTCACGTATAACCTTCTCTGCATGAAGCGCCTCGACCTCGTACATGTGGTCCGGCCCGTACTCCTGGTCCTCAGATGAGGCAACCGAGACTTGGTCATCGTAGTCCTGCTCTTCTGGCGGCACGATCGCGGGGTCTGCAGACGCTGCTTTTGGAGCCAACACCACTGGCTCGAGTGGGCCACCTGGGGCCTCGGGCGTGGCCGTACGCGCCTTGTCTGGTGCTGACGCGCTGGTCGAAGGCAGAGCACCCTGCCGCGCCGCCATGGCTGGGGTGGTTCGGTTTCGAGATGGGCGCTGCGTTGCGATTGAGGACGGGATTTGCACAGATGCCCTGGCCGCATTGTGCAGTATCCGGTGGTTCCCGCACCGGGGAGTAGCAAGTATGGCGTCGTTTGGCTGTGACGAAGAAATCGCGGTGCTTGCTCGTTTGTCGAGGAAGGACAGCCCCATGTCGGAATTCGATGCACGTGACCTTTGAGGCATGGATCGGCTCCCAAGAGCCCAACCAATTTTGTGACGCCAACCAAGACGCTAAGCAACGACGGCGCTTGTGCCACGATTGCAGGTCGTGGTGATGAACCAAGCGTGGATATTGCCACACATTGGTTGCGCCGGGCTCTGGCGGCGTCTACATCCCACCGCTCCAAGGGGGGAAGGCTAGGGAAAGGAGGCAGTAAGTCGCAAATTGACACTTCTATTTCTCCTCAATCTCGTCGAAACTTTGCGCCAGCCATGGCCGTTTCCGCAAGTCCCGTCTGATCACCTACCCACTTGGCGGCCTGGACCATCGAATCTCAACTTCACCTCGACGTGGCGGGAAACCATCAAGCGAAAACAAAAGGTAGATCTAATGGCGTGGAGGCTGCTGCGAGTTGGTTCCTTGAAGAACTCGACTAACCAGGAGAGCCGCGGCGGCCACCGATCCGACGCTGATACTGGCGACGGTGCAAGTACCTACCACATGGGATTCGCCATCACGCAAATACCGCCGCTGTTCTAGGCAGCGCCCATCACCTCCAGGCTGTCACACTCAGCACAGCCCACCATGACTGTAGCTAGGAGTGCTAAATTTACCACTCGCACTGCTCGCAGGCTGTACCACCAACCACCTTGCCGATGGATTGTATTGTCATCAGTCCGTGGTCTGCTGCGCCAGGTCGTGCGACAAGGCAACCGCCTAGAACACCTGGCACATTCCAACAAAGAAGGAAAAAATGCACGGCGCAATTGACCATAGTCTTGCCACCAGAGGAAGGGAAAGCAAATTAGTAGGCAACAACCTGGGAAGCATGAGGGGAGAGAAAACATGCAAAAGGAAAAGGGCATTGCGAAAAAGAAATCGGAAAAGGAGGAGCGCGATTGAGTCGAATGAGCCTCCAGTCAATCACGCTGGTGGGCCTCAATTGTTCGTCCAGTTCTCGGGGTGTTCTAAGCCTCGATCCGTAGGTGGGTTTGCGCTGGTGTGGGGCCACCATAGGTACCCCAGGGGAGGTTGCTGCCACTTGCTTGAATGTAATGTCACCACCTCTCCGTCCATCTTCAGATGGGCCTTTTCTTTGCAACCTGCATCATCGACTTTTCCTTTCTAAAAAACAAACCCGCGCTCCAGGCCACATCGCAAGATACAGCTGGCTACAACACACCCACCGCCCTTCTCGACAACAGCATTCCCTGTACGATTTACCCCTCGCCGTCAAAATGGCCAACGACGAGTACGACGTAGGTTACTCCCCTCCCCGCCCGCCGCCATGCCCTCCTCCCCTGCCAGCTTGACATTGCTCCCTCCAACCATGTCGCCCTTGGCTGACCACGGCGACGTTGCGCGCGCAGTTTCTCTTTAAAGGTGAAGATCCAGACCTCCGGCGGTTGCCCTCGCGCCTGTCGACCCGACCGAGTCGGCCGGCCTCCCCTCGCTGTTGCCCCCTGCTTACCGTGCCTCGATTGCAGTCGTGTTGATCGGAGACTCCGGCGTCGGCAAGTCCAACCTGCTCAGTCGATTCACCCGCAACGAGTTCAACCTCGACTCCAAGTCGACCATCGGCGTCGAGTTCGCGACCCGATCGATCCAGGTCGACTCGAAAACCATCAAGGCTCAGATTTGGGACACGGCAGGCCAGGAGCGCTACCGGGCCATCACTTCAGCCTACTACCGCGGCGCCGTCGGCGCCCTCCTCGTCTATGACATCAGCAAGCACCAGACCTACGAGAACGTGATCCGGTGGCTCAAGGAGCTTCGAGACCATGCCGACGCGAACATCGTCATCATGCTGGTCGGGAACAAGAGCGATCTGCGGCATTTGCGCGCCGTTCCGACCGAGGAAGCCAAAGCATTCGCAAGTACGTGCCACCCCTGGAAGTCCCCCACTGTCAAAGTAGTGCGATCAAGCGTCGTGCTCCTCAGAGCTAACCCACAAGCACTACAATAGGCGAGAACCATCTCTCCTTTATCGAGACTTCAGCGTTCGATGCCAGCAACGTCGAGCTTGCTTTCCAAAACATTCTGACTGGTAAGCACATTACTAGCCCCTCGCGTACTCCTGAGATGCACACAGACCCCGCCGTTGCTGGAACCAACCTCCCTGCCCCAGTACTGACATGTCGCCACAGAAATCTACCGTATCGTTTCGAGCAAGGCCCTGGACAGCGGCGACGCACAGGCGATCCCCCAAACGGGCACCACTATCCCTCTCAGCAAGACGGCGGACGACAGCGCGGCTCAGGGAGGCAAGTGCTGTTAATTTCTTCATGGCGCCGGTCGCACTGCTCATTGGGGCAGGGATGATACACACGAGGGCGTACACTGGCCGGATTTACTTCATCTGAGGGAGCATCAATTGGGCTTTTATTACGGATTTCGCTCGTGTCTTTCATGGGGTGTGACGACGATACCGGGCTGAAGGGTGGACTGCGGTGGGAGGGAAGAAAGTGTTTGTGCTATCATCTTATTTCTGTCTGTTTACGTTTTCCGCTTTGCTCTGCTCTACTACCTGCTTTTCTATCTCTCTCTTGCGGGTTGTATGGGATCCTCCAAGGGTTTTCGTGACTCTTCCGGGTCCTTGGAGTCAAGATAATATAGGCATGCGTCTGTTTAGACGGAATTCGCTCACACCCAAGTGGGTGTCGACGGCCGTCTTCCATTTGCGTTCATCGGATTGTCGACATCTTGATATCAGGTACTTATCTCCCTATGGATAGGTGCAGGAGCTGTACTATTCCCTATTGTCTGAAATTAGATGAGTGCTACCTTTGGCTACAGAGTTCCCTCGAATGGTTCGTGACATATGGCCTTGGCACGCAGACAAGAACAGAGCACCTCATGTCACTGCTGCGAATGGGATGTACGCAACCGGACAGGACAATGCAATAGAACTCGGATTCCGAGGCCTGGCCTCACCGACAAACCCGCCGTCAAAGGAGGCTGGGACTGGCCGGCCACTAAGGTTGAAAGACCCCACCACCCCGCCGGTGGGGCTCAAGCTTGGCGCGGGCTGCCAAAGCCCCACAATGCGAGGAGCGATAAGAATTGTTATCGACGGGCAGTCTGGGAAAAAAAAAAAAAAAAAAAAAAAGCAAAGGGAAGCGCAGGCGCGAGGAAGCTCCGCGAAGCACATAAAACGACCAACCACGATATCCAAATCTATCCACGCAAGACCGGGCCATTGCGCATCAAATATCCAAAGCGACTGACAATAAGGACTGGGCTGAAGTGTCGATTCTGCGATCCCAGTCTTTCGGAATGGCGTCCGTCTACAAGTCCCTCTCCAAGGGCACCTCGGACAAAGATGGCACCCCGTCGACGGGACCGCGCAGAAACAAGCAGAGGGTTCTCATCCTGTCCTCGAGGGGCGTCACTTTTCGGTGAGTCTACTACTTGACTCTCCCAGCCCTGCGTGAAGGAAGAATTGACCCTGACGCTGACCATTCAATACTGCAGGCACCGCCATCTCCTAAATGATCTCGCGGCCATGCTGCCGCACGGCAAGAAGGACGTCAAGTTTGATTCCAAGTCGAAGCTTTATCAGCTGAACGAGCTGGCCGAGCTGTACAACTGCAACAACGTCCTATTCTTTGAGGCGCGCAAGGGACAGGATCTTTACGTGTGGGCATCAAAAGTGCCCAACGGCCCAACCGTGAAGATGCATCTCCAGAACTGTAAGGCCACGGACGACTCGCGCGAAGGGCATGGGACAGTTGCGACATGTCAAGGGAGCAATGGAGGGAACGTTGTGCTGACCACCGCCCCAAAATGCACAGTACACACGATGGACGAGCTCAACTTTACCGGAAACTGCCTCAAGGGATCGCGCCCGATCCTGTCGTTCGATGCGGCGTTCGAGAAGGAGGCGCACTATCGCGTCATCAAGGAGTTGTTTCTGCATATATTTGGCGTCCCCGAGGGCGCCAGGAAATCGAAGCCGTTTGTCGACCACGTCATGGGCTTCAGCATAGCAGACGGCAAGATCTGGGTGCGGAACTACCAGATCAACGAGGTCGAGCAGACCAAGGGCGGCGGCGGCGATGGCGAGGACGGCGAGGAGGAGGAGGAGGACGGCAAGAAGAAGAAGAGCAGCAGCAGGAGCAAGAGCGGGGGCAGCAAGGACACGGACATCAACCTGGTGGAGATTGGGCCGAGGTTCGTGCTCACGCCCGTGGTGATCCAGGAGGGCGCGTTCGGCGGGCCCATAATATACGAGAACAAGCAGTTCGTGTCGCCGAACCAGGTGCGCGCCGACCTGAGGAGGAAGAAGGCTGGGCGGCAGCACCTCCGCACGAGCCAGCAGGCCGACAGGACGGCCAAGAAGGGCGACCTGGGCCTGCGGACCGAAGGCGGCAAGAGGAAGCGGGAAGACGCGTTAGATACCCAGAAGCTGTTTGCATGATTCGCTTGTTTGCTGGGAGCGGGGGTTTGCTTTTGTGCCGAGATAGTGTAGGAAGCTCGGGTTGTTTCAAGCTGGGATAATGTTTGCAGCCAGACGCACCTCCGACGCCTCACAGTCTTTCTGGTTGTGACTACGAGATGCTATATGGTGCCCAAGTCACCTCTTGACCAATGCGTCGAGAAAGTAAACGACATGCTGTATAATGCGTGTCTGTGTCTTCTGCTGATTTCTCAACTATCGGAAGCTCAACTAGGGTTTCACTCGGTCCGGAGGTCATTCGGCAGCCCCCAGGGTATGCAGGTTGGGGTGGCTAAGACTCCCCGCTCTCCCCTGGACAGTTGCGTCGGATCCCTGCCAGATGCGGGTTCATGGGTCCATCCTGCTGGTCAGCCACCCCGAAAGCTGGGGTGCTGGACAACTGACGCGATTGATCGGTTCTGGCCACGACTTTTAAAATAAATAAATAAATACTGATAACCGCTGCTCCTCGACTGCACCACCGCTCCCGTCCTCCTTCCTTCTCTTTTCTTGTTTGCAGTTCCAACCCGCCCGACATCACACGATAACAACCAGACGCGCGAGGATCCGAAACGCAGCAATGGCGGAACCCCAGCCCGCCGCTCCGGCAGCGCCACGAACGGTGCTGCGCGGAGCTTTATCCCAGATGCCCCAGAGCATCATCACCACCATCTCTCATCAACACCTGGACAACCCCAACGGCGGGGTTGAAACCGTCTGAGTGAAAAGGGGGATTCGCGCCTCATCAAAGTGAGGCGAGGGTTCGGAGCTGCCATCCGCTTGTAGGACTCGGCCAGACCAAACCCAGATTACCCCCTGGACTTCGGCGACTTGTCTGTTGATAGTCGTTTGTCCTGGCGAGGTGAAGCCGTTCTACGCAGAGCGGCGATCTTTTCACTTTTGTCATCTTTTCTTCTTGTGTTGCTATCATTTTCTTCTCTCCGTGCCCGATCTCAAGTCACCCAGCAGTGCCGCTCCTCGTTCACATCGCTTTGAGACAGCATAACGCGCCATACACCTTGTGCTACCAAGATCCCCAACAAACCACCGTACATTACGTCTCCCAGGGGGTTTGTCCTAGTACATACGTACCTGGTTTCACAGTCACGAACAACATTTCGAATCTCGCAAACAAACATGGCGGCTGTCAGCACCATGCCCATGCCTTTGCAGTGGTCAGATCCCCAGCGTTGGGGCGACCTGGACGGCAGCCCCGACCTTTTGGCTCGCAGCAGTTTCACAGCGGTCCTCGCATTCATTGCCGGAGCCTGCAGTCCTGGCTCTGGCCTGGAAACGCTACCCGGGGAGCTTATCCTCGAGGTTTTCAAGGGCCTCAACCTTGCGAGCGCTGTCGCACTCTCAGCCACCTGCAAACGAGTCCGGCAGCTCTTCATGAGCCACAGGTCCCATATCGTCTTGTCGATACTGCCGTCCGACCCGGATGTCAGCCCAGCAGATGGCTTGTGTCAAGTCGCGGCCATGGGGCCGGGTGACCTCACCGTCCCCTGGGGCACATGGCTAGACAAGGAGGTCTGGTTCAAACGCAAGATGCTTTGCCCCGGTGGGCAGTTGCCAGCCTGGATCTGCGAGGACGCCGACAAGAGAGCGGCTCCTCCAGGGGTCGCATATCTTGGCGACGCCGAGGTCGATCGGCTCCTGGAGGTTGCCAGGGTCGTCAGGGGATGGGAGCGCATCTTCCCACGCTTCCGCTTCTGGCAGCACCCGGAATACGCTCGAAAATTGCGGGCCCACGAGGCCATGCGGCTGCGCAGGGCGGTGTACCACTGGATGAGATACGACTACTACTTTCACCGCGGCCGCGATCGCCTCCTCCTCTACCGTCCGCTGGGACCCTTGGAGCCGTTTGGTTCCGATTCCGACGAGCGCTGCAGGAACTTCGTCCGCATGCTCGACAGCGGCGAGGCATCGGAGCTTGCGGATCTGTGGATCACCGTCAAGACGGCCGTGGCGTCGATCTGCCCGAGCCTGGCCGCTGTCCGTCTAGGCGTGGTGAGTTCTCTTTTACTTGTCTATCTTGACACAAACACGGCGCGAAACCCCCCCCCCCCCAAAAAAAAAATACTGCAATATGAATGTCCATGCTAATCAAAACCGTCATGATGGGGAAAACCAACCAGGAGACGTCACTGACAGAGGAGCAGCTCGGCGGCGTCGCGTGGGGCGCGACGGAGCACGAGCATTCGATGAGCGTGTCGACAATGCTAAAGCTCGGTCCCGAAAGGCTCTTGTACTACATTGAGCACGCGCACGAGTACAGCAAGGCCAGGCTGGTGGATGAAATCGCCCGGACACGGCCGGGCATCGAATCGGACGGGGAGAGCTTGACGGCGGCCATCTGCGTGGTGTATCGGGAGCGATACGATCATTGCGTTTCACGGGAAGCCCCAGCGCCGCCCAGTCCGTTCTCGTCCCCGCGAGAGCCGTTTGGTGGTATTTTGGACTGGGAAGAGGACGGGGTCGAGGCGCTGCGAGGTAGTGTGAAGGCTGGGTTTGGGCTGAGGTGGTCGGGTAGTAGCGAGGAGGAGGAGGGTGATGATGATGATGTAGACGAAGAAGATGGTGGCCATAATATGTTGTTAGGAGACCTGGGGCTCTAGCTGACGAGGAGCCGATCTCCTGCCCCGTTACGAGGCCCAAAGTAAAACGTGCACCTCTGCACCACCTGCTGCACCTACCAAAAGGAGCGACTTTGACAACACGCAGCTTCAAATTTGCTGTGGAAATTTTACTTACAAGTACTACTACGCGCAAGGCATTCTCATCGGATTCCTTTTCCTATTTCTTATCTCTTCTGCTTAGGAGGTTCGTATGTGTTTTTATGCTATGAGCGTGGTCAAGGCAGATTTGGGTTTGGTGTTTGAGGTGCACTTTCTATTTCGGGCCCCGTGCCCATGCCGACCGCTTCCTCTGGTAACAGTAATGCCACCCATGATGCAAATCTGATGCGCACTCGCACACCATCCGTCTTTTTCTGCATCGCCCAACAGACAAGCATGAATCCAATAATACATAAATCTAGATACGGACCCATCTAGAGGTTCAAAAGCGCGTCGCAGATCCATGCTTTGACATGATGCGTTTTATTCGTCCATGTACAGTGATGTCGCACAAGATGCGCGTGATGATTTATTTGGCGTTTTTCAGCGCTCGTAGGGCCCGAGCTTCACGCGCCACTATCGCACGCACGCTCAACCCAACCTGGGACTAAAATCATCTCGACCACCGACACACCACCAGAATAAGACGCAACCAACCCTCTTTTTTTTTGTCCTAACCCAACCCACGCGTCCGCGCTCTTTGGGCGGTGGGCGCTATAAGTCGGCAGGCGCTTGTTTCGCCCTCTTGTAGCAGCCCGCTCCGCAACTTTTTTGCTTTTTTGATTGAAGCGATATCCGCAGGCGCAGTCCGCCACCCCAGCCATCTCATTGAGCTTGGGCGCTTGGGTGCAATTTTACGCAGGCGAGGCCGACCTAGAACACGTCTGACCACGGCGCTCAAGGCTCTGATAAGAGACACGTACCAGGACTGCTAGGTCCAGTTCCCGACTCGAGGTAGGTCGATGCATGACATTGTGCTGCCTCTCCTCGAGTTGTCTTCTCGCCGTCATGGGTCCAGCACCAAACACATGGGCGACCTACCTACCTAGGTACCCACTTGCTCTCTAAATACACCATATCGCTAACCTCCCAAAGTTCGGTTCCGTGTCTTAAAGTACGCCGACAGAGGCCTTCCTGTCCGGCTGGTGAGCCCCTTGGCCTCTGGATGATACGTCCAAGGATCGCAAGCCGCCCTGCGCCTCGCTTTCCCGGGGCGCTATAGCCCTCGCCGGCTTCCGGCTCGCTGCTGGGCCCAGGCGTCGTGATGGAGGATGTCGACCGCGATGTGGTCATGGAGGGCGTCAGCGCGGCGCCCTCGGCGTCTGGGTCGGTGCACTGTGGTGGCTTCGTCGACCCGCGCGACCTGTCGATGCCCTCCCGCGAGAACTCCAACGATGTCCAGAGCTTCTTCGGCGGCCTGGACGGCAACGACTCGGACGACGAAGACCGCGTGTTTGACCCCCAGGAGTATCCCCAGTACATGCGGAGGCGCGGCCAGCTACCCACCGGCTGCTGCTACGACGACCGCATGAAGCTGCACGCCAACGCCGACTTCGGATCCTCGCCTCATCACCCGGAGGATCCTTCCCGCATCGAGGAAATCTTCAAAACCTTCAAGCGCGCCAACCTCGTCTTCAACGGCCCCGATTCCGAGCTGCTCGAGATCCTCAAAACCAACCCCAACGCCTACCTGTGGCGTATCCCTGCCCGGGAGGCGACAGAAGAGGAGATATGTCTGACGCACGACCCCAAGCACTACGCTTGGGTGCAGTCCCTTGCCGAGACCCCGACCCAGGAGCTGCGCGAACTTTCGAGGCGGTTGGATCAAGGCCGCGCTTCGCTTTACGTCGGTAGTATGACGTATGAGGCGTCCTTGGTCTCAGCCGGCGGTGCCATCGAAACGTGCAAGGCCGTCGTGTCGGGAGAGGTCAAGAACGCCTTTGCCGTCATCCGGCCGCCCGGCCACCACGCCGAGTGGGACGCACCCATGGGCTTTTGTCTGTTCAACAACGTCCCCGTCGCGGCCAAGGTGTGCCAAAAGGAGTTTCCCGACACGTGCCGAAAAATCCTCATCGTGGACTGGGATGTCCACCACGGCAACGGAATTCAGAACATCTTTTACGACGACCCCAACGTTCTGTACATCTCCACGCACGTCTACGACGGCGGCGAGTTCTACCCTGGCAGGCCGGAGAACCCGACCATTCCTGACGGCGGCATCGACAAATGCGGCGCTAGAGACGGGCTCGGTCGAAACGTCAACATCGGATGGGACAAGCAAGGCATGGGCGACGGCGAGTACATGGCGGCTTTCCAGAAAATCATAATGCCCATCAGCCGCGAGTTCGACCCGGACCTGGTCATCATCTCGTCCGGGTTCGACGCCGCGGCAGGCGATCAGCTCGGAGGCTGCTTCGTGTCGCCCGAATGCTACGCCCACATGACGCACATGCTCATGTCGCTCGCCGAGGGAAGGGTGGCCGTCTGCCTCGAGGGTGGCTACAACCTCCACGCCATCTCGCAGTCGGCGCTATCCGTCGTCAGGACGCTGATGGGTGAGCCGCCGCCGAGGCTGCCGGGCGGCCTGCCGCCAATCTGCAAGGAGGCCGCCCGCCTCCTGTTCCAGGTCCAGGCGTTCCAGGCGCCCTTCTGGGAGTGCATGAGGCCGGGAGTCGTCGACGTCCCGGAAGCGATACAGGTCGGCGCCGAGCGCCTTCACGACGTGGTCAGGGAGGCGCAGCGGCAGAGGCTCGCCCAAGAGTTTGGGATGCTCCCGCTGTACATCCAGCGTGAGCACGCCTACAGGTCGTTTGAGAACCAGGTCTTGGTGACTCCGGACATCAACGATGCGCGCAAGATCATAGTCATCATACACGATCCGTAAGTCTACCTTTGCATCAGCAGCCTTACGTCATGAGAGACGAAATCATTGTGCTCACCGACAGCATTTGAACACAGCCCCGAGATTCTTGCTCAGCCGGATCCCCTGGACAACTCTCTCAGTGCCCATAATTCCTGGATTGTGAGTTTCATGAATAACCGGCCGGCTGGGCGCCGCTTTTTCTTCATCGCTAACAAGGGAAACAGGCCGATGGTGTGCACGGGTACGTCAGCTGGGCCATCAAGGAGAAGTTCGGTGTTATTGACATCAACGTCCCACAATACGTCACCCTTCCTGAGGTAGGTTCCCTTCTTGCAAAGACGGGCGGCCGGCAGTGGCTGACAGACTGGCGTCGTTAATCCTCCTTGCAGGACACGGATTCTTTCACGATGCCGACGCCTGAAAGCTTGCTGCAACGGCAGATCCAGGAGCTCGTCGAATATGTTTGGGACAACTACCTCCAGCTGTACGACAACGTCCAGGACATCATCCTGATCGGGGTCGGCGCGGCCTACCTGGGCATCAAAACGCTCCTGATCAACAGGGAGTGCAAGTCCCGCCTCACCGGCGTTCTCAGCTTCGTTACTGGCAACCTGCGGCCCGTTAAGAGCGACACCGACCCGGAGCTCTCGACCTGGTACAAGAACAACTCGCGCATCTACGTCGGCGGCGCGCACGCGTGCTGGCAGAGCGAGGACCTCGCCAACAAGGTCAAGAAGCGCCGGTTCGGTTCAGTGCTGCGCAGCCCGCACGACGGTCTGAACCAGATGATGAAGCACCACGCCGACGAGGCCCGCGACTGGATCCTGGCCCGCGTCAGCCAGTCTCCCAGCCTGGACGGCGACACGACCGAGGAAGAGGACGGGGCGCTGGTCTAGAAGGTCAACCCCGCCCGGAACCACCTCACCCGGGCCCGGAAACGACTCCAAGCTGCGACTTTGCCGCCGCACACCAGACAACTTCGATCTACGACTGTGTCGCCGGGCACCAAAAAAACTCAGTCTACGACTTGGCCGACAGGCACTGCTGCGGCCAGTCGAGCCTCGAGGAAGTCTAAATGATCGATTCTCATTCGCTATGAGGCATGATGCGTTGTTTTTTTTTTCTTTTTCTTGTCTGTTGTTTCCCATTCGTATCTCGGCCAAGGCAAATTTCATGCTCCGTTTTTGTGCCTGGGGTTGACGTCTATTTCTCTCGAGCGTCATGTTGAAAACGCCGAGGGAGTTCCGATAGGGAGAGAGGGGTATCATACGGGACTGGACGTGGGCAGGGAGGATGAGAATGGCCACCTGCGACCACCTGAGGCACGCCACGAGGCCGCAGGTGTTACAAGCAGGCCTCTGCTCCAAGGATGGGGCACTGAAGGGCGGTACTGAGCAGTGCGCTGGGTGCAAAGTTGCTTGCGCTGGCTGGGGCGGTCCTCAGTAGGCCACCTTCCTTTTTATACCTGGATCCTTAGGCGCGTCTCTCTTTCATCTGTTCCCTGATCACGAATCACTTGATCTGTGATCTGTAGACAGATCACCTTTGATCTGTGATCTGCAGAGAGATCATATATCTGTTGAAAGGGAAGAAGTGGAGGAAAGAAACCCTTTTCAGCAAAATCACCCTAGTTTACTAAAGCCCGGCCACGTGACCTGCGCTTCTCCCGCGTAATCTCTCCAGCTGCTCTCAATCGGCCAAACCCGACTTGATGCCTAGAGCCACCAAAGCATGTAACCTAAAACGAGCTGCCAGAACGTGAAGGGAAAAGTGCGATGATCATTGCTAATTTAGGCCTTACGGATCCGTCGCGGTAGGAAAAGGGCTTAAAAGTAGCAAATGCGGGCCTGTGTGTGTGCCTTGCGTGCACTCCATAATTAATCCTTCCTTTATACTTGCTTTGAAATTTTGAAATATGCCCTTATATTTTTACGGAAATTCCACGCTTTTTTTTAATAATTTTTATTGCCCTATGTTACAACCAGCGCTACCAGGCGACAGCGGTCAGGAGGCTGGGCCGAACCCCAGCAGGCCCGCACCCACGTAAGCAGGAAGAGGTCACGTGAGTAGGATCTCTGGATCTGTTTACAGATCTGTTAACTCAAGTTATATTCAAGGCACCAAGACCACTCTTCTACCAGAACCCTTCCAAGTCACGTGCAAGGCCACATTGCAGCCAGCACTGCTCAATACTTCCCCTAGGTGCCCTTACCTTGGGAACAGAAGGCTTCCCTGTTTGTAACAAAGAACAGGATGACATTCGGGTACCATTCGTCGATTCGCCGAACCCAGGACAGGTACGAGGGATTTTATGCTCGGTATGGGAAATTCCATAACCGTCATGAGGATTTTCATCTGGAGAGTCTGCAGCTGAGAACCGCGCTCTTTACAGCCCCGGCAAACCCCTTGCCAATATGCCGACCATCGGGTTGCGGCTGAGCAGCGCCCAAGGCCCGAAACCGGGCACTTGCAAAAGGCGCAGCCTTGCCTCTCGACGCAGCCCTTGAAGCATGCCTTCTCCATCACCAAGACCTCGCCTCCCACAAGTGTGTTTTTTCTGTGTTTGCGAGGATGGACATCCTCCCTTCCCCGCCAGGCGCGGCCCCGGTCGACCCAACGCCCTA
Source organism: Magnaporthiopsis rhizophila (assembly GCA_003049465.1). NCBI lineage: Eukaryota > Fungi > Ascomycota > Sordariomycetes > Magnaporthales > Magnaporthaceae > Magnaporthiopsis > Magnaporthiopsis rhizophila. The sequence continues at coordinate 142,742 of PYSS01000033.1, read as the reverse complement.
CGTCGGCGACGACGACGACGTCCGGTGGGATGGCGGCCCATTCCTCCACTTCGCCTGCCGCCGCGGCTGGCTCGCCAACGTGCCGCCGCACCTGCGTCGGTGCGCCTGCCCGGTCCGGTGGCGCGACCGGCGCTACTACGAGCCCATCGCCGCCGGCGAAAAGGAGCGGTTTCTACAGACATGGCTCTTTTTCGGCCTGCTTGCCGAGCTGTATGGCCACAACGACGAAGAGGGCCCGGCTGGCTGTGGTGGCGGGTCCGCGGCCGCGACCGTGTCGACGTCCGACTCGAAGACGGCCGGGATCGAGGCGCTGTACGCCAAATTCATCGGGCCCGCCGCGGCCGAGTCTTTGGAGGGAGGCGGCCCAGGAGCAGCGGCAGCGGCAGCGGCAGCGACACCCACGCAGGGAGAAAGGTACCTCACCGCCGCCATCCTGGACGACCCGCAAGAGGCGCAGACGATCATCGAGCACTTCCGGCGCAGGCACACGGCCAGCGGCCCCGACGCGCTGGTTGCCTACGTGAACCGCTTCTACGATGCCCTCCGCCTCGTCAACGGTATGGTCGGCTACCTCAGCACCGCGACCCCGGAGCAGGCTGCCGGCTTCCGCGCGTCGATCGGGGTCTCCATCGCGGCGCTTGGCGAGCTTTGCACCTCGCTGCTGCAGGTGCTGGCCCCGGCGTTTGGCCTGCCGCGGGACGCCGTCCGCGGCGGGGCCGGCATCTGGGGCGGCCAGCGTCCGTACGGCGGCTCCGGCGACGCGGCCGGGCCGGAAAGGGGAGGAGGCGGCGGGTGGTGTAGAAGCGACGTGGAGAGGGTGCGGCAAACGTTTTACGGGCTGGCGACGAGGCAGTTCCTAAGCCGCATGCGAAAGCCGCCGGCGCCCACCGTCGGGGGCGGGGAGTTCTCACACGCGGGGTGCGGGCTGCAAATGTGCCTGGCCGGCCAGATTGATCCACGCACCTACAAGCTGACGCACGCCGAGGGATGCAGCGGATGCGAGATTCTTGGAGTGAACCAGGACGAGGTCAAGAGCATCTTGCGAGAGGGCAACAGTTTCCCGGTGCTTTGGCTAAAGGTGGTTGGGGATAACGGCGGCGGAGGAGAGGGCACAGTCACGGTGCACGTTGAAGAACACACACCAGACAAGCGCTATATTGCCTTGTCGCACGTGAGTCGCTTTCGATTCCGGTCTTGTCTCCATTTGGGCATGGCATGTACTAACGACTCGCTCCAGGTATGGGCAGATGGTCTGGGCAACCAGACGGCCAACGCCCTCCAGTCGTGCCAGATATACCGGCTAGCACAGCTGATACGGAAGCTCCCGCCTCCTGATGTCAATAACGAAACAGGCGGCGGCAACGAGCAAACTCTTTCGGGCCCAGGGGACTATTGGTTTTGGATAGACACCCTTTGCTGCCCCATCGACCTCGCGGAGAAGAATATCGCGCTCGAACGCATAGCCGACGTTTACATCCAAGCGGATCACGTCCTGGTCCTCGACAAGGCAATCTCCGCCTTTGAGGCCGCGGGCGACGGGCCGGCCAAAACCGCCGAGAACTGCTTGCGAATCGTGGGCCTGACCACTTGGATGAGGCGGCTGTGGACGCTCCAAGAGGGCGCTTTGGCCAAATCCTTGTATTTCCAGTTCAGGGACAAGGCCATCAGCTTAAACGTCGAGGCCGCCAGGCTTTCAGCCTTTGCGACTGCTGATCTGCGGTACAAGGTCATCTCGGACTCGGTGCTGCTCGAGATGCACCGCCTGGGCAGTCTCTGCAAGCCCCGGCCCGCATCGGGAGAGGCCGCCGACCACGCCCTCTCGGGGCTCGAGGCCCTGCAGTCGTGCCTATACTTTCGATCAGTCTCCGTCGCGAGCGACGAGCCCCTCTGCATCGCCACCCTGCTCTCTCTCGATCCCCACGACCTCGTGGACCGCTCTACGGCCAGGCCGTGCCGCCAGCAGCGCATGGCGCTGGTGTGGCAAAAGGTCGCCGCCCGGGGCGCCGACCGCTTCCCGGCACGCGTCATCTTCCACAACGACCAGCGCCTGGGCCTCGCGTCGCTGGCTGGGTGGCGCTGGGCGCCCAGGTCCCTGCTGCCGCGCCTCGAGACGGGAATCAGCTTCATCAGCGCGACGACCCGGTTCTGGTTTTCCAAGGCTGGGGATGATGGCAGCAGCGGCGGCGGCAGGGACTACCTCGGGACCGTGACGCCGCGCGGGCTCAAGGTCTCGTTCCCGGGGACGCGCATCCGCCTTAAACCGTGGGGCGACCGGGGTGGCAGCGTGGGCAGCGGGAGGGTCTGGCCCTGGAGCCTGGTGACGCGGCACGTTGTCGAATCGAACCTGTTCTGCCGCGACGTCCGCACGGGTCGTTGGTTCTCGCTGGCGGATCAGGTGCGCGGGGAGCACATTGCGGACTGGACGTGGGAAGAGTATGAGAAGAATGACGAGGGGCTGCTCAGGGCGGATAAAAAAAGGCCCAGGGAAGGGGAACGGCCGTCGCAGCCCATATTTAACGAGCTGGCTCGCCCGCTGCTGAGTGTTTCCAAGGACGGAGAAAACAACAACGGGGCAGCGGCGGGGCTTGTGCTCATCAGAGACGTCCGCAACGACGAGTTCATGTCGGGTCAGCAGTCCGACTCGGTCCACCTGCTCGCTAGAGTCCAGGACGAAGCCACCACCATTCAAAACGATGGGAAAGAAGCCGCCGCCGCCACGCAGCAGCACGTGCACGCATGCCTCACCGTGACCATGAGCCCGCTGCCCGCCGCCGTGTGGCCGGGCATGGACCGGCTCCGCGCCGTGGCGGCCGAGGTCTTCGCGTCCGACGTCAACCGGGAGCTGCTCCGGTTTCTGGACGGCCAGCCGGGCGGCGCAGACCCGGATCCGGAGGACGCCGAGTGCGAGCGTCTCATCGCGGCGCTCAAGGACGAGATGAAGCGGGCGGCCCAGGCGGCGCTGGACCAGGACGCCGAGGGCCGCCTGGAAGAGGTGACCAAGGAGTTCCTCGGGGACGGCAAAAGGGCCGACGTTTGGAAGACACTCCCTTTTCAGTTCCCCTATGAGATCGAGGTGGAAGAAATGCCTGGCGACCAGGTCTGGGTTGTTGATGGGCCGGTCGTCGAGGACGGGACATGCCAGGACGCGTGCTGTCAATAACGGGTGGGTCACGACCGGGGTGCCACTCAGTAGGTACCCACATGACTTGAATGCTCGAGGGTAGGATTTTGCGAAGCAGACAAGGGAGAGAAAAAAAAAAAAAAAGCCAATAAATGGAGTGTTTGGGGAATCCGAAGAGTCATTGCGATAACGACCATCTCTCCGGTGCCTCGCGCCCCCGCCGGCGCCCAACGCCCCAGCGCCTTTCGTCGGAGTCTAAAAGGCCCCGGGTATTGCCGCAACAGCAGATATTCCGCAAAACCCAGCTCGATTATAACGCCCACGTAAGGGTACATATCGAAACAAATTTGCATTACATTGCTGTTTTAAATAGGACATGTATAGAATATGGATAAGATTTGGATAGGATATAAACTGGATGTGAGCAAATGTAAATAAGAAATAAATAAAATACGAATAAAATATAATGTTATAATGCTGTGTAATTTACGGTGCTTATTTGCGCGACATTTCACTAGCAAGGTCCTTTGATCTGGTTTTTATATTTTGTTTTTGCTCTGTACGTCCATCTCGATCTGGTTTGTATGACCCTATCTACCAAAAAAAAAAAAAAAAAAAAACCACCCTCCCGTCCTGTATCTCCTTGTTCGGCACCTCCATGCCAGTCACCCGTTTCAAGTAAGAGCAGGGCAAGACGTCCAACTATCTGATGCAAAGCCCAATTTGAAAGTCACTGGTGTTGTTGCTGTGTAATTAAGTCCGGTGAATTAGCATTGGGGTCGTGAAATGATGAATTTTAAGGAACAAGGCGCTAAGCTAGCTCACCGTGATCAAACCCAACCGGGATTCACTGCTCGTTCTCCTCCTCCTCCTCGGCCAGCTTGAGATGCAGAGGGGTGTAAGGGCGAGGCGGCTGAGGGATGTCCCGCGTCTGGGGCGGCTCGGCAGCGGCGTCGTCGCTCTGGGCCGGCTCGTCGTCGAGGGAGAGGGTCTGAGGCGCAGGCGACGTGAGGGTGACATCGTTCTCGAGGATCGGCATGTCGACGAGCCAGAGGAAATGGAACTCGGGCTGTCGCAGGAGCTGGCGCCAGTAGTCCCTGGTCGAGATGACGCCAGCCAGGGGGAGCTCGTCCAGGTCCAGCCACGGGCCCAGGACGTCCCTGTCCTCCAGCACGTCCTCGTTGAAGCAGACCGGGCAGGTCGCCGTGCGCGTCTGCGTCTTGAGCGTCTCGATCTTGCGCCTGCAGGCCCAGGTGAACTCCTCGATCCTCTTGGGCATCTTGGCCGTGCCCACCTGGTGCGTGCCCTCGAACCGCGGCCGCTCAGCCTCGGGGAGCGTGTGGAGCACGTCGTTGCAGAAGGTGACGGCCAGCAGGCGCGCGTGGTTGGGCAGCTCCATGCAGAGGGACCATGTCGTCCACACGTACTGGCACATTGTCGGCGGTCGTTTTCCCTTGTGGCGATCTTTAAAAAGAAGGCGGATGGCGGTGGTAGCGTGGTGGTTGTGTCCCGGTTCGGTCGGTGCCTGGGTCGGTTCGATGTCGAGGTAGGAATCAACCTGAGGTGGGAGGTAGGTAGGTAGGTAGGTAGGTAGGTAGATAGGTGGTAGGTAGGCATTGAGGAGCCTCGCGAGACGCGCTCCTTCCATATTTGCGTTGGAAAACCCGATATCAGATTCGATATTCCAGACTCGGAAGGCACGAACAATGCACCACAAACAAGGCGACGGCATGGAAAAGCGGAAATGGGGCCATTGTGCTGCAAGGAACAAAAAAGCATGCACCAAGTTCTGATTTTGATAAAAGAATTGTATTTGTATCTGGATCGTGGGTTTGCTGCAAATAATTTATCAAAGGGCGATTCTTTGTCCTGTTGCGAGGGCGATATGTGAGTGCGCCGGCGGCAAGGACAGGCAGGGCAAAGGTGATAAGTCATAAACACATCTTCTCTATCACCACAGGCTTTAGCTCATGGTCTCCAGATGATACACAGCGTTAAATCATGGGGAGTCTCACCACACCCACTTTACATCCCAGACCGAGGCATCGGTAGACGCGCCAGATCCAACCACGGCCCCAACAAATCGTCCCTGTCCAGTATGAACCTGCAGCAGGGGCGGCAGCACGTGTATTTTCCCTGCGGCCGCCAGGTCTCCGTCTTCTTGGTGCAGGACGCGGTCACCAACGCGACCTTGGACGGCACCCGCTCGCACGCCAGCTGCTGCGGCCTCCTGAGCCATGACCGGTCCCGGTCGGTCAGCGGCATGGTGTCGAGCACGTCGTCGCAAAACACGACGGCCAGCAGGATCTTGTGCTGGTCCGGCTCGCGGAGACAGTGCCTCCAGGTTGTCCATATAAAGTTGCACATCTTCGGCTGGGTAGGTCGGTGGATAGATAGGGGAGCGGACGAGCGAGGTGTGGCGCCAGGATGTCTGCCTCAGGGACGTTAGATAGTTATCCACGGACATGTCCTCGCACTTCATTTTGTACCCTGAACTCTTGCTCCGTTTCGGTATCACAAAATCTTTGACATCGCCTCCGATTTCGTCTTGCCGACCCGTTACGAGTAGCACTGGCAAAAGCCCTGCCGCGTTGTACTGTACTCACCAATGACGGTCTCTGTGAAGTTTTGTGCAACGGAACACCCAAAAGATCGCGACTCTGAAGTTGCGAGGGTAACGGGCGCAGACCGAGTAGTTCGTACAAACTACCAAGCTAGGTGGTGCGGCCGAACACGGGCGTACCACGAAAGAAAATACAGCGTAACTAAATAGAAAATCACCTCCCCGTATCCTGAAATGTATGACAAGTCGCCCAGAGTTAAAAAGGAAAATGCCGCCCCAAAACAAAGTAAATCAGCTGGCCAGGCCAGACCAGAACAGCAAAATCACACAAAGCCTCCCGCCCTTTCTTAAACCTTACCGACAGCCACCCCGGCATCCCCACTAACAGTCGTAATGGTGACGGGCGAGCTGTGGTCATTGTCCTGGTCGCCCTTGCGGGCGACCACATGCCTGTTGAACCCAGGCAGATCCTCGGCCTGCTTGACGATCCTGACGTCTTTGCCCTCGATGTCGATGCGGCCGGACCGGGTGGCGATGTTGATGTCGCCCTCCCAGCAGCCCGGAAGCCGCACGCCAATGTTGGCGCTGGTGGTGCTGTGCTTGGACCGGAAGACGCGCAGGAACTTGCCGGCGTTGGCGCTCGCGGGCGGGTCACGTTTACTCGACGCCGTGGCCGGCTGGTTCGGCAACGACCGTACGAGGGTCGGCGGGACGTTGAAGGCCGGACCACCGCCGACGGGCACGACGATGCCGCGCTCCGGATCTTCCGAACCGTGTCCGAGGTTCCGCAGGGGGGTGACCTGGCCGGGCGTTATGACGATCCCGCTGCGTTTCTTCTGGTTCGGCAGCGGCGACGGCGGGACGATGGTGGACGGGCCCCTGGCGGGCGGGACGTTAAACGCCGGACCGCCGCCGACGGGCACCACGATACCGCGCTCCGGGTCACCCATGTCCTGGCCTGGATTGTTCAGGGGCGGTAGGAGCTGGCCGGGCGAGACGACGGGCGGCTGCGGCGGTGGGGCAAGCTGCGCTGGGGGCGGCGCCGTGCTGAACTTGTTGTCGGCCTCGATCCAAAACGGCTCAAGGACGCGGAGGGCGGTGGCGCCGCTCGTCGACGTCGTCTCGAGATTGGCGAAACGCGTCGGCTCCACCGCGAGCTCGGCCGGCAGCACAGGCAGGAGGTCGACGGCGACGGTGCCCGAGGTGGAGCGGATGCGGGCCAAGTAAGTAAAGGCGACGGCGCCCTTGATGCTGCCCGACGTCGTGTGCACGTCAACCGTGTACTCGCGAGGCGGCAGCAGCTCCTCGGCCGGCCGGGCCGGGGACGTGGCGATGACGTTGGCCTGCCCCGACTGCTCCAGCTGCTGAAGCAGCACCTGGCGCGCCTGGTGCACCGGCTCCCAGAACTCGACGTTCCCAGACGTCGACTTGACCAAGAGCTTGGCGTCGCGCGGCCTGTCCTTGTCCGCCGGTTTCGGGTCGACGCCCGCCTTGATGACGCCCGACGTGGTCTCGAGCGCCAGCAGGTCGAACAGCGGCCACGAGCCCACAATGTCGGCCGACGTGGTCTTGATGGAGACGTAGCGGGAGTCGAGGCGGAAGTGGTGCGGCGCGCCGTGGTGAGCAAGCTGCTGGAGATCGTTCTCGCCGTTGACCGCCGCGCCAACCACACCGGAAACGGTCCGGACCAAGGTGGACTTCGTGACATTCATGGATAGGTTGTCGAGGAACTTGACACCCAGACTCTGCGTGGTGACCTGGAGGCTGTCGAGTTTGGCGCCCTCGGGCACGGCAACGGTGATGCGGACTTGCAGGCATGGCGACCGCTCCTTGTCGTTCCAGGGGATCTTGTGCGGGGCCTTGATCACCAGGCTCTGCGTCGACGAGTCGAAGTCCTGGCTCGCCACGATGCTCTCGTCGTTGGCCCTGAGCTGGACGGTGGCTGCTGCATTGCCGTCAGCTGACCTGCGGAAAACGACATCGCCATAGACCCGCACGAAGGCCGCTCCCCGGTTTGCCGTGTCTTTGAGGGTGGCTTCCTTCACCAGCAGAGTCTTGCCGGCCTCAACATCCAGCAAGTAGCTCTGTGACTTCTTAAAGTCTCCATCCTTGCACCGCGAGCCGTCCGGGAAAGAGAGCTCGCGATCAAACGGCGGGTAGGCCGTTGGCACAGGTTTCTGCGCCTCGGGCTTGGGACTTGGCACATCAGGGTTCGACAGGTCATCGGGAGATCCCAAGGCGGAAGCTTGTTGGGCTCCTGGCACTGGGGCAGGCGTCTGCAACCGTTGTGTTCACGTCAGTTTAATGCAGTCATATCCAGGAGCCCATCAAGGACCGCCTCAGCTGTGCTTTTGGAGTGTGGTACGGCCGATGACTTACACCTACGACGCCGTCACGCAATGATTTTACGGAGGCGGCAAAGAAAATGCCGGTTATAGCGAGAAGAACCACCCCGACGGCTATTCCTCGACAGAGGTTGGAGCGAACAAAGGGCACTCGCCTCTGTAGACGTTGCCTCCATCTGGGCTCGGGTTGCTCGTACATGTAATCCTCCAAATCCCCTCCCATGCTCTCGGGCTCCCGAGCAAGGAGCCCCTCGGACTCTTGGAGATGGCCAGCCATGGCGACAGCAGCCCTGTTGCGGTTGGACTGACGAGTACTGACGGCTTGGCGGGCTGGCTGGAGGCGAGGCGGGAGGGGTGGTGATGACTGGGTCGTCGTTTCTTGGTCTTGGCGGAATGTCCGAGGGCGGATGGTCCGCGGTCGCGTGCTGGCTATGATGGTGGCGGCTGCGGTAGCTGTGATTGCCTCGACGGATGGGGTTGGGTAGGAAACCACTTCCGTTGAGGGTAGAGCCTGCGATAGTGGTAGTCGGAGCGGCTACGGCGGAAGACGAGCAGACCAGTTCAGAGGGTGAAGTTGATGGGAGTGTCTGGATGATGGTGTCCGGCCAAGGACGGTGCAGCGTCGCCTGGTTCAGGGTGCGACACGACAAGCCCCTCCCGGAAAAGGTAAGTTGGTTGTGGCGATGAGCCCAGGGGTCGTCGGCCGTGGTTCCGGCTGCTAATGCACCGTGCTGCCTGACGAGGCCGCACCCGGGCTGAGTCGCGGCTGGGGGAGGGGCTTTCCTTGCTTTTCTGTCCGCTGTCGCGCGGTGCTTGAACGAGGGGTCCTGGACCCAGACGTCTCTGGAACATGGGGAACCTGGGACAAAGCGGCTGCCGCGGCCGCGGAGTCTGTTCCCACCCCAGTCCCGGACATGCTGAAATAACCGCCGCCGGCCGTGAGGGCACTTTCATCATGCTGCTGCTGCTGCTGCTGCCTCGACACATCGCCATCCTACGGCGGCGGCAGCCGTTTGCCGTTGCTTGTATAGATGTCATCGCCAAATCCGTAGATGGCGGCAGGGCCGCCGGGCTGTCGCGAAGCGTTGAAGGCAGAGGGCATGCATGGTTTCGAAACGGGCGCTTGGGCGTAATTCGAGGCCTGAAACAGGTCTGCGGCCAGTCGGCCCCAAGGAAGGCGCTGCATAGAAAACTCGATCGGGCTGCGCGGCGCGGCAATCCACCAGTCAGCATCGCTAATAGAGATTCTGTGCCATAACGAGCGGAGAAAAGTGCCCGATAAAGTGAGGAGGCTGACGAGGCTGACGACGGCGACGCGGGGGGGCAGTGCGCAGCCAGTAAGCAATCAACGGACTCGACTTCTTCTCGGTTGAATTCTGGGTGAGAACCAGCTCGAGAGAATGGCCGGGAAACAAGGCCGTTGTGCTGGAGTAGAAACAAGAAAAAAAACAAAGGGTGTGCATGTACAACCTCGACTCTGGCGCGTAGCCAAAAAAATTAAACGAGAGTTGACACGGCCACCAGAAAAGTGCTTCAACTCTCATTTGATTTTTAGGTATCGTGTCTGGGAAGCCAACTGCCAGCGCCCGGTCTCCTTGGCTACCGACCAAACCCAGCACGCAGACTAGAAAATAAGCATGGGAAGCCTTTTCCAACCTTTCTTTTCCTTTTCCTTTCCTCCTTCTTTCCCTATTTCCTTTCAATTTCTTTTCCCAATTCTTTTCCGATTTCCTTCTTTATTTCCTTCATATTTCCTCCCGATTAACCAAGGCATTAAAACTTTGCCTACGGCCACTTTTCCTGTGCTGTATTCCTTTTTTTCTTTTTTTTTTACGGTTGACGAGGGAAGTGTCACGCAAGTAGGCGGCTTCGTAGGCGTTGATCTCGGCCGGCGTGGCGCCGTCCGCCTCCATGGCCTGCAGCGTTTCGGCCAGGGGCGGGATCTTGGGATCGGTGGTGGAGCTGATGAGCCGGGCGCTCTCCGAGTCGGTGCGGGCGGTGACTACGTTCTCTGGTTTGCGTGCCTCGGTATCGCAAGGTAGCCCTCAGGATCAGCGAGATGTGATCCATATGCAGTAATACGAAGCACAAAACAGTTTCCTCTGGCCAGCAATTCACCCGAGGCATCCCGTGCTTATCACTGGCATATACCTGCACGTTGATTATCATTGGCTGACCGGTCATGATTATATGGAAGCTGGCACCGACCAAGCAATGGCTATCTTGGTTCCATTCCGGCCTCTTGCAGCTGTTTTTCCCCACCCCATCAATCCGTCTCATCCCGATTCGCCCGCATGATAGCCAGCAGCTCCATTTCATCGTCGACCTCGCCCTCAAGGGCCACCGAAGGGCCCAGACGACGGAAAAACATGCCCTCGAACTCGACCGGGAAGAAGCCGGCGTATTCCCAGTCGACGATGGCTTTGACCTTGAGCGTCTGCGGGTCGACGATGACGTTGTGGGTCGACAAGTCGTTGTGGCAAAACACGAGATCCTCGGTCGGTCTGCGCTTCATCACCCACGGCCGATAGGTCTTGGCCAAGAGACGGTAGGGTGGGACAACCTATGTAGATAGGTACATTAGCGTGCCACCTTTTCTTCACGGAAACCCGCAGAAGGAATCAAAATCGAAGCGAACTGACAAGGCCGGAGGGTCCGCCCCACGCACTCGATCTTAGTGCTTTCATCGTCTGCAGGAGCTTCTCCAGCTCGGCCTCGACCACCTTGCGCCTGTCGGCGTCCAGGGCATCCATGGTGACGCCGCCGACACGCTCTCGCACGAGGTAGACGGCGCCGTCGTCCTCGAAGCACGCGTACACCTTGGGCACGGGAATATCCGTGTGTTTCGCGATGAAGCGCATGCAGGCCGCCTCGTTCAGGATGCGCTCGTTCCCGAGGCGTGGGATGTAGACGGCGCCGCCGAAAGGGTTGGTCTGCCACTCGGACGGCCGGAGGCTGCGCTTCACGTACGTGTCGTGCTCGGCGTCCGGTCCCTCTACGTGGTAGTACTTGCGCTCAACGGTGATATGGGTGCATCCCTCCTCACGATGGAGCATATGGCTCAGGACTGGCTCCGCCATTGTTGCAAAGGCGGGATGTATGGATGGATGGCTGGCATACAGGAAAAGGATGCTGGCTAGGTGGGTGGTTGGGAAAGAATGGTAAGTAAGGTTAGGCAAGTTAAGGTAGGTAGGTGGGTAAGTAGGGTGGTACCAATGTGAGCATTTCCGGGCGCGGCGACGAGAGTCCAGTACTTACAACGCTGCCTTGTCTTCCCTGCACGAGGTGCACGTTGGGAATGCGTGTGCGAGCCAATGGGCTTGTCGGGCCAACTTCACCGTGGATCGAACGTTGGCGCTGGTTGCACCGCATGCGCCCAGAAAGGAAGCTCGACTGCTTTGATCCCCCCCACCGGTGAACCCAACTGCGACGAGTTGGTCGCTCGTTCGAATCACTCTTCATGTTGGCCTCGCACCGCATGCTCTTGTAGCTGCAGTCATGGTCTCACAGGCACATCGATCCAGCCACTCTGAATACCTCGAGACGGCCGGGCGCAGAATGACGATATCATGAGCTCGGTCCAGATACGCAACCAAGCAAAAAAAGGAATACACCAAAGGAAAAGCAACCTCGGCCGGAAGTTTTTATTTCTTTTCAACTTGGCTAATTGGAAAGAAATAGGAAGGAAATAGGAAAAATAATACGAAAAAAAAAAGGAAATGGGAAAGGAAACGAAAGGTTGGAAAAAGCTTCCCATTTTTGGACCCTTTGGTGTATCTCAGCATTACCGAGTCCCATGCTCAGTTTTCCTCGCCCATCATTTCTCCCAGGTTCCAGGCTGGTTCAACAAAAAACAAACCTTGCGACCTGCCACGTTGCGATCCCTTAAAGGACCAGGCGCGGTCGTAGTCCCAGCTACGACAACGTTCCTCTTTTGCCTTTGTGGCGATTGGGTTTACCTTGGCTTAGCCCCGTGACACGACCAGATGTCATCCATTCCTGTTTTAAAAGAAAAAAAAAAGGTCCCGAGGTCTTTTCCCGACTGTGAGGGACCCAAAGCTTCAGGTCGTACACGTGTCGCCTCGTCTAAGCTTCACCCAGCAGGACGGCCTCCCTTCTGTTTGCGAGACGTCAGTCAACGGACCCCTCCAGGCGGGAGCAAACTTGGACTTGTCCTTTCCCATCGTACCGACTTTTTCCCAAACCTTTGTCCCAGGCTCGACGATGGGGTAGTCTCGAGTGCTTTTCCAGTGTTTATGTTGTAGGACGAGTCTCTCGGCAAGCGCTTTCCTGACCTCCTGTCGTCTCTCGTCGTAGGGAAAACTCCTTCCCGAGAAAACATCTCGTTTCCTCGTCCGAGTGCCGGACACAGCGAGCGACTTCTTTCTGCCCAGCGTGCCATACATATCCTCACATCCGCCCGGAGTGCTGTTGACCTACCCTACCGACCAACGAGATAGGAAAAGGGTTTCCGGAATTCTAACCCTAATACAAAAAATTCTGGTTGGCCGAGAAGGAAGATCGGCGGGCCGGTAGCTCAACTGCACTCGAAGGGATAGACCACGACAGCACGTTAGCTGGCCAGCCTGCCTCATCACACTACCATCAAAGTCATCACACACCCTTCGCTAGATACCTAGTTGGAAGCATCAAGGCATCAAGTCATTCGTAAACTAAAGATAATCTAACAAAGCAGTCCGAACGTGTCAACGTGTTCGGTTTGGTATCCTTTTTCCGCATAAAATTTGAGCAAAACGTAGGGAAAAAAAAAGCGGAAAGAAGAAGCTGAAAAGATAAAATGGACCACCAGGAGCAAAATAAAAATAACATAAAAATAACAAATAACGCATAGTCAACGCCGGTGACGAAATGTGGTCGTCGTCTATCCCTCATTCATTGCAAGTCTCGCTTGCCCAAACGCCTCGACCCATGCGACAAAGTTCGCGCCGTCATCAGATCGTGATCATGGCTTTGCCAGCCCCCTGATAGGGGCGATGCATAACGCTCATGTCCGCGACAGGCTTCTCGCCTCTCTATTCTCTGCTGGACTTGTATCCGCTTGTTTTGTTTTTTCTTTTTTTTTTTCTTTTTTTTTGTGTTCTCTTCTTTTTTTTGCTGTTCTCGTTGTCGTCGTGACAGCTACCGATACCGTCTCAATGGAGACCCATGAACTTCTTGGAGCTCTCGTACACGATCCATGTGATGCTGAGAGCGGGTGCCACCTTGAGGATATTGGGGGTCAATCCCTTGTAGAGCCCCCTCACACCCTCGTTCTTGATGGTCTTCCTCGTCACGTCCCAGATGCCCGTGTATGTTGGCGGGTGCATCTCGGTGCCCTGCGTCTGCAGCCGGGTGCGCAGGAGGTTCAGCGGGTACACGACCGTGGCTCCAATGGCGCCCGAGGTGGCGCCCATCGCGCCCATAGCGAGAAAGCCCAGGTCCGTGTCGTCCTCGTGGATTCCCTGTGCCTTGGCCTTGTACTTCCTAAGCTTGGTCTTGAGGAACTCAAAGGTTCCCATGTCGATGGCGCTGTACGGGAACATGCCGACAAGACCCATGGTGACTCCCCGGTACGCCGCAGGGATGCCGCCCGTCGCGTACATCCTCTTGGCCGTCTGCACCAGGAGCGCGTTGCCCCTCAGGCCGCCCGGCACCGTTTCGCACTGCAGACGGAACTTGAGAGTGTCCAGCGGATAGACTGAGAACTGGGCCACCATACCGGCCACACCTCCAGCTACAAACTTGGAGCGGGTGTCTATCATGTTCGGGTCATTGTGGCCTTCGAGACGGGCCAGTGTCCGTTTGGCGAACTCATAAGTGCCAAACTTGATGGCCGTCTCGGGCATGATCTTGATGACATTGAGTCCGTTGCCTGTTTGAATTGCACACGTTAGCAGCTGATCTCCTCTTCCGACGGGAAAGAAAGCTTTGCCGCCGCCATTGTGTTGTGTATAGTGGAACGCAAGACACTCCAAAGTTGCTTACCAGCGAAGAAAGTGCGCAGGCCACCAGACTTGTACAGGCTGGCCACGGCAGAAGTGATGGGTTTTGACGCCGATTTGACAGCCGCCAGTGGGTGTCCGTGGGTGGCAGCCGAGATGGCCGCGCTCGTGCTTGTCTTTGTGTTGACAAGCAGGTAGACCTTCAGACGATCCAGCGGTGCCGTCGCGGTTCGCGAGACACCACCCGCAATCGCCCCGGCAACGAAGTAGCCTGGTTCGGGCAGGTAATCTGTCAGTTTCGACTCTCCCGGCTCTGGCACGTCCTCGCCGAGCGATTCCGAATTTCCGACATGGCCGAAGGCGAAGTGTGTCTGGAGCGCTTTGACGGCCTGGTCGTGCGCTTGCGATATGGACACCCGTGGCGCGCCCAGTTGCAAGCCGGCATTCCTGGATCCAGACGCAGCCATGGTGGCCTTGGTGTCCTTGGTGGCTCCTGGCGAAGGCGACGCCGGCGGCGACGTCGCCTGCGAGGGTGTCGAAGGCGCAGGTTTTGGAGAAGGCGGTGCAGGCGAGCGTGTGCTGTGTGTCGCGGGCTTGGTTTGTGCGCCGCCCACCGCAGCAGGTCGCGAAGGTTTTGTGGTGGGAGGGTTGTTGGAGGCACCGTCCAGAGATGGGGCCTTGGGTTTGGAGGTGCGCAGTGGATCCACGGAAGTCGACCGTGAAGGTTCGACAAGCCTCAAAATAGAACCGAAAAGAGCGTGCAGAAGGAAGCTTGTCGTACCTAGGCCCTCGAGGGTGTCGTCGCTCACGAGGGAGTCGCCCTCGGCATTGAGCGTGACAATGTGAGAATAGAACGACAAGGCCGTGGCCAAGGCAGAGCCACCACCGGCGTCGTATAAATGCTTGGGCATGAAGAGCAGGAAGTCACTTTGGTGGTGGCTGAACGTTAGCAAGACGCCGGCCAAATTCATTCGCTCGACTGAGTTCCGCCTCAGATGAAGACGCCCCCCGCAAGCACCGGTTCCTGGTTGCGGACAGACGGCCCATGCTATAGATGGGCGCAAGTGAGTCGCAGGTGAATCGTTGGTGACGGGGTGTTGGAACTTGTGGCAAGGATGGAGCCGACAGAGAGACCAGTTCGGTTCCTGGTCCGGACAGAGCCAAACCACTGACAAACAAGAGGCGAAACAAGGATCAGACCAGAAAAATGGGCTTTGGACGCCACCCACCACGAGCGCCAAACGATCGAGGCCATTGAAGCAGCAAAGACTAAAGAAACCCAAAAGGAAAAAAAATAGGGGGGGAAAGAATGACGACACAAAGTAAAAGTTATAGCTTACCGCCATTCCTCAAAGGTTATGTAGCCGTCACTGTTCAAGTCGATTTCGTCAAAGAAGCCCGTCAGACGGCGATTCGACACAGTCAGGCCACACTTCTGGAACGCGGAGCGGAGCTCTTCCTTGTCCAATCTTCCGTCGTTGTCTCCGTCGATAGAGCGGAAAAGAGCGAGCAGCTCCCGCTCTGCGGCCTCGACAAAGACGCGGAACTCTATAGTTGACGGACGTCAGCCACGGAGCAGCACTAGATCCGGATACGGCCGACTCGGCGGCAAGCTTGGGCCACGATTGAACCTTGTAGCCGCCCAGGTACCCAGATGGGGAGGCAGCAGCACGTGGGTGGTAGGTAGGTGGTAGGAGGTACCAGGTGCCCAGGAAAGCATGTAGAGGTAGATAAAGTAGCTTTGCAAGCGCCGGCCAAGGCCGTGGGAAGCAACGTACCTTCGTACTGAATCTTGCCATCGCCGCTAGTGTCGACGGTTCGGACAATTTCCTTGAGCATGTCGTCGGCATTCTTCATGGCTGTGGCGTAGAGTCCGCCAAGGCCTGTCAGCAATACTGCCTTCCTCGCCAGCGCCCCAGGTAGTCCCAGGGAAGCCGGCAGGAGGGAAACAGGTAAGAGGGGTGGTGATGTGGGGTGTGGTGAGGCTAACGGTGGTCTATCCTCGTCAGTCCTCTCTGCAGTCCCTTCAGGTCCAGTTCGCCTTTGCCGTGGGGGTCCAGCTTGCGCCAGAGCTCCTCCATCCGCTTGTCTCGGGCGTTTTGCGACTCGGCCATCTCGGCCTCAATCTCCGAGACCATTTTCTGGATCTTCATCTTGGGCGACCATCGCAATGCGGGATAGCAGACTGGCGGGGTGTGTCGTTATCGCAATGCCGATGGCCGTCGTCGTTTGGGTGCGGGATTAAGCAGCTCGGCCTCGATGTCGCGTCAACCGTGGGGGAGCTCTGCCGCGGGACGTCGTTGCCTGCCGCTATAGCTCAGGCGTCGCCCCCAGACGGCGCGGCAGGGTCGGGGGCGTGAGCGACGGGCAACGGCGCCTGCAGGCGTCGGAGAAAGAGTTGGGATTGCTTCGTGGCAGCAGAGGCCATTAAAGGCCTCGCAAGGGATATTTTGGAAGTGTGGTTGTGAGAGGTGACACCAGCGAGCTACAAGATGGAATGCTGCCGGAACACAGATACGTTCAACTGGAGGAACGTTCCGTCACAGGGAAGGTGCACCCCTGTCAGCCGAGAAAAGATGGTGACCAAGGCTTTTGTGTGGGCGGGGCCCAGGCTGCGTGAGCCGCGACGGCCAACAGCAATATTGTCCACTCATCCCACGCTCTCCAGCTGAACTAGAACCCAACCCTGGAGGCACCTTCCTTCGTCACCCGATCCCGCGCATTTACCAGCCACCTGGTTCCATCGAGGAAGGCACACGTCGTCATACGTGCCGTCTACTACACTCTTAAGCACTTGCCGTCTAATACTGCTTGAGCAACGAGCCGACAGCGCGCGGGCGTCTCGACGCGTGCAGCCGGAGCAACCGTGGCCTGCAAGCGACCCACCCACCATAGGACACGATCGATGCCACAATGTCGGCCAACTTCTGGGTCTCGACGCAGCACAAGAACTGGCTCTTCACCAGGGAGCAACTGGCTGCAAAGCGTCAGGCGGTCCTAGATGAAGAGCCGTCGCTGGTGCAGGCGTACCCTCTGCCGGACTGGAGGCATCTGAATATCTATTTCAACCAGCGTAAGCGAGACAAGCATCAAGCATCGTGGCGGCCGCCGCCCCTTGGACTAACAAACGCGCCCTTGGTCTCTAACAGAGATCAACAAATTGGGCAGGAAACTCGGCGTGCGCCAGCAGGTTATGGCCACGGCCCAGATATACATCAAGCGCTTCTATATCAACGTCGAGGTGCGCCGCACCATCCCGCTCCTCGTCGCCGTCACTGCCGTCTACCTCGCCTGCAAGATGGAGGAGAACCCTCAACACATCAGGCTGATCATCAACGAGACGCACAAGATCTGGCCAGGTATGGAGGAGAGAGCCACGCGGTCCCTGTGATTCGGGCCCCCGGAGGACGATACCAGCTGACCCCCTCGTGTAGTCGAAGCATCCACATTCGACGTCCCCAAGATCGGCGAGTGCGAGTTCCATCTCATCTCGGAGATGCACGCCAACATGATCGTGCACCAGCCATACCGGACCCTCACCGTCATGCAAACCAAGTTCTACCTCTCGCCCGACGACGTGGCCCTCGCCTCCTCCTTCATCAACGACCACTACATGACAGACCTGCCGCTCCTCCACGCCCCGCACACGATCGCCCTGGCCTCCATCATGCTGGCCCTCGTGCTGCGGCCCCCAGGCGGCGTACGGGCCGGGGCCGGCTTCGTGGGCGGCGTGCCGAAAAACCTGAACCTTGCCAGCGCCTCGCGGATCATGCAGCGGCAGCAGCAGCAACAGCAGCAGCAACAGCAGCAGCGGCAGCAACAGCAGCAGCGGCAACAACAGCAGCAGCAGCAGCATGTGGCCCCCCGGTCGGCGCTGCACGGCGGCAGCAGCAGCTTGAGCCACCAAAGATTCGGGGGCCTTGCCATCAGCCCGAGCCGCCAGCGGCAGCAGCAACAGTTGCAGCTGCAGCAGAACCTGCGCGCGCAGCAGGCCAGGAACGCCCTGGCACAGAAGGAGGCGCAGCTCAACAGGGAGAGGACGAAGCTGCAGCGCTTCGCCAGCTGGCTGGCGGAGAGCACCATCGACGTCGAGGCCATGATCAACTGCACGCAGGAGCTCCTGGCCTTTTACGAGTGCCACGAGCAGTACAACGACAAAACCACCAGAGAATTAATCAGCCGTTTCGTCAAGGGACGAGGCCTGTGAGCTCTTTCTTCTGTGCTATCGCTCATGCGTATGGCGAGACCAGGTTCCAAGCTAACCCAGCGAATTGCCGTCAAGTGCCCGACCACTAAAACAGGAGCATGGCTCCAGAAAAGAGAAGGATCATGGCGCGGGTACTTGACGGTGCTCGAGGGATACCAGGCCCGGCTTGATCGGCTGTTTGTCCAAGCGGACACCTGGGGTGCGGGCTCGGGGTCATTCACGTCCGAGCGAGTTTCTCGCCTGGAAAAATCCGCCCGGGGTCCGATCCAGATTGGCAGTGCCAATGGAGTCGGACGTCCCTGCGATGTCCCATTCCACAAGCGCCGAGCTTGTCCCTTTTTTCCCGACGGGGCCACTCTACCTTGGGTAGTTCCAAAAGCGATCCGTTTGGACATCTCAAGGCGCAAGCAGTCGCGCCATATACGATCCGGACGCCCTCCATTTTTTTTCCTGGTATCTAGGGCGAGATGTGTAGATAAAGAAACGGTCGCAGGCTGCCGTTTGTTTGGCATATTGCCTCACAACTCGGGCATACATGTTTTTTTCATACTCTGTAAATACTAGATAGGTATAAAACTGTGCATCTTCTTGCACCTGCTGAGGACGGTCGCGTCAGTGTATTTCGCCCACACCGCGTCAGCACCAACCCACGGGAACAAGGTTATGATGTGATATTTCATTAAACCTTGCATCTTCTTCTTACGCCCGTATGTACCATGCCGGAAACCACAGACCGAGGACGAGAGCAGGGGCAAGAATTTCCTTGCATGTCTGCATGTACCATGGCGTTTAAATCGTGCAGAGATTCGGTGCTTACGAGAGGCGTTGCCACAAGCACGCGTGTCCCAACAGGTGTAGAATGCACCTGACAGCGGTTGTGTGTGGATGTCGGACGGGGTGTTTTTGTCTTCCCGCCTCCTTCTCACCTAGATCACGAGACGCGGCGTATATGTCATGGCTTGTCTAGGAGGAAGGGGACGCGGAGCTTTCCACGCGCGGAAAAATGAGCGGGTAGTTCGGGTAGGATACTTTTTCCACCCGAGTGACCAGTTGGGCCCGCTGGCTAATCTGCGTATTGCCTTGTATATCGTCGTGGAGGGCATTTTGAGATATCTCGGGCGTACCGGTCTTCTGTCCCTCCCTTCTCCATCTTGAAAGCCGATGGGATGTGACGTGACAGGTGGGATGTTGCGACAGTGCACAAGTCCAACACACGTACACGTTCAACACAGACGACGGGCGAGTTTCTAGTAGGATGTACATCCAATCCCACAACCCGCCCCGAGCATTCGGAAACATTACATGCCATTTCGCGCAAGTGTGTAAAATATACAACATGTGTAAGGAATACATGCAAAATGCTGTGGATCACCCAACCGCAGTCCCAGGATACCTTCTTTAAATGCCGCCGCACTATCCAAAAGAATCCCATAGACATGAATGAATTAAAAACTAAAATAAAAGAAAAAAAAAACACCGCTATCTTTGATGGACTGGAGTCATGAATGCCATGTACGGACCTGACTAGCAAACCCCGACGCTGCGGAACCAAAATCCCCTTAGAACACGGCACAGCGCGGGCCGTGGGTGATCTGCAGGCCTAGAACCCATCATGACGTTCTTGAAGCCGTCATGACCCCGGACGATGGGTGTGTTGGGAGGGAATGCCTAGTTTTTGGTGAACACGGCGAAAATGGAAAGGGATCCAAGTAGGGGAACTCCCAACTCGCCAGCTGGACATGGGGCAACAAAATGGCATTCCTTCCATGCCTATCCATGGTAAATAAGAGTCGGGATATACACGCGGCGTCACTCAATAATCTGCCCTTGCTGTTCCCCGTCGAGTGACTGGACTGACAGCACGATGCCGAGTTTTGACATGAGGGACGGACGGCTCTGTGAAACCAGCTGCCAATGTGATCGCCCGTCAAGATCTATCGTCTGAGCAGAACATCAAGCCAAAACCTGTCCCAAGGAGCGAGCACAGATTTAACATGCACATCAAAAAATGGGTCAACGCGTCAAGCGAGGTGCGTGAAGATGAAGAAAAAAAGCAGGCGATATTACATCGCTCAGTCAATTTCGTTAAATGAAACAAAAAAAGCCATCATATCTTTGCATACACGCCACCAGCTAGCAAGTCTTCTGGTCATGGCAGACAAAACAAGACAGGAGCTCTCAGAAGTCGAACATTGCGCCTTCGAGATGACTGGCTCCTTTTGGCCCAAATAAAATGCTTCCTTCCAAACCCTTCCCTTGCTCGTTTGCCCAAACCCGAAGAACAGAAGGGCGTGGGAAATTAATCCCAAAACACCCAATCTGCGAAATGTTGCCCAAATGGTACAGCCGAAATAAAAAAAGTGATGGGGGAGAGGAAAATCCCGAGCGAAAGTAGAGGTGCCAATAAGTCCCAAAATAAAGAAAACGCAGCCATCGCGTCCCAAGATGAAAACCACACATCGCCCCGTCTGCCGACCTGGTTATCTTATTTGCAGGGAATCTCAGAAACCAGTAGGGAAAAGAGAAAAGACAAACAATAAAATACGAAACCAACTCCGCCACCACCGACTGGCAAACACCGTGTGACCAGTGCAACGACGTACCAAGAAAAACAAACAAGAAAAAAGCATCTCCTCTCTGCCCACCTCCTGTCCAGTGTTGTCCCGAATAGAGAAAATAACCCGAGGGGAGGAAAAGAATTAACACATGAAGCAAAGCCAGGATGAAAATGCAACGAGGCTCGCTTTATCAAAAGAAGAACAGGCAAGATGGAACCAAACCCGCAGCCGCGTGGACAAAGAAACTCCCTTTCTAGCCGCAGAAAAGGAGAGAAGAAACGCTTTCTTCTTGTTGCTTTTCTTTGGTGAACCTCGTTAGACCCAGATGAAAAAAATAGAATAGCCGTTTTTATCATGCGTGACTCGCCGCGCTTAGTGTAGGTTATGTCGTCGGGAGGGGGAATAGATGTTATAAAAAAAGGGAAAAAAAAAGAAAAAAAAAAAAAGCAAAGCGAGACCGCAAGAAAACTCCCGCCGTGCCGAACGACGCCGATGCAAAAAGAGAAGCCGAGAGATGCTGTTAGAACCGTTGGAAACGCCGTATCGTAAGTAAAGAAAGAGTGAGCAGAGCCGTCATCTTCCGGGGTCGGGTTCGCTACCGCACCGGGTGTGGTGGTATTTGTCGCAAAAAATAACGCAAACAAAAAGAGGTATCGATTATCTTCGTATCAGGTTTCGACGTCCAAAAAATGGTTGTAAAAGATTTTCCGCTGGGGAAAAAAATTGTGAAGGGGGGTTATGTGTCGAAGAAGGTTTGTACAGAGAGAAGGCGACCCGAGGAGGAAGGGGGGTGGACCGCCGGAAGAATGTCGAAAAGAGCCAGTCGACTGACCCCTACCGCCAGCCAGGGGAGAAGAGCGAGGTTGTTGGTTGATTGATTGAAGGGGAAAGAATCGATGCCGTCATGTGTTTGTCGTCAAGTTCGGGGGGTGGGCGCGCCCGGCCAAGATGAGCCAGCTTGGTGATTAGGTGTATGCGTTCGCAAAACGGCATTACGACCGACAAGGCCCACGGTGGCGAGGAATTGTCTGTGTCTACCACCGTCGGACCATGCTGTGCTGCATGCGGGCGCCGGGAGAGACGGACGGCGGAGGGCTGGCCATGGTGATGCCGGTCAGAGGGTTGATGATGGGGATGGCGTTGCGGGTGCGGGCGGCGGCGGGCTGGTGGAGCTTGAGGTTGCTGCTGCTGCTGCCAGAGAACTGAGGCTGCGGCTGGTGGTAGGTGGGCGGGACGAAGGGCGGCGACGACGAGTTGAGCGAGAAGACGGACGCGACCTGCTGGGGCTGCTGGGTGGGCGAGCCGGTTGGCGAGTTGCTGGCCAATGACGACCTCTCGGACGAGCCGCTGTTGATGGAAACGAGCTGTGTGGAACAAAGAAATGTTAGTCACACGCGTCTTCACGGCGACATCTCAACAGACAAAAAAAAACTCACGTCGCTCTCGGTTAGCAATGCTGGGCAGAACTCCATGTCGTCCTCGAGATCAAACGACCGGCCGGCCTCGTACTTGGTGCGGAACGACGTGACGGTTGCGGCCTCGGCCAGTTCCTTCATGCTCCGGAAGCCGCCGCGGTATTGTTGATGTTGTTGCTGCTGCTGCTGCCTCTGCGAGTTCTGCGACACCGACAGCCTGGGCGCCCTCCGATTCCGCGGGCCGTGGTGGCTGTGGGATAGGGGACCGAGGATGGGCATGGGCACCACGGGTTGTTGGCTGTGGGGGTTGAAGTGGTAGTATGAAGACATTATTTATTCAAGAGGTGGCGAGAGGCCGTCTGTTGGGGGAGTCGGGCGGCGACGTCGGTGAAGGGAGCTTTCTCTTTCTTGGCTGAGTGCCGTGGCGTGTTTGTTGGTGGTGTGGCGTGCTATTAAATGTGACACGGACAGGAAACAAGTGACAGGAATGAGTGTTTTTTTTTTTTGCTTCTCGAAGCAAAAAAAAAAAAAAAAAAAAAATTGCTGTTCGAAACGTGTTGGCGGGTTTGTTTGTTTGTTGGATAAAGATTGAAGCTTTTGGGCTCAATACTAGTCCCTCTTGGTGGAATGGAAAATGGGGGGGATGGGAGAAAGATATCAGGACGAGAGAGGAGAGGTGTGGTGGTGGTGTGGTGTGTGAGTCTTGTTGGTCAGGAGTCGGGAAAGGTGTTAAAAAAAAGGGGGAAGACAAGAGAAAAAGCCGGGAGAAAAGAGAGGGCGAGGGTCAACAGAAAAAGGGCTTGCGCTGGGAGAGGGGGGTGCATTGTGGATGGTGTCTGGTCCCATATTTTCCCATCCAGCACCGCATGCAGCGGCCCCACCCACCCTTTTCTTAACGGCCAATGACAGATCCGCAGGCGGGGGGGGGGACCCCATGCAGCAAGGGGTGGACAGTAAACCTGACCATCCTGGCCGCACGCAGAAAGCAGGTGGTGCTTTGCCACCGGGCTTGGTCCCAAAGTGGGCAAGCGCTGTTTGCCGTAATTTTGGGCAAGAGACATCCAGTCGGGTCCGTTTAGTGTGCTCGCTCACGCCGGCAGGTTTTACGGGGGGTGTCCTGAATGTTGATAGTGTTCCCTCTCTTCTGCATGCAAACGGGGGACGGGGTTTATGGGTTGTGGTTGTGGCTGGGGCGCAATGACAAGACGGCAAACGAGATGCGAACAGTAAGATGACGAATTTCGGGACTGGCTTCTCCCTTCCCATCACAACACACACGTGCGTTGAAGTGAGATCCTGCGAACCAAGCTTCCCGGGGATGGGGATTTTTTTTGTGCCTGCCCCTGGCCTTGGCCTGGATTTTATTATTGCTGATGAACCCTGATCCATCAGCCCTCCCAAGGATCACTTGACAGCAGGCAGGATCATCAAACCGACGGCGCAATCCATCTCATCGGACTGGGAGGGTGTACGTGTAGGGTTGGACACCTATTAGCTACGCTGCCTAACCCGACATCAGCAATGCAGAAAGACGGGACCTACATGGTGCACACACATATCGGCCACGGCATCAGCATGTACCTTAAGTTCGTGTAGTAATTTCATTCACGCAAACAACCTGGCCCGCTGGCAGATCCGTCTTTTCTTGGACGGGGGCGGGTTTCAAGGCCAGCGCTAAACCGCCCAACTCTAGGCGCTGTCGTTTGTCCCCCTGAGCCGCGACAGCACCCCTCTCTCCACCAGTCAGCACAGCACAACAACGCTTGGGCCAGTTGTCGGCGTGTCGCTGGTTGGGTCGGGCTGGTTTGGGTTGGGGGCAGCAAGGCCAGGCCAGTCCAAAGCAGGCGACCGACCGACCGACCGGCCGAGAAGGGTTGGCGGCTACGTTGATTGGGCGTGACGGATGGATCAAAGTGTTTTGGTCTTTTCGGGGTCCACGGGGTCTCAGCCAACAAAGTTGAGAGTCGGGTCGGGAATAGATAGGGCCAATACAAACAGCTTTCCTGTTCACAACGTTATTCGTCCCCTGTCACCGTAGATCTTGGAACCACGATGCACTCTTTCGGGCGTCGCCTGCCAGTGCCACCCAAAAAGAAACCGGAGCGAAAGAGGGTCACACACATACACACATCCGCACACAAGGGACCTGCCCCGTGAGACAAATGGAGCGCAGGGGGTGGGCTCAAAAAAACTGGATCAAAAAGATCGAAAGCGGAAAATCTCGCCACTGATTGGAGCCGAGAGGAGCCCGTTCATTCCAGTCCAGTCGCTTGCGCACAGCAGGGCCCTAGCTAGCACGCACGCGACCGCCCGCCTCTCTTTTTCCCCTGTTCGCCGTCTCTTGTTTTTTTCCTTCTATTTTCTTTTCCGGCAGGCTGAACCAAGCCGGGGAGGGATCGGCTTGCATGCTAAAGATGTCACCCTAAAAAATGATAAGCAGGGTCCAGCAAGTTCATTGGGCGGATAGGGATAGTGCTGGTGGAGAAAACAACAAACTTGTCTCGCCCGCCGTTTTATTGGGAAAAAAAGAGAAAAAAAAAAAAAAAAGCGTGTGCCGCCCGTGATGTTTTGCCACTTCTGTGTGTGAGTGCCCTCCCGTCACGCCTTGCGTGTGTGTCGTCAACGACCAATGGGAAGGCCGAAGTAGAAAAGAGATATCCATGTACTAGAGAAAAGGTGGTGTGGCACCCGTCTTCCCGTTTCTTACGACATGTAGAGTAACACAAGAGAAGGTCTAGATTCAAAATTTAACCGGCTGACAACCACGCCGTGCCGCCCCGGTGTGGCGCTGTCTCTTGTTGCTTGCTTCCCGCCGGCTTGCTGCTGTGCTGTGCTTTCTTTCGCTTGCTAATTCGTCGGGCAAAATTACCCGTCGCCCAATTACAAAGCCGCCACGCAAGGTGATGTTGTGTGCAAGTCCGAACTCAAACCCGCCGCCGCTCAGACCGCCCACACACATGGGGGTCGGGGCTACGCAAATCTGCAGCTTGCCTCGCCTGGTTGCCTCTCCTGATGACGATCATCCAGCAGCGGCAAATGTAAAAGAAATAAAGAATTGCGGCAGTGCAAGGCCCTCCAGAAAATGCACTAAACAAAGCGCCCCGGTCCCACGACGGCCCTGAAGACAGATCTCCCCTTTATCCCGATCAAATATTAATTTGCTCACAGTCATCCCGTGTGGCGGAAACGGGGTCGGGTCAATGCCTCGATGACGACGGCGGGGGCCCTGCTGTCGACGTGGAGAGAGGGATAGGATGACGGGTTGGTTGGGGGAGGATAGGGGCGGTCGTCCCCCACACCAGCAACGACGAGCCAGCCCCGGGTGGCGATTACGGCGGCACAGGGTTGCGCTGCTTAGGCGCTGCCTTAGCCTTACCTACAGTAGTCTCCGAGTGCTAGCCGACGACGAGGTCGGTTCCCGCCGGGTTTCGTAGGCTGTCGAGTTGCAATCGCCTGGTCGCTCAGGACGGATAACCATCTCTTTCTCGTTTGTGTTGCAATGATCCGGGTCCGGGTCTGAGAGAGCGGGCAGCCGCTCAAGTGGTACTATTTTAGGTCGCCTTACTACGACCACGACCAGCCCAGCCCAGCCCAGCCGGTTTACCATGTGTCTGGGGTGGTGGTGTGCGCTGGAGAAATGGCTTGCTGCAACTTTGCTTGCTGCTTTTTCTTTTTTTTTTTTTTTTTTTCGACAGCGCCGACCCCGCAGATGCCGCCGCCCCGTCCGCTTAGCCGCCCCTGATTTCTAAAACAAAACCCAAAGCAAGCTGAGCCGTAGGTATGTGCAGCACAGCAGTGTGCATGCATGCATGCACCAGCCCGGCCCAGCCACTCGTCGGCACAAAAAAAAAAAGAAAGGCTTGGGGGAAAACACGGGGTTGCAATCCGTTTGCGGCACACGCAACTTCTGGTGATACCTACCGACCGTCTTGAGCGTCAATGCCGTGAGGGGATGCACCGTAAGCGGACTCCAACGGGGCGATCACGGCAGGACAGGACAGGACAGGACAAGACGGACAGCCTGAGTCGTGCCTCTGCATGTGACCCCCGGCCGGCCATGTCAAGGCTTCGCTTCGGCATTGGAGAGAAAGCGAAGCGAAACCTTTGTCCTTTTCGCCTCCTGTCTGCGTGTAAAATCGCCAATCTGGCGAAACAAAACAAACACAGACCTCGAGGAGAGAAGCGGGTTTCGTGACGGCCTCCGCCGTTCTGCGCAGGAAAGACGGGAGATTTCATCCCTCAGATGGCGCTCCCCTCGTGACGCTTTGCCCATTTGGCCCAGACACCATCTCAGCAAGAGAAAGAGCGGGCAGCATCGAGTGGTCAAGGGGTCCGGGCTTGCCTTGAATCAATTTTGGCTGTGCCTCGAAAAAAAAGCGTCCCCACACCTTGCATCCAGCAGCACCATGCATGCACCATCCAGGATGGACCATGGAGTCGAGCCAATAGCGTCGGGCACAGCCCCAGTGGGCCCACACCCTTGCCCCTCACCGCTCGTTTTCCGGCCATGCTCAGACGGCTTGGCAGTCGCGCCTGGCAGGGGTTGGTGGGTGGGAAGCCCCACGATTGGGGCGGGGATTGCAATCCTGCAGGTTGGCGATGAGGGCGTGTGAATGGAAGCCTCGTTAGTTGCATCTCACCGTGCGTTGCACTTGTGAATTGTGCAGTGAAAGCCCGAGTCAGTACATGTACCTCGTCGAGCAGAGGTACTTCGGGCTCACCGCACTGGCCGTGTGGGGTGGGAGAGAGAGAAGACCCGCTCTCTTGCATCCATCATCTGACAAGCGACAGCGCACCACACGTTTTGCAGCCCAGCCAGAGACCAGAGAGAGAGAGATAGTTCGATGTGGAGTTGCCGGAAGCAGCACACTCGCAGGCCGGCGCGGTTTTTTTACCCAACCCAAACCCAACCAGTTCGCCAGCCCCAGCCCACCGCTCGGGTATCCAATTCCCCGGTGCGGGTTTCCTTCTGGATGGAGACGGTGAGACCCTCGACCGGAGCATATGCATGTTCTTTTTTTTTTTTTTTTTTTTTTTTTTTTTTTGCTGTGATGTGACTCTCTCTCTCTCTCTCCCGATGCTTCGGTATGCCCGTGAGGGAAAAAAATGGCGGCGTGGGACGACGACGAGACTTGGGCTTGAGGATGTCGTGGAAGCATGACCCTTGTTATTGCCCTGGCCAGGGTGGTCTAGCCGATTATGGATGAAGTGCTGTGCCCCACGTGCTGGTTAACAGACATGCCGCTTGGCTTCTCGGACGGCGGCTGAATGAGCAGGGCAGCTTTGAGCTTGGTGTAAGGGAACGACGATAATATGGACCAAGTAGGGGCGGCGGAAGGGAAATGGAATGGGGAAAAGAAGCTTAGACGAAGTAGGTGAGAATATAACCGAAAACTCGAATTATAAATCGTATCTATAAGGAGAATAACATAAAAACCTCTTTATCTTCCTTGTCTTAAACCGAAGACCACGTATCCAATATCCAATATCCTACACCACGCCTCCCAGCATTCCTCCCAGATTATTATAGCAATCTCGATGGGACTGACACATGTGCCCTTATTTATCCCTCCACACCTTCCGGCTGTGATCCCATTTGTGGTCTTCCTCTTGGCATTTCAACCGCCAGCTTAACACATGTACGCTACAGGAGCAACTTGCCAACGCGTGGAACAACAAACAAACTTGAGCCCATACAACCTTGCCACGTGCACCTCTCCGCGTCTCCACGCCAGCCCGTTTTTGGACCACGACATCAGCGGTTTCACGCGTTTAGCTCCGGCGTCCAGCGGTCCACGTACAGCTGCGACAGCCAGAAGAGGTCGTGGGCAAAGTCGTGGTGGTTTAGCAGGTGCATCGTCGCCAGGCCTTTTTGACGTTAGTGATGTTTAAATATAAAAAAAAAAAAAAAAAAAAAAAAAAAAAACAGGCAGGTAGAAGCTAGGACTCACGTCTGTACGTCTCCTGCATCAGCGCGTTCGTGTGGGCGACAAAGTCCACCTCGAGCTCGCTGAGGTCCGCAAGCCGCGCCAGCTGCTCCTTGCCCTTGGCGTCAAAGGTGTGGCCAAACGGTCGGGTGCCCTTTGTGAGGTGGTGCCAATGGGCCAGCATGACGCGCATGCTGACGTGATGCTTCATGACGCTCTGGTGGTGCGCGAACTCGTCCTTGTCGTTTTGTAACAGAAAATTAGTTCGATGAAGGATTGGAAAGGGGGGAGAGAGATGCACATGAAAAGAGATGACAAATTACCATAAAGCCACACTGCATGGCAAGCTCCCACTCCCGCCGCGTCAGGATGCTGCAGCAGTGCAAGAGAATAAACATGGTCAGGTAGATGGTTAGCTAGTACTGCGGCTTGTTCTCCATCACCAAGTCCTCGAGCGACCGCAGCACGGCCCGCGTCATGGGCCGGAGCACACGCGTGTGCATGATGAGCTCGAGCTGCGCCATCATGACGACGGGCATGGGCACCTTCTCGTCGAAGAGCGACTCCCCGTCGTCGATCGTGTCGGCGCCCAGGTCGTCGTCGCCAAAGATGTACTCGGGGTGCGTGTTCTTGAGGCAGCCGACCCAGAGGCGGAAGCAGTTGCGGATCAGGTCTCTCTCTTTTTGGGTCTGCCAAACAATAAACGACGGTTAGTACATGTTAGTTCGGGAAGAGAAAAGTAGCTTGTCGGGAAAAAGAAAAGCAGCTAGTTGGGAAGAGAAAAGCAGCTGGTTTGGAAGAGAAAAGCAGCTTGTCGGGAAAAGAAAAGCAGCTCGCCAGGCCGTAAGAAACACACCTTGGCTCTGCCCATGTGCCCAAACGCAAAATGATACGTCGTCCACAGCAGCGCGTCCAGGTTGTAAACCACGCCGTTGACGTAGGTGCCAATGTTCCTGTCGATGTACGCCTCCAGCACCTCGGCCGTCTGCTTCAGGTCGCAGATGGCAAAGGGCGGGATCCGGTGCCGCTTGAGGACCGACTGCCGCGTCGTCCACACCTCCTCCATCGTGTCCAAGCCCTCGACGGGCACGAACTCGCGCACCCGGATCTCGTACGGCGCGTGCGGCGACACCTGCGACGCCTTGATGGTCCTGATCCGCGGCGACGCCCACGTGTCCATGTCGACCAGGTCCATGCTCCGCCACCGCCGCGAGAAGCCCTGGTATGGCATGTCCTGCTCCCGATAGAGCGTCGAGTCCGTGATGAGGTAGCGCAGGCACGGCATCTTGCTCAGGACGGGGTTGTCGAGCAGCTCGAGCGTCTTGCAGCGGGTGCAAATGCCACGAAGGACTTTGGAGTCTAGTTGGCACTGTGGCTTGGTGTCAGTTTTTTCTTATCATAGCGGCGACAAGGTTTATATGTCGGAAACGGTGGGATGTTGGTGCCAACTTACCTTGTCTTCCGGCATCCTGCACCGGGAGCAGCGCTTTTCCCTGGGGGCGAGGGACCTCTTGTGCTGCCTTCTGAACTTGCCGCGTTTGCGAGGCCGAGGCGGCGTGTTGTCTTCATCTGCCTGCCCTTCCCGTGTGCGCTTTCCATCTCCCTATTGTCAACCCGAGCTGTTAGCAGGCAGGGTTTTGTACATGTGCATTTTCTCGGAACTCCTCTCTGTGTCGACTTGCCTCTGTCGCCGACCACTCCATGCTGTCTGATCCGTTCTGCGTCGCCACCTGAGAGTATAGACCACCGGCACCCCACGAGGCCCCAAAGTCTTGCAGTCCTGGATTCGAGAGTGGTGGGCCAGCCGACAGAGCCGGACTGGACCCCGTCGACGGCGTACAGAGGGCCATCAAAGATCCAGAGCTAGCCCAGCCCGTCATCACGGAAGAAAGCCGGTATCCGTGCGCAGAATGGGGCTGGTCGCCCAGTGTGGCCAGGCCAAGGGCACTTGCCGCGTTCGGCATGCCGGTAGCCGCGATGCCGACGCCGGAGACCGACTGGGCAAGCGGGGCGTGCAATTGGAGGGCCGCGGTCTTGTTGAGCTCAGCTGCTGCAGCAGCACGTGGGAGCGGCTCAAACGCCCATGGGTTGGGAAGATATGCCGCCGCCTTCTCGGATGGTCCGGGCGTGATGATGGGGTCAGGAGCGTCGGGGAGATACTCGGTGAAGGGATCCAAGTTCGCCATACCCAGGGGCGGCTGGCAGTCCTTGTTCGCCTCAAAGTCCAAGTAGATGTGGTCGGGAGGCCAGCCCATGTGGTGGTTGGCGCCGTCTCCTGCTGCGTTGTTGTCGTCGACGAGCATCCAGCACGGGTCCCTGACGAGATCGAGCAGCGCCGCATCGGCGAGGGCATCCGGGTCGGTCGGATGTGCCCGGTCGGGTGGACCTAGAGGGGCGAGGTAGTCTGGGATGTCCATGTGGACGCGGACGTAGAGCTCCTCCTCCGCCATGCCGAGGAGACTTGCGGCGAGCGCCAGGTTGGCTTCTGCATCGTCTCCCGCCAACATGTCCTCCTCCTCGTCCGCCACCTCTTCATCCGCAGGTAGCCAAGGAGGCATTGCGGGCAGCTATATATCGGCGTTCTTCTAACGAAGGAATTAGTGAGAAGCTATCGACGTGGCCGAGCCGCTTTAGAGTGAAGATATCTCGAGGCTACTGCTGGAAGTGGAATGGCTAGTGTGCGTTGGGGATGAGTCTTTTGCAGTATGGTGGAGTGCAAGCTAGCAGCATGGCAGGCAGGCAGGAGCGGGGTGCGAGCAAGATATGCCTGGGGTTTATTCCATCAGTGTTTGCTCCTCAGGCAGGCCGGCCCCGAAGGACTTTAGGCTGTCCAACATATGCACGTCTTCTGTCGCGTCACCCGAGAGAGCCAGGTGGGGTGGTAATGACAGTGATAGCTGCTAATCACTGATTGGGTTCTTCAATCGAAATGCGACCCCAACCGCGCACCGTCTGCCGCCCGCCCCCAACGGGTACGTGCCCTTGGATGTTGGTTGGCCCCCGCGAATGCAGCCTTGACACCCTCACTGGTGTGCCCAAGACATGGTACAGCCATGTGGGTGGACATTAAGCTTGATTCTGCAGTAACGATAGCCGCCTGTTGTTTCGAGCTCAGATGGATCCTTCTGGTTCTCGGCTGCGGCGTCAGCGCGTAGAAGCCGAGCTAGGCCCAATACGAGGCCCCATGCCGATGCTTGGCCGTTCCGGAACCCGGCTCTCGTTGACACTCACCACCACGTCGTGGCGTTCGATATCTATTATTGTAACCTCTGTTGGTCCGCGTCAAAACATATTCATGACATCTCTGACGCTGGGCCACGGCTCGCAGAAACCGCATACGGACGAGGCCAAGACCAAATATGCCGCAACAACGGCGGTTGGAGCAGGCACCGCAGGGTGGGTGTGATGCATACAGCGGGCCAAATCTCGGCCAAAGATGGCTGGCGGCTTTATCGCGGCGTTGCTAGACGCTGAGACGACGACGAATCACCGTCATGGATATCGAGAGGATGGGTGGCGGAGTTCTCACCCCCGTGCAAGTGGTGACGAGTACATTCTGCAAAGCGTGCAGGGATTGCACCACTCGTGAGAAGAGGGCGGTACTGTCGAGAGCAATCACGCAATCTGCCTCACTTTCGAGGAAGGGAAGATGACAAGAGCGAGTTTGTCTCAAGCTGAAAATCCTGGGGGCCGTCCGGTCGGGAATGGCATTTGCCCTCAGACCAACAACATCATCCTTCGGGGCTCTTGGGACCGTGCGGGGCTCTTCAGGAGGCGCGGTTGGTAAATCGCAGCCGACATTGGAGGATCGGTATCCATGTCTGCATTCGTTGCGGGGGTGTTCTTCAGCCTCAAGCCCCTCCCGCGCCGCGAGTCTTTCAGAGGCATAGCGGCTTCTGTCCGGGCCAACACGTCGTGTCAGTGCGGGGTGGAGGCGGAAAACCACTGTTTCGCTTCTCAGGCCTCGTCTCGCGTTGCAATGAACATCGCTGAAATGTGTTTGAATTGATGGATATGACGCAGAAGGCCATCCAGTTGTTGGAAGCACCAAGGTCCCGCTAAAATGGCCCGTCACCCCGTCGGCACTGGTTGCCGAGCACGGGCGCTCGTGGTCCGGGTAAGCAGTACCGTAACGTAAGGTGGGACGCGCTCCTCGGCACAGAGGACCAGCCCATGGTGAGATCCCCGGTGGACGCAGTATTGTCTCCCGTTCCTCTTGGCAAGTTCTGTACCTACATATTCGAGTTGTCCTCAACGTGCTCGACTACCCTACGGTGCCTGCGAGCATCCACGAAGAGCGGATCTGGACGCGCTCAAAAGGCACAAAAACACAGTGTTTTGATCAACCGTCTCGTTACGCGTTTGGGACGGTGAACTGCAACACCGTATTAAAACGTTAAAACGCAGCGTCGATGCACAGCAAAGCACAGTGACTCACGAGTGTAACAGGGTCCGAGTTCCTTTAGCCCTCATTAGGAAGCGATCTTCACTCATCATT
This sequence comes from Magnaporthiopsis rhizophila, assembly GCA_003049465.1. Taxonomy (NCBI): domain Eukaryota; kingdom Fungi; phylum Ascomycota; class Sordariomycetes; order Magnaporthales; family Magnaporthaceae; genus Magnaporthiopsis; species Magnaporthiopsis rhizophila. The sequence goes on along the minus strand of PYSS01000033.1, from coordinate 110,166 downwards.
CCAAGGATTGACATTTTGTGTATATCGTCCCAGCCTGCCTTTTGCGGATGTGTTTTTTCTTGTGCCACATTTCACGTTCAACAACCTACATGCGCGGCAATGCCGACGCCGTATCCAGCCACGTCCAGCTGCATGACGGCTTCAGCAACGTCTCGACATCCTTCGCCGCCTCGGTGCCGAAATACGTTCCAGCCCGTCGGCTCTCTCCGATCTTGGGGCGTATGTGTTCCTCGTCGGTCGGCAAAGTCGGCCGGGCGGGCATGCAGCGTCTTGTGCCCCCAAATCTTGGGGGCTGGGTACCACCGCCGCGTCCCTCGTCACCGTTCTGATGCAGGTAGCCGTCGACAGCCTTCAGACACTCCACAGGAGCGTCGAGGCAAAGCCGCCAACGGCCTAACCCCAAGGACATCCTAGTGGCCCCAGGGGTGGGTGGACAGCGCTTATGCGGCAGATCGGCGCGTTCCCCAAGTGTCAAGCCGCCCCAGGCCTGTCAACGCCGTTGGGTCCACTTGGCTGTGCGTCGCTGCCCAAAAGGCCTCTTGAAAGGTCACCGTTATTGCAAGAGCGATCTGGTTTGTTACTCGATCCCGCCCTGGTGCACTGCCCGCTCCTTTAGCACGAACCGTTGGATGCGGATGTCGCGTTTTGGACGTAGCTGCCGTTGACCCACACGTCGTTATGCGTCTCGGTCAAAGGTGTAATATATGCAAGGCTGCATTCACCGCCGCAATGGCGCCAAGCATCAAGAGTTTGCTTGCCGCCCGGTGGGAGCGGTGTCCATGTGTAACCGTCGATGTCTTGCGACGGGCAGGCGGACGGATCCGCTCTTGGCAGACGAGGATGAGGTACTCAGCTGTCTGGTCCAGTTGACCAAGGCTAGACTGCGCGTGTATCTCCACCAGCTCCTGGCTTGGGGACACAACCTGGGCGAGACGGAAAGAGGTTTGATGGCGTCGTTGCCAGCCTGCCTGGCTCGAGGATCGTCTGTCACATCTTGGGATTTCTGAGCCGGAGTAACCATGAATAACGTAAACAACTTCTGCTCTCCAGCGACCCTTTGGTCATCTAGTATCTAGATCGCCAGCCCGGTGTCCTAGCCACATCGTAACCGAGCAGTTCTTTCTCCCTCTGGTTTAGCGCACTTACCGCTCCCAATATATCCGCAAACAAGGCCGAGACTCTTGCTGGACGAGCCCAGGAATTCATGTAAAGCTTCCTTGTAATCTCGTCGTAGAGGCGCTAGCTAAAATTACCGCGCTCGGTTGGACTAGCTCTCCTGCGGACTGTTCCTAGGGCAATCCGTGTCCGATTTGTCATTGATGGCCTCGAACAGGAGCAAAATGCTGCCCGGGAGAGTTACGCCAAACTTCGCGTACGACGTCGACGACGAGACCTTTCTCCGCGGAATGCAGCCTCGCTCAAGCGGGATGACCTGCCAAAGACGTCAAGCCGGAGCGTCCTCCGGTGTGGATCAAGCAAGACCTCGCCGACGAGTCACGGTTCCTCAACGACAATGACGAAGCTGACATCCTGCATGCTTTGGCACGCTTCAGCAAAAATGTGCACCCTGGCCTCAGCAGCTGGCCGCGTTAGCGCCCCGTCAAACGCAGGCCGAGCGAGCAAGGCCTCGACGGCCATCAAGTCTCGCCCCACACGTTCCCTCTACCTAGCATGAGCGAAAAATCTGCGCTCTCTGCGCGACGACGTGTACAACGACCGTGGTGGCTCATCGTTCGAGGACTCGACTCAGTTTCGTTCGACGTGGCCGACATCCGCCGTGTAACTTAACCCAGAGCATCTCGAACTTACATCGGCGAGCGCCACGGCCCTCGGGACCGGAGAGGATCCATGCTGAGTGTATGCCCCAGGTGGTGGCGGCGGCACAGCTAGCCGTACGTTGTTCATCCAAGGCTAACATGCGCGTGTGGACAAACAGCGCACGCCATCCAGCGAGCCGATGAAAGCAGCATCCAGTTCAGTTCAGCTCAGACCGGACCAGACCAGCCCAACCCACACCGATACCGTCACCGACTTTCTCTGCCTCATGGCCGTCAACTATGAGCGCCGCGGCTGGGGGCGCCCTGAGCGGTCTACAACGAACCCGATTCGCGTGCTCGTCAGCAATGACTTGGCCCTTTCGACACGTATAGCCGGGTCCTGGCCTATCGTCATGTATCAAGGCGACGGGAAAGCTCATCACCCCTCCTTTTTCGCGCTGCCTGTGGCCGCTTGCCGGGCATCTCGGGCCCGAACGTCGTTTGCGTCTGGACGCCCGCTGCGCTTTTGCGGCGAGGCGCCACGAAAGTTGAGTTCAGTCCAAGACAAGGGACGACTTCCGCTTCGTCAAAACAAAATCGGCGCTTATGCACCGCCACGAAAGTCTTTGGGGGGATCATAGAGGATGGGACATCGACCGCGGGCCACCTCGTGCGGCTGTGCCCCAAACAACAGGGACGGGTGCTGTACCCCTGCCTGGGGAGCCGGGGAGGCTGGCCTGTGCGCGCGGTTTTGACGACAACGAGGAGCACCGGCGTCACTGGGATGTCGTCTCACCGGGCTGGACGGCGGGGTCCTTAGTGTTGTAGGCTCTGGTGGCTGGCTGGATGCTGTAGGATATGCAGATTTTGCTACCGTCTTACTAGGGTTGATGTCTGTCGCCTGTGATTGGCTTCGGGGCGATGCTCCGAGCGACGTGGTCGAAATGCATTTCATTTTTTCACTTTACCTAACATGCATCGTCGTCCCCTCACTCTGTTTCTTGGTCACTTATCCGCTCGGTTGTTTTCTTTTGCCTTGGAGCTCATTGTTCCATATTTTCATTGAAATACGTACTTTCGGTCCTGTCCCAGGCAACGACCTGTTTTTATTTTTCCATACCAAAGTTAAAAACATGGCGTTTATTACATTTTTTTTTTTAAACGGTATAACTTTTTAAAAAAAAAAGTTAATTAAAACGAAATCCAAACCAGTTAAATGCCTGTTTTAACAAATTATTTCATGTGTTTATTCGTATGTTTTTGGTAACAGTGATTTCTAGGTGTAAAAAACATTGTTTTTTAACAAGCACGTAGACCGGGACGGGCGCTAATGGTAGCAATAATTATCAATACCTTCTTCCCCTGGTTAAAAAAACCTTATAACTATGAAAGATTACAAGAAGACATGGTTCCATTGTACCACTGCTCCATGTTCTGCCATATCCTAACTCTCCATCCTTCCATTACCGGATATCCATGTTGTCCTAGACCAGATATGAGCCTCAATCAACGAGAGTAGCGGCATCACCCAACAACCCCGCCGTGGAGCAGGCGCGTTGAAATATACATAGCCGTATAGCCTGCTGATCCCTACTCTTTGTACATTGAAAAGAAGTTATGAAAAATGAAATCCATGTCTCATCTGGTCTTGGCCCTCGGGGTTATTCAAACCCTCATCTTGTGGGACGCCGAGACCTAGGCCCGGCTCGGCTTGTAGGTCCATGCCCCGATGTGAAGAAGCGCGACTTCATCCACACCATTCTTATTCAGGGTGGAAGGCTCGGTGGCGTGCTTGACCTGCACGGCCGACAGCTCGGCGGTGGCCATCTGCCTGGTGCTGCGGGTATCCGGTGCCGGCTCGTTCGCTCTGCCGTCAGAGGCATGTGCCGTGGCTTGAGACGGCGGGTTCGCGTACGCAAGTGGGTATGGACCCTCGAAGGTGCCTATGATATGGGTAAGCTTCCGCGTCCGTGCATGGAGATCACGGTAGAATACGATTTAGTTAGACGTACCATTGCACTCGACAAGGCTGGTGTAAGGCTTATTGGTGAGTCCGACGAGGCCAGGGCGGCCAGCGTCGTTATGCTGGTCTTGGGGCGAGGAGAAGTGATGCATGGTGTTATAGCTGGGTTGTTTGGTAAGACGGATGAGAAGGAAAGGGTTAAGTTGCTGCCGAGAGGGATAGAAGAGAATAATGAAATCGGGCTCCAATTTAGCTATGAGCGGGATTTCGAGAAGTTATATACACGAGCAACACGACAGCAAAGATGCCGATCTCACGGCCAGCTGGCAACAACATGGTTGCCTTTGATGCCATCCATAAAAACAAGACGGATTCCTACGTGGCCATGGGCATTCACGGCTGCTTGCATAAAGCCTCAGTGGCGGTTGGATCGCGGCCTCGCCGGCTCCATCACATACCGCAAGTGTCCAGCGAGTGGCATGCGTCCACATAACCGTCCACGAGACGTTGACCGAGTCCACGCATCGTCAGTGAGATTTACAGCACAAGTTTGGCGGTGAAGCCTGGCCCGCAGAGGTCGCCGGCAGGGAGGGCCCGAAAACGCGGCCCGGGGAGAACCGCGAGCACACCCTCAGGGACGGCACGCCAATGGAGAAGGATGGCTTGAAGGATAGAGGTGGGGCGTCGACTTCATTATTGATATACACGCTGCTTGACGAGAGGGTAAGAATAATAGGCAACATTGCGCTGTACGCCGCCTCTTTGTGTATAAGAAATGGCCAATGATGGACATGGTTTTGATGTGTTCGATGTCAGATGCCAAGCTGCAATACATGGCCCGTGCTCGTATGCCAGTAAAGCCGCCCCTCGTCAAATGCGGCTGGCTGATCGGGCGTTTTCAGTGGCGGCTGGGCGTGTGAAGGAGGGGTGAGGTGGCGGCTCTTTTGACCTTCACCGGTTGCTTTTTCCGTGCGTTCGATTGGCGCAGATGTGGCACGGTGAGGGCTTGAAGAGTGTGTTCGGCCAGGCTCGACGGAATACGTTGGGCTGCGTGCTTGTGACCGGTCGCCGGTCACGCCCTGTGCAGACTTTTCTCGTTCTCGTTGATGGCTGGCGAGACGGGGGACGGTTTCAGGGGATCTAGTGGAATGGTTGCCGACTGCCGATGTATGTCGTTTGCGGGCGAGAATAGGCCAGGCACGATAAATTGACGCAAAGCGGGAGAGAAAGACGCTCGATGTCGGGGCTCCGCAATGTACGCTAAAAACAACCCTTAGCACAATGTGGCGCCACGTAGCGTCTCTCGTTCACCTGCCAGGCCAGGCCTCGCAGATAGCGTCCAGCCTTGCGCACATGCCTCGCATGACACGTCTTTCGACCTCTCTGCTATCGCTGCCACCGAGTGGTTTCTGCTTCGTGGTTCGTCCTCGAGGCCGGGGCTGTGCCCGGTCATGTGCAACTCGGGCCCGAGGAGTTATATCGTCAGATTCGCGATGGCGGCTGCTATACGTGCACCCTTCTAGGGAATTAAGGTTACGGGTGGGCTTCCCGCTTCCCATCCGAACACTTGCATGAGGGAATAGGGGGTTTTTCCCTTACACCCTTCCAGGTCGGAAGCGTTAGATCCGGACGCACTTAAAATCTGGTTTTGTAGGGAGAGAGTTTATTCCAGCATGGGGATCTCGTGTTTGGACGAAGAACGGGAGATCTAGCGTTTTGACCCTGGAAGGGTGTATCATCTGGGTTACGCCAGGCTCCAACCGTAGATAATGGCAGCCATGTGATGGTCAGGCGGCGCTGGATCGGCGGCGGCTGGAGCGTGGGCTGCATGGTTGCGGCGAGATGCGCCCGACATAGACTGATGCGCAGGGAGCAAGGGCCAGCCGAGCGGTGCTGGTGCTTGCTCGAGCTGTAGATGATACGAACGGGCTGTATTGGCGGCTAGAGATATACGGCCACACCTCTGTTCCGCCCTGCGTTGCCGAACCGCCAAAAGCGTCAAAAGGGACACTGCTAGGAAGGCAAGCTGATTGGACGCTGGAGACGGGTCGGTTCCCGATCAGGGAGGGAGTGCGGTGAAGGTGCCGACCTTCAAATTAGGAAAAAGTCTCCGGAATTAATCCCTGATAGCAATATCTGGTTGGCCGAGAGGTGGGAGATCGGCGGGTCGGCACCGACGTCGCACTGCGTCGGCACGCTTTATCTTTTACGGCAGGCTCCAGAGCCCATCCGAGCGAACCTTGGCACCTTAACCGCACTCGAAGGGATAGTGGCGCTAGATTCCTAAACGGGGCGGGCGATCCAAGGTACTGTATTGATTCTTGGTGGCAGGTCTCGTCGGGAACGCGGAGACGGCAACATCTTTCCACGTCCCCGAAGAACATACCATCTAGGTAGCCGTCTGACTTGAAGGCAGCCACCATGAGCCCCTGGGCGTCATACCTACCCGTCGCCTGCCCAACCTTTGTCGACAGCTCAGGTCTTCGTCGCACTTCCTGGCCAGCTCTTCAGGGTCACCTCGCACGTCTTCTCTTTTCTTGCCCACGATGCTGAAAGTTGCCCTTGGGTAGGTATTCGATTCGCGTTGGCGGGCGTACGGGCACAGACGACGACCGGCATGGCCATAGCACCGTATTTAGCTTGCGCAGTTCATCCATCCTCCAGCAGGTGGTACCGGTAGTGCGCCTCCAGGGCAAAGGTGGGTATGGCGTGACCGCACGTCCGACAGCGCTGGGCGTCATGGCCATCCCAGGGGTCCGTTTCGTCGCCTCCCTCGAAAAGATCGTCTTCAACGTCGCCTAGGACAGACGTCTCCAGAAGATTGTCTTCTTGGGCATTCACGTCACTGTCGGGCAGCATCGTCGGGTCGTCGGTGGAGACTGGTAGAGGAGGTTGCTGCTGCTCCTCCTCCTCGGGCGCGTCGTCGTACACGGTAAACTCGCGCCGGAACTCGTCGCGCCGCCTGAACATGTCGGCAATGTCGCGACCGCTGCTGCCGGCGCCGTCGCCCGCCGCCATAGTCACGTTGGCGACGCACACGTTCAGAAGTCCAACGTCGTAACCGCCGCCACCTCCGCTGCTGCTGCCTGGTTGGGGCGTCGCGAGACGGTGGAACATGGGCATGAGAATCTCTTCGGCGAGGCGTTGCGCGAGCTGGTCCACGGGCTGTGCGAGGCTCAGCAGGAAGCCGGGGAAGAGCTGGCTCCGGCTCGCGCGGCCGTGGTTGTAGTTGTATTCGCGGCTGCCTTCTGGCAAGCCGCCACCGTTGTGTCTAGGCCGTGTCGTGAGGCGCAAGATCCTGGGGACGGCGATCCATCTCCGGGCGCCGGCAGTATCTATCACCACTTTGCGGTGTGCTGCGCCAACGCCGCTGCCGCTACTGGCAATATCTTCTGCTAAAAGGTCGGCGCGCATCCGCGTGATGAGCGAGGCCGAGATCTTGGTGAGCTCTCGCCTCACCTGGGCGGTGGTGTTCAGACCTGCGCTGGCGTACGTGTCTTCGATGCTGATCTGCGTCGGTATGTCGCTCGCCGCCTTGACCTCGGACGGGTCCCGGCCGTGGAGCAACGCCCAGGTCCTCTCGCCTATCCCCTTCTCCATCCCCAGCGGGCGGAGGAGGTCCTCCAAAAGCTCGGGGCCTACACCGGGGTGCGCTCTCAGCTGGCCCACAGTCAGGGGCTGTTCCTCGCCGTTGTTATTGTCGCCGTTCTCCTTTTTTGCATTTCCTGCGGCAGCATCCCTCGAGCGCAAGACATGGCTCTCCAGCACACTGACCATCCTGCCTCCGATGCCGGGCACACTGCGAAGGCGGTACGGGTCCAGGAAGGAGCTCAAGTCCTCCTGGCTGAGGGCCACAAGCGTGGTCTGGTTTCGGGGCTTGTTCAGGCCCCCGACCAGCTTGCTGAGGGCCTTGTTGGTCGAGATGCCGCAGGCGCATGTGTACCCCTGTTCCTCGATCCTTTGGCGCAGGTAAAAGGCCAGGTGTGACGCGAGCAGAAGCCTCTGGTAGCAGCGGTTGGCAGTAGACGGTCCTTGTTCGAGGGAAAAACGCGACAAGACGGCAGTAGCGTCGTCTGCGAGGGCGCTGTTGTTGCCAGGAGCAACAGCGACACACCCTGCAAAAGTGGTGGCGTCAAACGCGAAGCCGAGCTCGGGATCCGTCTCGGACAGGCAGAAAAAAGAGCGGGCGAGGTCGTGCGGGTTGAGCAGCTGCAGGTTGTAGCCCACGATGTCGGTGACATCTAGGAAGACCTCGTCCAGGCCCAGGCGCTCAGCCTTGGGGTTGTGGCCGCAAGAGGATCTCAGCACACGGTAGAGGGCCTTGGAGACGTCCCGGAAGGGCGTTAGGTCCTCCCCGTTGACCACGACTAGGTCCGGGCACAGCTTCTTGGCCTCGGAGATGAGCCCGAGCTTCTTGACGCCGCGGGCCCTCGCGGCATAGTTGCAGGTGGCGAGAATGCTTTTTTGCTTTATCCCCAGAGGCCGAGACTTTAGCGAGGGGTGCTTGTTCTCGACCACCTGGGCATAAAAGCAGTCGTAATCCTTCAAGTGACATTTAGCAAGGCCTTCTCCCACCGACAACTCTGCCCGCCGGAGTTGATGGCGCTTCTTACAAAATGGAGGATGATTCTCTTCAATTCAGGGGCGGTTTTGTCCTGATCGAAACCCATAGCTGCTTGGGGATTGGGAAGCGGTGTAGACAAATTTGATGCCTCAACTACTATCCAAATCTAGAAAGTGGGTTACCTCGAAACCACCACGTCCCGCACGGGCCATATGAGTCAATCCCTAAGCTAAGCCGTCCATTGCGGTTTTAAACCCGCTTAACCCATTTTTAACCGCCTTTTGGAAAGAAAATAAGCAGAGAAAGAGAGAGAAAAAGGAAAGATCTTTTCGCAACCAACATCGCCTCCTTTTTTACGCTTTTGATCAAACACGCTGCGAACGAGAAGTTACCGCTTTCCTATTGGCCCGCGGCCGTAGCGAGCGCAGCCGCTTGCTGCGCGCATCCGAAGGCGGTGGAGGCGGTGGTGCTGCTGTTGTCCCGCGAGGTGCCCTGGAGCGCTTGGACCGACGATCAGGCGGCGGGACCTGGGTAGCAGTGGTGCCTTTTGAGATAGCTGGCGCCCGGAGACCCAGAGCTTGCGGCTGCGAGTTGCTGCTTGGGCCGTTACGCTTGCCGGCCACCTTCCTTTTTTTTGCTTGCGGATCCGGGACGCCCCCCTCCTCCTCCTCGTTTGCTTCTGTTGCGGACTTGCGTTTCTTGCTCCGTCTTGTTCGTGATGAGTTGGCGCTTTTGCCAGCCGGCACCATCTCCGTTCCAACCGCCTTGTTTATCTCTTCTACCGTCTTCTCCTGCAGCGGTATAGAGGCGTTCTCCGATGGGTTGGTGTTGTCTGTGTGATTCTGATCCCTGCTGCTGCTATTTGGGCTGCCACGGCTCTCGCCAGCGGCAGCCTTCTGTTTTGCCTTGATCTTCTTTATCTCGGACAGGATCTACTCGATTTTGAATTGCTGTATTTTGATATTTGCTTTATCTGACCGGTATGTCTCCTTGTAACCGTGTAGTTTTATTCCCTTTTCCATTTCTTGGGCAACCTTATGAAGCCTGCGGGGGTATTGAATTTCGAAGGCGAGATATTTGATATATGTAGTTCACTGGTCCTGCGCTTTCGGGTCCGAGAGTAGCGAGAACGGTCGATGGGGGACGAACCCCTGGTGTGCAAGCCATTCGCTGGAATGCTGGGCATATCCCTCGATATCCTCTTTGTCTTTCGCGGAAGATTGCTTCCCCCCCATCAGGTAATAGGCGCGCTGGTGGGAGAAGCAATACTCATCAAACCCGGGTTTCTTGCACCTGCTATGATTCTGCCAGAAACGGAAATTCTTCTATCGATTGGACTGCCTGGAGAGGGCATGACAAGCGTCCCTGGTATCCGCAGGCCCGTGTGGTCTGGAATACGGCCGCAGCAGCTGGGCGTACGCGTCCGGATTCGCTTGTATTTGTGGGAAGAGGGCGACACCAAACAGGGGTCGGGCGCCATCGTCGAGGAGGGCCCGGTGGTGTTTGACCTTGTATTTCTCCTTTTCTCCCTCGGGGTCGTATACTTCAGTCGGCGAGTAGGAGGGTCTCGGCTGGTGCTTTTGTAACGTGCGATTCTTTGGTTCGGATGGGATTTGATGCAATAGTCCGGCGAGGGCGGTGGTGTCGACCGAGGGTGCTGTGGCTAGCTCCACCGCTTGGTTACGCAGCGGGGGCTCAGGTGTTAGTCCTTGTGCCAGGGGCAGTCGCAAAAAAGTCAATCTAGCACTCACAGCAGCGCTTGCCCAAGAACAGCCCTTTCGGGCGTGGGTATGACATCCCAGCCCGTGAGATTCTGTATGTTGCGTGAACCGCCTTCGCTTTTGCTGAGATTTTGCCGCACCCAGCGGACGCGCTTATCCAAGCTGAGATAGAGGAACTGGCCGGCTGAGAGCTCGGTCGCCATGGTCTCCGTTTTTTTTGGGCCTGAGATGCGGAGCACCTGGGAAGGTTCGGTCTGGGCGGGTGCTCGAGGGACGGCGGCGGCGGGCGGGTTTTAAGCATCAGGGCACGACGGGCTCGGCTTACACAGCCTCACTTTAGGCGCCCGTTGCCTACCTACCTGACCAACTTCACGTTCCACTAACAGTGAGACGGACCCGACTGTGCATGCTCAATCTTGTGCTAAAACAATGCCAACCGTCTATTCGGCGGGTACATCACCCCTTCGGGCGCGGCAGGCTGTCATTGTGGGTCAATAACAAGGGCATTATCCAATTAGCAGGTTAGAAATTTCCAGTGTGTACCCATGCACCGACATGGGTATCTGGCTCACTGACAGGAATCTGCGCCTATTCGTGTTGGTCACACCAAAGGTCGGCCTGTAATAATAGACCTGTCGGGTGAGCCCAGGGATCTATCGGAATGAGGGTATCCCAGAAGGTACTACATTATCTCGAATACTAGGGAAATTGTTTCAGCCTTTGTAAGAGTGGCTGAAGGACTCCCCATTCTTGACTGAGAACGAGGTCGTAAATTGGGAAGTGTTTGAGTTGGGGCTGGGGGTTTGCTACTTCTAGAGCGGTTACAGCAACTTTTAGATTTCGAGTTGGTACAATGTTGCTCGTCTGCACGGCGTAACCTTCTCCTGGCACTTGTCGCTATCATCTTTGCTACCAGCTCCAATCTTTGTCCTTTCCGTGTGGGCTGCCTGCCAGCTCAGCCCACAGTCTTATGCTTTTTCACCGCCCTAGCGCTCAGATCATCCCCTACGCCGCCGTCATCGTCGTCGTCCGCTCACCCAGTCGGCAGTGCTCGAGGGCTTCTAGAACCGGGGCTCCTCTGGTTCACGCAGGACGCGGTTAGCCTCTACGTCGGGGAAATGCAGATAGGTAGGTACCTAGTTGGCGTGCTTACCTGGCGGCCATGGGTCTTTTGACGGAGAGTGTGGCGCCTCCCTTTCCAATGCACGTTTCCGGTCCGCTCGCCATGTCCATGAGCGCTTTGTCGAGCGCCTCCCGAATCGGGGCTTCGGACGGCCTGTCTTCCTGCGACCCGTCCGGCTCGCGGGCTAACACGAGCGATGCTGAGCTCGGTTTGGTCCGCAGCTTGGTGGTATCCCTCGCTCGTACGACCGTCGCAGCCGTGACGGTGCCGCAGCTCGGGTCCAACGCCTTCCCTGGGCTGCATCTACGGAACAGGCTGTCTTCCAGGTTGCGGAGCTTTTGGCGTGATAGGAATAGAGGGGGCCACTAACGTGCTTGATTTGCTGCATGATGCGTGTCTCCTCCTGCCATTGAGCTGGGCTATAACTCAAAGTCAAGGTATTCTCCGGCTCCTTCAGCGCGTACTCCCGGCCGGTGGTGGCGTCCCAGGCGTGGTAGACCTTACCAAAACCACTTTCGCCGAGTCTCATGTGCACCATCGTGGACTCGGGTCGGGAGGCGGGTGTTTGCGCGTCTGACGGGGCTGTGGTACCAATCCGGCTCAAGCCAAGATGGCCAAGATCGAGGACTTGCCCTGCATCCGCCGTACCCGCGCGGAATCTGTCCACTTTGTCCTGGTAGGACTCGGAGGCGACGCCGTGTCGCGGTATGACGGTGATGTTGCTGGTGGAACCCGGGTCTTGGACTATCAGGGAATAGTTGGCTTCGACAGTGAGGGGAAAGTGGTAGTTGCTGACGGCGTCGGATACGGTTCGATGACGAGACGATGCGCTTCTATGAACAACGTTAGTGATTCGCCATCGCGTGAAGGGACAGGGGGACCACCAACGTGGTTGATTCGCTCCATAACTATCTTCACACTGAGGTACAAATCAATATCGCGAGCCATGCCAGTCCTGTGAGAGGCAGTCTTCAAGCGGTGTGAGCCATGCCAATCTTTCGAGAGGCAGTCTTCAAGCTGGTGCGAGCCATGCCACTCTTTCGAGAGGCAGTCTTCTAGCATTGTGTTAGCACACAGGTAGGCTGGTGCCAGGCGAAGGGACCATTGGCCAAGCCTTGGCCTCTTCGCATCGCAGCCGCCAGCGCCCGATCAGGGTCGCCTGCTTATAACTTCCTCGACAACAGAATGGCCTTTCCGTTTCTGGTGGCCTTCCAGATGAGGTTGGCTGGTATAGGCCTTGCCGCAGCCAGGGAAATGGCACTTGAACTTGCGGTCGGCCTCAATCCTCGCCTTCTTGGCCCTTGCCTCGGCAATGGTGGGGATTGGCTTGTGCTTCTCCCGTTCATGGCGCAGCAGAGCAGCTTTGGTCGTATAGGGACCATACCCGGTGCGGCCGGGATACGTGCACGGAAAATTGCGTCGGCCGTCGGGCTCCTCCTTCTTGGCCTGGTGAGCTGCCGCGTGCTCGACCGCTCGCTCGGGATGCTCCCTGTCCCAATGAGCGACGAGATTGTCCATCTTTGTAAAGGCAGACGGACATCCCTCAACGTCGCAAATGAAAGTGCGACGTTCCTCGAGGGAAAGGGGTGGCGGCCGGTTGAGCTCTCGCTCAAGCTCCCGCTGCGCAGTCACCTTATCGCCCATGTCCATCTCGAGGTCTCTGAGCTCACGAGCGGATAGGCTTCGGTACTTGCCCTTCTTGAAGGCAACCCGGTATGCGTCCACCTTCTCCGTCGCCTCGTTGGCCGCATCGGTGGCCGCCTGGAGGATGGCCCTGTGCTCAGCGGCCTCGAGGGCGAGAAGGGGAGCCATGCGCGCCTCTTCCTCGCGGAGGGCTTCGTCACGCCCCGCCCTTTGAGCTGCCCTGCGCTCGCGTTCCCTCTGCGCGTGCCTGTCCAGGTACTCCCGGGTCTTTGGGTACTTGGGTGCGGGCTTGGACTTGGGCGCGGGCGTGATTGGCGTCAGGGGCACCTGTGGCTTGGGCGCCGGGGGCGCAGGTGGCGGCAGTGCCGGGGCCGGGACCACGGGCACAAGGGGTGTCGGCGCCGGGGTCGCGGGCACTCGGGTGGACGCGGGGGCCTGGGAAGCCGCCTGGATAGCCGCCTAGAGAGCCTCCTCGTGCTCGGCCATCTCGCGTTCGACCTCCTCGCGGTCTTCCAGCACCCTGCGCCGGAAGGTAAGCCTGGCTTGGCTGAGCTTGCGGAACCCGTCGTCGATTCCCTCCCTGGCCCAACGAATACGGTGCGTCGGCTTCAGAGCTTCCGCCACGCCTGGCTGAGCTCCTCCTGAGCGACGTCTTCTTGCGGCCTAGCCCGCGCATTAAACACGGCGAGCTTCTAGAAACGCATTCGGAGATGTTAGGCCTGTGCGGGTGTAGGATTGGGAAAAGGGAAAGGAGTGACCCCTGAAGGCCCGTGTGGGTTTAGGGGCGTGTTACGGAAATAAATTCTGGTGCGTGATATGTAGGTAGGTACTATGCACTATGGGAACACGCCAGTCACGCCCAGAAGGGGCTGGAGGATACCTTGTTGTTGTAATGGGAAGGGAGTCACAGCCTGGGGAGATGGGGCAATAGTGAAAAGGAGTCATAGCCCGGGAGATAGAGGCGGAGCGTGGAAAGGGTAGGCGTAGCCTGGGGAGAGGAGACAGAGGATGGAACGTACAGGCATCAACGCCTGTGCGTCCTTCTTGATGAAGGCATATGTTGCTGTTGTTGTTGCTGTTGCTGCTGTTGCTGCTGCTGCTGCTGCTGCTGTTATTATTGTGCTGTTGCTGTTTCGTGGTGGTGCGGTGCGGTTTCGGTCCATCGTCGCTGCCGTCGACGTGACGGCCTCGCGATTATGTAATAGAGACGTATACGACCAACAATGTCGTCGTACAAGGCGTTGACCGCCGGCGAGTAATACGCGCTCTGTTTTTCAGCGCGCCAGATAGAAAGAAGGCGACTTTTTTCATCGGTGCCATCTAAAATAAATCTCCCCATTGCGACAACCACCGACTTTGCCGCCGCGTTTGCGGGGGCATTTTTCTATATACGGCCATTTGACAACAAATCTCTTCTCCGTCACGGCAGCCCTTGCGCGCATCTGCTTCCTCGTTCACGGCCGACAACCTCGTCCCCTCGGTGTCTACAAAATCGCCGCTCCAAGACGATGTGGGACTCCGTCATCGACATGGGCGGCTCCTGCTACGCCACCTGCCCCGACATCAGGACGGTTTACAAAAGCTGGCAGGTCTGGGAGCAGGGAGAGAAGCGAGCCTCCTACGAGCTCAGCGTCGAAGACGAGCTGGCCATCGAGGCCGAGGTGTACGCGCACCTTGGCAAGCACGACGTGTCCTACGATGCCAGGGCCTCGTCGAGCTCAAGCCCGGCTTGCACGCCCTGGCCCTCGAGCTCGCCGGGTCCTGATTTCTGTTTGCCTCCTGATTCCTGTTTTGCCCCCTGTGTCGCCTCCTCTGTACCTTGCCCCCTGCGTCCCAAGCCCTTGCGTTCCACGCCCTGCGGCCCACGTCCCAAGAACGCAAGCGAGAACCTTAAGAGAACGGCAAGAATCAGGGAGGGGCGGCTGCCACCTGGGACGGCAACAAGGCTTGTGCCAGGAAGCATTACATACTTGGGGAAAGCACCAGTCATAAGAACCAGGGCAGGAACGGCTAACACCAGGTGGCGCCGGGTGGAACTAGAGAAAGAGACTGGCCCCAGGACCTGTTGCCTGTCGCCGACTTATGTCATCCGCTCCACTTGACGACTTGTGCCTGCGTGGCACGCCACGCTCATTGACGCCGTCGCCCGGCCATCACATGCATAGATTTCGCAGGTTGTGGCTTTTGTTGCCTTTAAGAGGCAAAATTATTATTTTTCCTTTCCACGCTGAAGGGCGGGTCGGCCAACGTGGTGATAAATTCTGAAGGTTGATCGTTTTCATAAAAGCCAATCCAATTATAAGTGGGGTGACTACAGTTAGCGGAGGTTCCCAAGGTGGCTTGCGATAAGATAACCAAAACCACCTATAGACACCCAGTGTGGGCGACAGGTGTTGCTACTTCATAGGTGAGCAGCAGTCGATCCTTCCTCTCCCCGCCAGCTCGCACCACCTTGACAAAACCCCAACAAGCTGGCAGCCCATTCTCACTATCCCCCCAATAAAAAAGCGACAACCTAACCTCTTTGAAGGCGTCAATCCGCCAACAACACACACAAACACCTCTACATTCGAGTTGCCCCCTCTCTTGCAAGTAACAGGCAAAGATGACCGAGGGCGTCGGCACGGGCGCCACGTCTGCCGAGGACGCGGCGGCTGCCAGGGCAGCGGAGCAGGCGAGGATCCGCAAGGAGCGCAGGGAGGCCAAGATCAAGGCCGGCGGCAGCGCGAGGCTGAACAAGATTACGGGTCTTGGCGGCGGGCTGCAGAGAGGTAAAAATGAAGCCCCCTCACCTGTGCTGCCCGCGACGATGTGTCCTCCGGCTGGTACAAGCTACCTAACTAACACCGACAACTTCCCCAGACCCGATCCCACAGCCACCAACCGCAGAGCAGCAGCAGCAGCAGCCATCCAAGCCCGCCGCGACGTCAGCAGCACCAGCAGCGGCGGCAGATGAGCACGCTGACCCGGCCGAGGTCGACATCTCAGAGCACCACTACGTCCCTCGCGCTACCCCTCGCCGGCCCGCCGACTCGTCGTCCCCAGCCCCTGGCCCAGAGCTCTCCGAAGCCCAACTGCGCCAGTTCATGCTCGGCCTCGACCCACAAGCCGGAGCCGGAGCCGGAGCCGGCGCCGGCGCCAACGACCCTATGGTACAGCTCCTCAACCAAATGCTGACCACCATGGGCGGCGGCGCGCCGGGCGTCTTCCCTCCCCCGGACATGATGGGCGGCGGCGGCCTCGGCACCGGCACCCCTACCCCCGGAAACACCATCCCTCAACAACAACAAGCGGCAACCCCTCCCGTCGACACATACGCCAGGTTCTGGCGCCTCCTCCACCTCGCCCTGTCGGCAAGCCTGGGCCTCTACCTGGTCGTCTCCACCGGCACCAGCAACGCCGGCTTCACGGGATCCCGCGAGGACCGCGACCGCGCCGCCGTGGCCGACGCCGACGGCATCCCGGACCTGCTCGACGGCGACGTCAAGGCAAGGAGGCAAGTCTTCTTCATGGCCTTTCTCACCGTCGAAGCCGTCCTCATCACGTCGCGCTTCTTTCTCGACCGCGCTCGCCCCCAGCCCACGGGACTGGTCTGGACCGTGGCCGGGTTTATGCCGGACCCGTATAGGGCGTACACCGAGTCGGTCTTGCGCTACAGCCAGATCATCTCGACTCTCAGGGCGGACCTGCTGGTTTTGGTCTTTATGCTTGGCGTGAGCTCTTTGTTGCGGTCGTGCAGCTTTTGTGGCTTTGGAGGAGGACAATGAAGAGATATTCGGTACTCGTCGAATGACGTGAGAGCACACCTAACTTTGCTCGCTTTTTACATGAGAGTTTTAATTCTTAGCAGCCAAATTTGGGACTTTTGTACTGTTAGACTTGCCCCTGATGCCGGCTTCGATTCCGAGCATGCTTCGAAAGTGTTGAACGTAACAAATCATTCTGATATCTCAAAAAAAGGCGGCGGCGGGTAGCTAAGCTAGTTAGATCCCAAGCAAAAATAAAGCCACGCAATCCTGAACCTGGTATGATAACTTTTTTTTTGATATGCCCTCCCAAAACACTAGATTTTTTTGGCATCGCTTTTTGTTTTCCTGTGTCTGCGCTTCATCGGCGTAAAATGCAATGCTGCCTCTCCATCTTAGACGGCAACCTCGGCCTTGGCCTTCTTGGTCGGGGGCGCATCCGCCATGTCGACCGCCCGGCCGCGGCTCTCCATGCTGGCAAGTGCAGTCTTCTCCTCGGCCGTCATGTTGGGCAGCAGGCTACCCAGCGACTCGATGGGCTTTCCGGCCACGATGCTGCGGTGGAAGGCATGGATGATGGAGTCGGCGTCGTCGATGGCGATTGGCCTGATGTCGGCCAGAAGCTTGATCTTGGCTGTGCACTCCTTGCACTGCTCGTCCGTCATGTCGATGTTGAGCTGCGTCACTCTGCTCTTGATGGCGTTCCAGCCAGTCAGGCGGCTAGTGAAGTGCACATAGCGTGTGATTCCGAACAGCGCCGGGTCCTGTCGGACGAGTTAGTGACTGTGATTCCAAAGGAAGAGAGCGGCTTCCGCTCCCGAGAGATTCAAAATCACATACGATAATCTCGTAAGTCGATGGGTTGTTCAGGATGGCTTTGGCGTGGATGCCGGCCTTGTGTGTGAAGGCGCAGAATCCGGTGATGGGGTTGTTGAAGGGGATGTTGACTTGGACAGCCTCGGCAACAAGCTCCTCAATCTCCTTGAGCTTGTGCAGCTTGTACTTGCTCAGAACGTAGTCCTTGGAGCCCACGATCATGCGGGCCATGAGACCTAGCAGCCGCGGTGATGATTAGCTGGATGCCCACGAGCCGTTGGGTGAAGTGAATCAGTTTGAGAGCTTACCTCCCAGGGGCGTGATGCCATTCCTCTCGCCAATGCCCAGAACACTGGTGTCGATCTGCGAGCCGTCAGCATGCATCGCTCATGCAGGAAACTAACATTCAGCAGACATGTCGACTCACGTGAGTGGCGCCCGCCTCGAGGGCACAGAAGGCATTTGAGATGGCACAGCCGGTGTCGTTGTGGAAATGGGTCTCGATGTCACTGGCGAACCATGTTAGTGCTCCGTGATCGGACGTGCGCGGAAGCACGGACTGCACATGGGAATGTAGCTTACCACGAGACGACTCCCCTCAGGGTCTTGACAAGGTCGTACACTAGAATAGCGCGAGGATTAGTGTATGCACGTGCGCCCGGGGAGCCAAGCGGCGCCGGGAGAGCTTACCCTGGCGCGGGGAGGCGCATCCAACAGTGTCGGCAATGCCAACCCGGTTGACTCCGATCTTGTCCACGGTCGAGTAGATGCTGAGCAGGTCAACGAGGTTGCTGCGGAACGAGTCCTCGGATGAGACTATGGGCAGTTCAGTGTTAGATGCACGAGCGCCATCACCAATGCAAAGAGAGCCTGTTGATGTTGGCAGGCGTGTCGAAGCATGTGGTACTACTCACACCTGACCTCGATTCCCTTGCTCTTGACAAAGTTGATGACCTCGATCGCGGTGTTGGTGATGTAGGTCATGTCCTTGCCGTGCGAGTGCTAGAGCGAGAGAGTGTTCAGCATCGACCATCCTTCCACACCAACCACAAAACAAAGCTCCGGTACCGAGACTCACCTCCATGAGGAACGATGAAGTGCCAATGACGACGTCGACACCATCAACTGCAACGACCGGTTAGCATCTCACCGAGCCTCGGGACAAACAGCCTTCAGCACCATACCTCCTGTCTCGACGGCGATGCGGGCATCGTCCATGTGACACCTGATGTGAGTCAGAATCTTGGCCTTGAGGCCCAGTTTGCAGATGGCTTCGCAGTCGGCCCGCGACTGCTCCGACGCCGCCGGGCTGGTGAGCTCGATGTAGTCGACACCGAAGTCGTCGAGGGCCTTGGCGATCTCGATCTTCTTGGCCTAGATGCCGGTGACGGAGAATTGTCAGAGCCGTGTTGTTTCCCCGCCCATGTGTCACCAGCAGCTGTGAGACACGGAGGGATGTTTGGCATGGACATTGGAGCAACAACGCCCCGAAGCGCACTAACAGTGTCGAAGAAGGCATTGGCGAACTGCTCGCCCTCGCGGAGGGTGCTCTCGATGATCTTGAAGTTGTTCAGGTTGGACAGAAAGTCGCCGACGGGCGCGTAAGGATTCCGCTGCTGCTGGACCCGGGGGTTCTCGACGCCCGTCATGCCCGGGTGGGAGCCTGTCGTCATTGCGAGTTTCTGGTTAGCGGCGCCGAGAGGAAACGGGTTCAGCTGAGCGCTGCCAGCCAGCTTCGTCTGGGACTTTGACGAACCGTTGGAGCCGTTGGAGCCGTTGGCGCCACTGGAGCTGCCATTGGCATGGCCGTTGGACTGCTCGGGCTCGCACGAGGGACACATGTTGAGGGCAAGCGGTTGTGGTCGAGAAGGCGAGGTGACTATGTAGGGCGGAGCGGCGGCGAGGTGGCGGTGGCACGAGGTCGAAGGGTCGGTTTGAGTATCAATGAGGGGTCAATGGCGCCGGAGCTATCTTCACGGCAAGGCGCAGGCGAATTGATCAGTTCTCGCAAAGAGTTGGGTGTAAGCTGGGGAGGGAGAAGAAGAAAAAGGAGACGGGAGGAAGAACACCTAACACACGCCTTCAAAAAAGTTACTGCCCCATTCGAGTCATAGGTATCAAAAAGTTGCTTCGAGCCGTTTATTGGGGAGGGGAGTGGAAACACGGACAGCTCCACCGTGTCTGAGCCAATAGAAAAGCGAGGGGGTCGTTCCATCACCGTGCCGAGATCGGTCGCGGAAAGAGGGTCCGTCGAAGCTTTGCCATATGAAAGCCTTCAGACATCTGCAGTCATTGGCACACCTGGACCGACCGAGTTTCGTTTAAAATATGCCGTCGGTCCAAGTCATCCAGGTGAATACACCCTCCTAGCTTCTAAAGGTTGGTTACATCGCGGGACTCCTGACTGTGGTCTTGCAGGAGCAGCGTCAGCCCAAGTCTTTGTGCAGATTTACCAGCATACTTCCTAATGCGGACAAGTCGCCCCTTGGAGACGGGACATGTGCCAGGCACTCCAAAGCAATTGGTGTGGAAATTGACAGGAGCAGGAAAAGAGCCAAGTTCCAACTCAATTCGAGTGGGCTAGGTGGCCACTTGCTTCCGTTCCTGACAGGACAGATTCAGGATGCCTGAACTGGAGGGATACGTAATGTAGCAAGGGGTCGGGTGGGTTTTAAGCCGACCCATACGGAGGCAGGGGAGCTGACTGAGAGGAACATTCGAAAATTCTGTCTGACTGCGGCTAGGTGGTTAATTACGCAGCCCTTATTGGACACCCCGCGAAGAGGTACGTGCGCAAACGCGGGGGAGGCGGGAGAAGAAACCCATCTCCGATGAGACCTGTTCACGCTTGTTCATCCTTTCATGGTGAGGATGACGACGGCCTGGTTCTTGAGGTGGGATATGCCCAAGTGCTTGGTTAATCTTTCCATTGTGCTCATGGGGTGTTTTCACCCGCTCCTTTCTAAAATCTACCCGAGTTGTCATACAAGTCTTTGGCCTTGACGCCCGCAAATCTAGAGTGAGCTTGTCGATCATAGTACATCGCTTGGTGGTAGCACCACTTCGCAAGAAGTACGCCTGCATCAGCGAGAATCACGCCTTCAGCACCGAGCCGAGCACGTTGCCCAGGACGCCCCGAACCCGCGGCTGATTCTCGAGCGCGCAGGTGAAGACGACAGCGGTGCTGGCCGCAAACACAAGCGTCTCCCTCCACTGCTTGTCGAGCGGGTAGCGCCGGGGAAGGAAAGTGGCGAGGGCCCGCGGCGCCACGAACAGGGCCATGTCCTTCCTGCGGCCCGCGTGCTCGATCAGGATGCTCCAGCCGCACAGCGCGCACCCGGCCCCGACGCAGAGCCCGCCGTCGATACGCTGCCGCGCCGCCAGGTCCCCGCCGCCGCGGACCAGGAGAGACGGGCCGAGCCTGGTGCGGGCGAGGCAGACGCCATAGTAGAAGAGCGTGATGAAAGCGCCCAGGAACGCCGAGGATCGCGAGGCGGCGACGGCGGCCCGGGCTAGGCGCCGCAGGTTCGGGTTGCGGGCGACCAGCAGCAGGTTCAGGGGCATGTAGGTGGCCATGGACCAGCGCCAGGAACGATAAAAACGGCCGAGCGCGTGCCGCTCGCACGAAGGGCCTGCGCCCATATGCACCATCTCGCACGGGAACGGCACCGTCTTGCTCGGGTCGCCCCAGTGGAGCGGCCATTTATAGTCGACGCACATGGCCTGCAGCAGAGACGCCTGCCCGTTGTCCCGGCCGTAGAGCAGCTCGCGGCTCCTGCATCGCCTTAGAGCCTCGAGGAGCCGCACATCGACGGCAGCCGCGGTTCCAATCCATTTGTTGTAGCCTGGGGGGAGACGGTCGGGAAGATAAATCCATGCCCACATAATCGCAGCAGATGCTGCTGCGAAGATGGCCGGGTCTGTGGTCCTTTCTACGAGGCGCTCGGCCTGTGACAGTCGGCGGGAGACTGGTCAGTATCCGGATCAAGTCATAGTGGGAGATTAGTATGAATATCCAAAGATGCCCATACCGCTGTCCACTTGCCGGCGGCCACTCGTCGACTCCTCCGCTGAGACCACAGCTCGCCTACCATCACGTCGACGGCTCTGGTGGCGGCAAAGAGGGTCAGATCAAGCGTGCGCCCAGCCCAGCGCACTGTCACGGGTGACCCAGCTTCAGCCGATGGGGCGGCCACATGGGTGAAAGCTGGGCTATGCTTGGACTGGAGGACATGTAGACTGAACCAGGCTGACACAAAGGCTGCAAGCCATCGCGAGATCCTGGGTGAGAAACAAAGCGTGTCAGGAATGTTGAACGTGGCTCATGAACATCCCCCTAACGGATGGCGGTGTCGAGGTTCGCCAGAGATGGAGGCTCCAGGTGCATACCTCGTCCGGGCCGGTTCTGACAAGGCCTGCAGTAGCTTGTCGACTAGGCGACTTAGAGGCACCTACACGGAGCAACATGGAGGGGTTAGAGCAAAGGTCTAGACTTGGAACGCACTCTAGATTGCAACATTGCGGACAGAGGGAGGAGAGTATGCGTGCCTGGAGTAGCGTGGTGCCGCCAACTAGCAGCGCGCAGAAGGTGGGGAACCTCTGCGGGTCCAGACCACCACACAGGATGCGGACCAGGGCGCGCAGAAAGGGAGGCCGCGGCTGCTGCGCCGTGTTCTTGAGATTCCGCCTCCTGGCAAAGGTCTGGATGATCAGCGTCAAGACGCGGGGCGCCACCGAGGAGCCATAACCCAGAACCCAGGCGCGCAGCATGGGCCTCAGCAGCGGCGGCACGTTGCGGTCCCATGTTGCCACCCTTCCCGGGGCGCCAGGGGCCTCGACGTGCCGCGCCATCAGCTCGTGAGACTACGAGATGATGGGAGGCGGCGGCGGCGACAACCCCAGAGGAAGGAGACACTGTCAGAGTCGGGCACTTGACAGCAGTCGGCCCGGTCCAGGAGATGCCGAGGCAGGAGGGCCACAGGATAGGACGACGGCTGTTGGTTGAGACGAGCCCGGCGTAGCGTTTGGTGACAGCTTCGTCCGACGTTGGGGTCGGATTGGCTGCGTTCCGGTTGCGCGGCGCAAGCCTCAGTGATTAAAAAGTCAAGCTGGCCGATTTGTGACGTGCCCAAACGCGTCGAGAATGGGTCAATGGCTACCACTCTAGCAAGGGAGGGCCCGCTGTTGGGATGGATAATGGCAGCCCGGCAGACGGCTGGCATGGAAAGTATGTAGATGACAGCTGCCAAAGGGCCAATCACGGGCGGGCTCGGTGACAGATCAGGTCATGGGTGTGGCGTGGCGTTTCGGCGAGGTATCGAACACCTGGAGGGCCAGGCGCTGATGAGAGAGCACAAGAAGCGCGGCGGCGCGTCATGCGCCAAGACTTGGCGTTAGTTTGTCATTGTATCTCGGCCAACAGCCCCAGCAAAACGTCCGATTGGCTGCGTTACTTGAATACCGCCGTTCGTTTGGGAAACCAGAGCCTTTCCTTGCTCACTAGCTGACCGCAGGCGGCTGGCTTTGTTGCGCAAGCATGCAGGCAGCCCCTTTTGGCACAGGTCTGGTACCGTTCCGTGATGGGCGTGACAAGGATGGTCGCCAAAAAGTATCAATGTGTGGGGGTTCAGACCGAGGTGCTGGGACGAGCAAACGATGGCGACTACTTGACCAACAAGGATGCTAGGAACAAAACAATCAACGTTGCAATATATCTTCAATCACGTCTTGCAGGCTGTCAATTGGAGGAGGCATCTTTTGCCGAGAAGCGCTTCGCTCGCGCTAGACGATGGAACACCTGGAGCAGCTTGATTGCCTGAGCTCTGTTTGCGTGCCACATTTCCCGGATTGGGTGTTGTGCATGCTATGTCATCATGTCGCAACGCCTCGTGGCTTCTGCATTGCCGCCGCCGCCGGAACTCTGTGATGTGATACACCTAACCTGAGAGTTCCGAACGGGCGGTTTTACTTATCAAACTTGCGATAGTTGCCAGAGGGGCATGGAGGTTGTACAGCCATCATGAACGCGACTGGAATGGGCCCATGTCACAAAGACCAGCTAACCACCAGGTCGCAAAGGTCTCACGCGGGCGTCAGGCTGGATTTGGCATGTGATGACGCACCACAAGAACGAGGCGGAGTCTGGTGGCCACTGCCCCAAGCTGGGGCCCGCAGATTCATGTTGGACTGGCAGGGGCGGGCCTTTTTTGAATGAAACCTACCCCAAGACCCCAACACCTGCTGCCGCCCGTAAGGCGTACACACCGCGCGTATTGCCGTGCAGCTCTGTGAGAGGGTGGCTTCCCAGGGTAGGTGCAGGGCAGAGAATAAGGAACCCGAGGGCTGGCCCACACGAGTCACAATAGCTGCCGTCCCCCAGGCATTGATGCTGCAAGAAATTAGATGGTAGGAGGCGGCCAGACTGCCCAAGTAAGTCAGTCACCCGTCACCTTCCCCACAGTCCATTAATTACCCCAGGCTGGGCTGCAAGGCTTGCTTGCGAATGATCTCCAAAACTGGCCCGCCCTCTTGCCTGCTTTCAGCCCTTTGTTTTCCTCCCCTGCCTTCTGCCATTGTCATTGTCGATCCCGAAGTTCAAGCGCGGTGTGTTGCCGCATCACATCAAGAAATACGACGTGCTGCAGGTTGGCTGGGTGCGTGCTGATCCACCATCCAAGAACCAACAATCCAATCCAGCGGCACAAGGGCAAGGAGTCACGGTTCGTGGTTTTCTTCTATTCTTCCTTTACATATCTCTGCTGTCGGAATTTAGTCTGCTCTGGCTAAAGGTACCTTGCTAGGTTTACGACGTAGCTAAATACCCAGTTTGGTCACCGCTTGGCAGGCAGTTGCGAAGCAGCGCATTGTTTTTCTTTAATTATCACATGCCCCAGAAACATACCACGGACCCCACCACCGCTTCCTCCCTCAAAGAAAAAAAAAAAAAATTAACCACCAGCAAGCCAACTGCGCTCTCCAGCCACCGCGGCTTTGCGCTGCCAGCACTACGTTGACTGCGCCCTATCACGGCCAGCTCCTTCTCCGCTCTTCGCTCCGCCTTTGACCGCCGTCAGGCTGTCGACGGAGACCGCCAGCGACGAGCGCCCTCGATCCGCTCCCCCGCGCAGGCTGCTTGTACCATGACTGCTGTCGCACCTCTGCGCCGGTAGTCTCTACTTTGCTCGCCCTGATCTCGACTGCACAGGTATCCGCTCCGAAACAGCGATACGGACAGACACTCGCACCCATGCTGGCCATCCAACGTCCCAGGATGGGTTCGACGCAGCCGTCAGACCCCGACCTTCCGTTCGGATGTAGGTGGCGCTCCGCTCCCTAGGGACCAAGCGTCTCGCTCATTTCCCCTGCCGATACTGACCAGGCAGCAACGGCATTCCACAGACGCCCTCGATCCGAGCCAGGAATTCCTATTTCTCGATGCTCCCGAGCCTGCCCCCGGAGCTCCGCTCCTGAACGAGAACGATGCCCGCTTTCTCAACAGCTTCTTCGAGGACATGACCTCGGACCATTTCGCCGGCACCTCGTTCGGCGAGGGCCTGAACTTCAGCGAGGACTGGCTTAGTCTGCCACCGCAGTTCATGGGCACCGCCACAACATTTGGTCAGCATCCCGGCGCCGGTCTCGGCTCCCCGATCCACAGCCTCACCAATGTCACATATGAGCCGCTGTCGAGTCCCTCGGCCTTGATGCCACCGCCTCCTCCGCCGCAGATCCAATCAGCTCCCCCGCCACCACCCCTACCCCCACAGCAACATCAGCACCACCAACAGCCGTCGCAAGTCGAGTTCGAGCTGGGCCATACCTCCGACGATGTGCTCGCCGCTGCCACCCTCCTCCAGAACGGCTCCATGCAGAGATCCCACGGCCACGGAAGCACTCCGAATGGCCACAATGCATATGGCGGCGGCGTGTCGCTCGAGGCCCCGCCAGTTGAACACGTTCAGAACCACGGCGTGGTCAGCTACCGAGACGATAATCGCCACGGCTCCCAGGCCCCCGCGTTGGAAGAACACGAGAGCGCCTATCCGGAGATGGTCTTCGACGGTCGGAATGGCGTGAGACAGACGATAGCGACACCGCCCAGGCCGAACAACCCGCCAACGGTCCAGGTGCGCTGGGGTTCCGACTCGAGCTTCAACAAAGTCGGCTTTGTACCCAACTCGACAAAAGAGACCGGCGAGGCCCTCGAGACCGAGCGCCTAAAGTACATCGAGTGCTTCGAAGTTAGCCGCAGCGCCGCCACCACGCGCGCCTCGAGCCCCGTCGCCACTCGGCCGATCACGCCGCTGAAGCCCAAGGCGCGGCCCCTTTCCGTCCAGGTCAAGACCGAGCCGGACGCCACGGCTGCCCCGGCGCGGAAACGGCGGAAGAGCAAAGCCAAGGAGGAGGCCGAGGATCTTGAGCAGGAGGAAGAGCCGCAGTCTGCGACGACGCCCAAGCCCGCGCGGAAGCGGAAGACCAAGGCGGACGTCGGCGCGACCGAAGCGCCGGCGTCCGAGGCTGCAACGGGCAAGCGGCGCAAGTCCAACGCCAACGGCGCCGCCAAGCCGCCGCGCGAGAACCTCACGGACGAGCAGAAGCGCGAAAACCACATCAAGAGCGAGCAGAAGCGACGGACCCTGATCAAGGAGGGCTTTGATGACCTCTGCGACCTCGTGCCCGGCCTCAAGGGCGGCGGCTTCAGCAAGAGCACCATGCTGACGATGGCTGCCGACTGGCTCGAGGAGATTATGCGAGGCAACGAGGAGCTGAGGCAGGCGGCCCAATCCTACAACTAGCTTCCTTTGTCTCGCCGACGATATCCTTTGTCTCATTACCGACGACGCTCCCTCGTGCGACACCAACAGCACGAAGAAGACGTGAGGGAGAAAAGAGGCTGCACGACAAGGCGTTTTTGGTGGTGGTACAGGCGGCGGCGTTTTGGCTTGGGAACTTGCTGAGGAGAAAGCGTACGGCCAGCCAGTTGGTTGATCGCTTCCCTCCAGCGAGTGTTACGATGCATCTGGTTTGATTCTACATGCAGCATGATTGCAATGAGGCGGGAGGGATCCGATTACAGGGCGTCATGCGGCGGGCGAGGCAGCCCGCCCAGGGAGCTCGGCTTGATTATTTTGCTTCTTTGATTTTTTCTTTCTCCCTTGATACACGACATCGTCCTTGATGATTGCATCCTACGGCGGCGTATCTTTGAAACGATCCAGGGAGTTAATGGGGACTATCTGGATCCCTAGCATACCATGTTGTTAATAATGACTTTAAACCGGTTGATGAAATGGGGTCACGAGGTGAAATGTGAAATAAATCCACCTTTGCAGTCTTGTAGAAACATGATCTCGACTAGCAGCTAGGAGACGATGAGGCTGCCCTCATGCTACGACCACTCGGATAGCGGTCTCTTGGTAGCGGTGTTGCTCCAACCTTGGGCAGGTATAGAAGGAGTTGTTTCTCTTTGTTGTCACACCTTCACCTGATAGACGCAGATACGGACGACATTACGAAGCTGGGGTTGCCAAGGTGGAGCTTTTCGAGATGCAGAATATCGAAGCCGCGCGCCCTTGATGAGGAGGTCAGGGCGAAGAAGCCTCAGACACTCGTTCTCATCACCGCACAGGCGCCTACCTACCTACCTACCTACCTACCCAGCAGCTCGGCGGCTTTCTCTGGGCGAGAGTACTCGTTGCGTAGCTCTTGATTTTACTAGAATCCGGACAGTCTTTCCTACATGAGGAGCTTTGTGGAAAGACACTTTGCCCAAATGGAGGGAGGTACGTCGTTCAGACACGCCGGTGTTTTTCTCAACTTTTCCCATGTCATATTATTTCCTCTTACTCTTCCTATGAAAGTGTGACGGGCTCGGCGCTCCGGCCAACATTCTCGCGTTGCAGCGGAAAGAGACCCGCAGTGTAACGAGCTCTCACCGCTAGACTTGATGTAAGCGGCACCGCGAGCAGCTAGCGGCCAAGGTTAAAGGTGCAGCCATCTCCGCTGACGTCGCACATACGCCCGAAAAGCGAGGATATGGTACTTGGTGATCAGGGATATGGGTCGGCCTCGTACGAGATGGTTATGGTCTTAGCAGCAAAGGGGTAGATATAGCCGCCATGCTCCTATTACGAAAAAAAGGGGCTCTAGGATCGCCGGTGTGACACACTCCGAGGCCACGAGCTAAATGGCGCGGGGCTTCGACTGCGAAACCGGCCTATTCTCGGCCGTCGCCGAGGTTTTCCTGTAAACCGAGTAGCAAGATCGCGGGGAAACGGATGGTGACGGGGCTAATACTGTCGTTCCACTAACCATCGTTTGGGACCCGTTTCCATCTCCGCCGCTTTGGCTTCCATCCACGCCTCTTTTCGCCACTCGAAGGCCATTTGTGTTCGGATCGCACGTTTAACTCCTGCCCCAAACGCCTCCTGAAGCCATCATTTCGGAATCCAGCCGCTTGGCGGAGGACAACCCAACAAGGTCAAGCCCGTCCATCCCCACGTAGCTGGTAGCGGTCCGTTAACAGGCACGGCGCCCGCAACCTCGTCGACATTCCGCACAAAACCGGAGCCGGCGGCCTCGTCCTAAACCTTCGCAGCTTGGTTGGTTACACTACCACCCCAGGAGCCAGCTCGCAAATTTCCGTTATCCATGTGGCAGGGCGTGCAGCCAAAGCCTGTTACCGGAGCAGCAGCCACGCCGGAAGTGTAGTTTATTCTAGGCTTTCCACCATCCCCTTGGATGGGGTGGGAAACTTTCGGAGGCACAAACGTTGGAACCGGCTTACAAGCCGGTGCCAAAGAAATGTGAAATCCGGTTTGGATCAAGCTCATGTATCTACAAGTAGAGTCACAATACTAGACATGTAAGGCGACCGTTTTGCCTCGTCACAGTGCGGATCGGAAAAAATGGCACGCCCATGTTGGCGTAAACGTGGAATTTTTTTTTTTTCGGACAGGTCGTTTTATTGCGAAGTCGAAGCTTGATATGACATGGTGAAGAACTCACTCCAAGCGAAAATACTAAAACATTCGTAACCATCCAGAAGTGCAATGAACAACCTGACTAAAATAGAGGGGATGGCACCGCCTCCCTCACTCCAAGTCCCCATAGAGCCAGTCGAGGCGGCCGAAAACGTGAAAACGGGAACGACAAGACATGAAAAAAGAAAGAAAAGAAAAAAGAAAAGAAAAAAGAAGAGAAAAAAGAAAAGAAAAAAAAAAAACGTCCCGCCACGAAAGCTGCGGCTACTCTATTGAAAGTCCCTCTTGCTCCCTAGACCGTTGACGCTCTGCGTTTTCCTGATTGCTTCGATCCACCCTCGAGTCTTTCGTCGCCAACCACCTGCCACTTCAGCCGCGGGCCTGCAGATCCATCGTCCTGACCCTCGTCCGCCGGGTCCCCGGAGCGGCGTCTCTTCTTGTTTGCGCCGACGGAAACATTGCGTGCTAGCTGTCGGGCCCGACCCGACGCGGCAACGTCCTCTGGGCTCGTATGTGCAGCAGCAGCAGCAGCAGCAGCCATGTACCGGCCGTCGCCCATGGATTGCGGTGGCTCAGTGCCCTCGGGGCGTGGGCTCGTTTCCTACATCCTCTCCGCCCACGGCACTGTCACCATCCAGTGACTGGTTGCTCCACTGCTGCCTGAATAGGCACCGTGGTGGCGTGGCCCGGACAGACGGCTCGTCGTCGCCGACCTCCCAGATGTTCCTCGTCCAGGTAAAGTGTTGGTGCATATATTATATATATGCATCCAGGTATTACAGCAGGCCACGGGCAGGGCACGGGCCATGCCAAACGTGTATATATAGGACCTATCCCTCCAAGGGATCCAAGGGAGACTTCCTCTTCCTTATGCTCTTCATGGACTTGTGAACCTATCCCTCTATCTTTATATAATATAATTACCTACCCTGCACCTACCCTGCAGGACCCTTACCTTTGCAAGACTTCCCCTTGTTATAATCAGCATTGATACCAACAAAAGGAAATGTTTTTTGTTAAAGAAGGTTGTTTTTATTGCTGCTCATGTACCTAATGCGTGGCCTTTTGGTGTATCGCTTTTTTTGCTAGTCTGCGTGCCGGGCCAACAGGCTCAAGTGAGCAGAGACCAGCTTCCCAATCCGATGAGACTGCGTCGTCCCGGGCAAGCCTACGCAGGGAGTTGCAACAATACCTTTCCGATGGCGGGTCTTACGTCCAACGTCCAACAGGTTCGAGCGAGGCCGTGTTTTCCCCAGAGACTTGGTCCACCGTCTGGGAGACTTGCCACGAAGGCTTCATCCAGTGTCGGGGAGGCTTCCTCCATTGCACATGAAGCGAGCGGTTCCAGGAACGGTGACTACACCCCAAAGCCGACACTGCTCGACCTCAAGTTATACCTTGCCAAAGGCACACGGGAACAAGGACATCTCATGGATGATGCATTGGTCGGTAATATTCTAGCTAGACAAAATAATTCGTACCTAAGGAAATAATTCGCAGCAGAAAGAGCAGCCGATCAACGAGTCTAGATGAATGATGATTTTCAGGGCTAACTAGACCAAACTGGAGGCGAATATCGATGTGCAGTAGGTTTGGGCTAATCAGGAACATAACGCCACACGCCTTGACGTCGGGTCTAGAAGCGGGCCACAGACGCCATTGTACTCTGGTAATGATGACGTCATCTCCACCCAGGGAGCTTGCCATGCAAGAGACGCGCCTTCACAAAAGGCCCTCGTTTCAATTGACAAGTAAAAATCCTGCCTGATCTTTTCCTGCATCAAGAAATTCGAATCCTTTTTACCAAGGAAAGCTCGGCATTCCTTCACTCGTCAACACACAACTTTTTGCATCTCATCCGCACCACCCACGTCCGTTCACACCATCTTCTCATCCGCCTATCTGCCACCTGCCTACCTAAAACCAAACAAAAAAATCCTCTTCTACAAAAACCAAACCCAACAATGTCGTCACGCATCCTCCTCCGCACTGTCGCGGTTGCCGGCCGTCCCGCCGCCACGATCCCGAGGAGAGGCCTCGCGACGAGCCCGCGGCTGGCACACAAGGAGACGTCCCGTAAGCATCCCATCCTCCATCCCACCCCATCCATCCCATCCATTCCATTCCTCCCATCCCTCCAGCCTCACCTCCCCTCCTTCTTGCTCACCCGTCCACTAACGCGCCGAGCCTCATCCGGCAAACTCCGCAGACAACGACGAGTCCCACGACGTGCACAGACACAAGGACGACCTGTTGAACAAGCACAAGCAGGGCAAGGCCCACTGGAAGGCCGAGCTGGCGTCCAACAGCGAGGAGGCCGTCAAGGCCGACCGCGAGGCCGCCAGGGAAGCCAAGGCCGGCCCGGAGCAGATAAAGGACCACCTCCAGCGCCTGCAGGAGCGCACCAAGCACCACGCCGAGAAGACGAGCAAAGCCGGCACGAGCGACGGCGACGGCATGTAAACGGGGCGTTTGATACATGGTACCTGGACTGGACTGGACTGGTCGGACTCGGGCGGGCATCAGAAAGAGATGGAACTTGTCCGTTCGTGTCGTCTGTCAGTTCGGCGGAATGGAGGGCGCAAAAAACAGATGGCTACGGCGTGTATGATATGATATGAAACAACAGGCGAACGCTCACTGGAGCTGGCTGGCACGCCGAGGTTTCCAGGGTCTTATTCAAAATATGCAGCACGCAGCTCAGCTCAAAGGAGAGTACCAGAGGCTGAACGATATCCGTCATACAGATTGGGGTCATCTTTATCTGCCTACCTAGCTAGATAGAGACTTGCAGCACGCAGCACAGCTCAAAGGAGAGTATCAGATGCTGAATGATATCCGTCATGCGGCATAAGGTCGTATCTACCTATCTGCCTAAAGAAAGACATTGATCCCCTAGCTTGAGGTCAATGGAACCGTCCACTTGACGCGGGGTAGATTTATCAAGAACAACAGCGCGGTGCCTTTCGGGCACACAATGCACTGAGAGGTATCACTACATGGAAAACTGCGAGAGAAAAAAAAAAAAAAACACCAAACCACCGACGTTCCTGTCAACCAAGAAGAGAGGAGCAGTCCCACCCTACACGAATTTCCGTGATAACCATTGAGAGAGCTCAAACCACCCAAGTATGACCGTTCCCCGTTCCGTCAGTGCGCACCGAGGCCGCCCCGGATGCCGCGGGCGCGCTGAGGAGGTCCGCCGCGCGGTCCGTCCCTGGTGAGCACCCCGGCACGGCCTCCGTGCGCAGTAAAGACTGGCTTGTAGGCGGGAATGTCGTCGTCGTCGGAATCGTTGTCGGACTCGGGATCGTCAAAGCCGTGGTCGTCGACAAACATGCCGCCGTCGGACTCGGAGTCCGTATCTCCGAGCCTGACTACGGTAGGTCCCTTGGCAGCGGAAGGAGGAGCAGGAGGGCGGGGAGGAGCGGCCGCCTGCGAGGGGCGAGACGGCGCAGCGACCGGCTCCACGACGCTCGGACCCAGGCTGTGTTGAGGCTCGACGCCGTTGGTGGCCGAAGTTTCTCGACTGGGCTCGTGTGAAGACGTTTGCTCCCGCGAGGACGTCTGCTCCCCCGATCGAGACATAAAGTCGCCATCGTCATCGCCACGGCTAGCGTCCTTGCGCGGCCTGCCTCGGGGCCGACGCTGCTGAGGTTGGCCCTCTGGCTGCTGGGCCTTGGGCTGCTCGGTTAGGTGGGTTTGGCTAGCCCGGGGCGGCCTACCACGAGGCCGGCGCTCCGTTGGCTGCGCCGTGGGCTGCTCCCTTAGGTTGGTCTGGCTAGCCCGAGGCGGCCTTCCGCGACGCCGGGGTTTCGCAATCTCGACCTGCTTCTCGGGCTGCTCGGGCGACTCGGGTCGCTCCTCTGGCTGTTCCACAGACAGTTCTTGTGGCTGCTCCACAGAGGGTTCCTCGGGCCGCTGCTCAGACTGCTCAGACTGCCGCTCCGGCTGATCCTTGGGCTCCTGGGGCTGGTCTTGGGGCTGCTGATCTTGCTGCTGCTCGACTCGACCAGCCGTCGCCCCAGGGCCTGGCTTCTCCGCCACGGACGCGGAGCCAGACGTTGTCGCTACAGAACCGGATGCCTTGCTTGCCTTGATCCTGAACTTCTTTCCCTTGAGAGCCATACGCTCCTTCATGGACAAGAACTTCGGTTCGGCCGAGCGTAAAGGAGCCTGCTGG
Source organism: Magnaporthiopsis rhizophila (assembly GCA_003049465.1). NCBI lineage: Eukaryota > Fungi > Ascomycota > Sordariomycetes > Magnaporthales > Magnaporthaceae > Magnaporthiopsis > Magnaporthiopsis rhizophila. Next base: position 77,667 of record PYSS01000033.1, on the reverse strand, counting down.
TTGTCTCGAGACGCCGAGTCTGGCGTATCCGTAACGGATCTCTGCTTCGGTGGCCGGCCTCGCCGCCTAGGCTGCGCTGGTGTGCTGGTCTCCGGGCGAGCAGGACGCCGGCTCTCGGGGTCATCAAGCTCCGCAGCAAGCAACTCCGAGGTTTCTTGTACATCATCAGCATCTCCGTCCTGGTCTTCATCGGGACGAGGGATCCTGTCCAGTCCCTTGCTAGCGAGGAGTGAGGTCCGTGACTGGCGGGGCCGCGGCTCTGGCTCCTTTTCGACCGCTGGCGCTGGGCGCTCCGAAATTCGTGGCCCCTTGGGTCTCCCAGGACGACGGCGGGGAGGTTGAGCGGAGCCTTCGCCAGTCAGAGTCCTCAAAGCACCAGCAGCGAGATCCATCGGATCCATGCTGCCGACTCCGTCCGGACCTTGCCGTCTCGGAACCGTAATCTCGTTAAACTCATCTTCTGGGTTGATTTCCGGTTCCAGGTATGAGACCGACGGTCTGGCATGGCGGAGAGTGGGCTGGTTCGGCTCGTACGGCAGATACTGCCTATCAATATCGTTTTCATCCTCACCCAGTTCGCCGGGAACTGTGTCCGAGGGGCCGGCAGCTATGCCCTCGCCCGCCTCATTGGCGCCTCCCATCGTAACGTCATCCGTCAAAGTCGGGTCCACCATGGCGTGATAGAGAGCAGCAACGTCCTTGTCCATCCTGGGCTTCTTGCGCTTATGCAAACGGGGTCCTTGGAAGTCTGGATCGTTATCGTCCAGCTGCCTAGCTCTCCGTTTGGCGGCCCGTAGCGATTTCTTGAGAAACTCGGACTGCTCCTCCTGTTGCAGATCCTCGGCCGAGAACATCTCGTACTCATCGAACAGAATCTTGTCGGGGCTGTCGTCCTGCTGGTAGTAAGCCAGGCCCAGCATCCTGTCGTGGCCACCTGCCTGCTCAGGGTAGGCCGATGTGTCGGCAAAAGCAGACTGGTCCGCCAGATCGGCGAGTGTGGTGTCGTCCGCTCCATGTGTCTGTTCACCCGCCGGGCCTTCGGCAGGAGCACCGCCCAGGATGTTGCTTTGGTCTCCGTAGCCGTTCGTCGCCGGTTGTTGCACCGCGTCCTCAGCAGGTGCCAGTGGATCGGCACCCGCCCGGCTCGAACTGGCCTTGTCCGCTTCCGCCTGTTCTTTCAATCTTTGCATGCGGCGCGAGTCTTGGCTCCTACCCTCTTCTCCAGTCGCCTTGAGCCAGTTGAGATTGTGAATGCGGAAGTCGACCAATAGTTCGATGCTCCTGTCGTCAGCAATCCGCTTGGTGTCGTGACCGAGGAGGGTGTTCTTGGGGGTGTAGGGCGTTGTTGTTCCGAGCCTCCGGCAGCCGCCGCAGTTGCAGATCCCGGTGCACCTGGGGCATTTCCACTTTTCGGTTGCCATGACGTCTTGTGGCATCATATCAAAAGCCCTATAGAGCGTTCCGTAGCAGTATGCCTCGGTACAGCCCTGGTTCGAGCAAAAGGCAAGGCGGAACGTGTTGTCCTTGTGGCAGCACACGTGGCACCGGTAGATTTCGCCCTTCTTCTTCTTGCGGCCCTTCTTCTTTTTGACCGGCCGTCCCTCTTCGTCGACCTCGACGTCGGACGGCTCTGCCACCTCGGGCTCGTCGACCTTTGTGATGTCTTTGAATGGACGCCTGCGAAGCTGCTCCTGACAAATCTGGGCGACCGATTTCTTGTTCGTCTTCCTCCGAGCAATCTCGAGCGGGAGCGGCGAGCTGTTGATGTCGACGTATCCATCGTCGGTGATGATCATTGTGCGCCAAGTCTCGTAGTTGTCGACCAGCTCGGCCCAGTCCCACTGCTCGCACCAGGTGAGGTTGGAGGTGCAGACGCACGACCGGCCCATGGTGTAGCACTCCATGCAAACGTCGTATGTATCCTCGTCGCCGTTGACGAGCATCCGAACGCAGTGCTTGCATGTAAGGAAGCGGTTGAAGATGTTGGCACGGCAGTAGGAGCATGTGATGTTGGAGTCGAACTCGATGAACTCGACGTCCGTCTCCTTGTGCCCAAACATCTCGCCCACCAGAATCTCGGTAAAGAGGGCAAACAGCTTCTTGAAGTCCTGCATCATCTGCTTGGATCTGGCCGAATTACGCATGATATCTCGGCCAATGTCGAGCCAGCCCATGTCGTGATTCTCCTCCATGCTGCGGAGGTCCTTGTAGTACTTTTTGAGGCTGTAGTAGATGATGGCCTTGTTTTTGTACTGCTCGTCGCGGCAGACAAGTCTCGCCTTGGGCAGGGCTTCGTGGAGAGCCATTTCGAGCGTCTCGACGGTTGTACGGTTCCACGCAACCTTCATCGTGCGCGTGCCGCGGTTCCAGACTTGATGGGGAGCCAGAGGAGGGACAAGAATAAAATCTCCGACCCTCTGCTCGACGACATAGACGGGAAAGGTTGCCTTCTTCCATGCGTTGATCTGGGCAAAGTGCTTCTCGATCTCGATGTCGTGGCCCAGCATGGAGAGGAAGAACTCCTTGACAACCTCTCGGTCCTTGGTCTCGGTCATGAACCACACCGAGCTTCCCGGCTTCTCGCCGTTTTCGTCGGTGGAGGCCTCGACCATGATGTTCTGTCCCAGGCTCGCGCACATCTCACGGTGAGCAGGCGTGTAGGTGCCTTCGTGGCCGATGTAGCACATGAGATTCTGGGCGCGCATTTCTTCGGGAAGAGAGCTCATGAGGTCGCCAGATGGGGCGATGCTGCGGTCCTCGAAAGAGTCGGGGTCGGGCTGGCGGCTCCTCTGGTCGATGTTGTCGTTCATGTAGAAGACGTTGGCGGGCAGGATCTTTTGCAGACGGTCGTGCCACTCTGGCGGGCAGTCGATATCCTTGAGATACAGCCTCTGGCGGCGCTCGTCGCGAAAGTTGGAAGGGGTCCATTGGTTCGTCAGCTGCTTCATCGACCGGAGGTAGTGGCCGATGGTCATGCGCATGTCGGACTGCGACCCGATGTCGCGCACAGCCTCCTCCTTCTTGTCGTACATCGCCTCGAGCCATTGCGCGCTGAAGACGGAGCGAGGCAGCCGGTCGTTCCATTTCTCGATGACCAGCGGTCTTCCACCGAGGATGACATGGAGAAGGACGAGCTTCTCGAAGCCCTGGGGTCCGAGCCGGTGGATTTTAGCAGCCGGCACTCGCAAGACCCATTCGAAGTTTGGCGTGTTCTCCACGAGGGCATCGAGATCGAGGTCCGGCGGTATCGGGTCGAACTTTGCCTGGGGGTGCGTGGAGCTCGGCATTTTGTGCGGATGCGCCGGCCGCGCCTATCAGTCGCTACGAAGCCAGCCGTAGGAAGACGGCGTTGGCGAGTTGCGCAAACGGGATGATGCAAGACTTTGGCGGGGAAGAATTATTGGCTGCGAGCGCGCCCCGATAATCGAAGCGCGTCTTGATAAAGCGAATGCATGGACCACTCTAGGAGCCAGGGACGCAACCAAAAATTAAACAGAGTTGGCACCACTACTAGAAAAGGGCTCAACTCTCAATTATTTTTAGTCATCCTGCTCGGGTCCACCGGAGCTTGGTCCAATAAGCCAATTAGACGCCTGCCCCGTGGCCAACAAGCGAGGACGTGACAATTTGCGGCGCCGCACGCAAACTTGTAGTGAATTGTATGGTACCTAGAGGTTCGAGAAGAGATTGGGATGATGGATCTGAGATTTTCGTCGTGACTGCCTGAGCCCGCGGGGCCTACGGGGAATTTGGTGAAGGTGGCTAGAACAGGGCGCGCTGTATACCTGACCATTTTTTCCTAGCGCCGTTGAAGAATCCTGTCTCGGATCTGTGATATGCACACGGGAGCCCATCAACACATAGAAGCGAGGTAGCTGATAGACGCTTTGATGATACAAGATACAATTTGCTGACCTCGATTCCTATAACCTTCCCATTCTGGCACATGGGAGCTGTCACCCTGTGCGGCATCAAGACAGCCATGCCCACCCTGAGGCAGCTTGGGCTGGTCTCACGTTCGCGGGCGAGCGCAAACTTGACGGCCAGAGGGGCCGGAACGAGGCATACAAGCATATTTGGACAGAGGAATCCTAGCCCGCGCACAGTAGGCCTGTCTTGTTATCACGCTTCCAAGACTGTCCTTGCCCCGCTCCCACCAGCTGTCAACCCGGCGTCTCCGCCGAGACCGCCAGGCCTCGAGCCGATCGCCATCAGCACCGCCCCGGACTCGGCCCCGGCACCGCCAAAGTCATGGATCCTATCGCGTCTCCCGGCCGCATGGGTGCCATACGCCGAGCTGATCCGCATCGACAAGCCCGCGGGGACCTACTACCTCTTCTTCCCCACGCTGTTCTCGACCCTCATGGCCGCCCCTATAGCCACCCCGATGGCCGACCCGGGCTCCGTCGTCGGGACGAGCTTCCTCTTCTTCGCCGGCGCCCTGATCATGCGCGGCGCCGGCTGCACCATCAACGACCTCTGGGACCGCAACCTGGACCCCCACGTCGCCCGGACCCGGCTGCGGCCCATCGCGCGCGGCGCCGTCACCCCGTTCCAAGGCCTCGTGTTCACGGGCGCCCAGCTTCTCACGGGCCTGGCCGTTCTGCTGCAGTTCCCGGCCTCCTGCTTCTTCTATGCCGTCCCCAGCTTGATCTTGGTCGCGGGATACCCGCTGGCCAAGAGGGTCACCTACTACCCGCAGTTCGTCCTGGGCCTCACATTCTCCTGGGGCGCCATCATGGGCTTCCCGGCTCTGGGCGTCGATGTGCTGTCCAACAGCTCGGCCCTGGCTGTCATGGGTCTCCTCTACAGCTCAAACGTCGCGTGGACGGTGCTGTACGACATGATCTACGCCCACATGGACATCAAGGATGACGCCAAGGCGGGCATCAAGAGCATCGCGCTGAAGCACGACGCGCAGACGAAACAGGTGCTCAGCGGTCTGGCTGCCGTCCAGATTGGTCTCCTTGCCGGGGCAGGTGTTGCCGCCGGCGCGGGACCGGCCTTTTTCATCGGGAGCTGCGGAGGCGCCGCAGTCACCCTCGGCCTCATGATCAAGCGGGTGAACCTCAAGAGCGTCAAGGATTGTTGGTGGTGGTTTGTCAATGGCTGCTGGATCACCGGAGGAGCTATTGCAGCTGGCTTGGCCATTGACTATGGTGTTCGCTACATGGCGAGGAACTGGACCGGGACCGCTCAAGACACTTGATCTGTCGCTGTCCAACATAAGACATGGCTGCCTGTAGAACACGTGGAAACGAGCAACTGCCTGTACAATATCATAGAAATGAGCAGCCACGAAAACACATCGTTCCCCAGCCCGATATGAGCGTGGCTTCGAGCGGCGCGCCAAAATGGCCGGCTCAAGGTTGCGCGGCAATCACAGTGTGCTGCTTTTAAAAATGATCTTTTTTATTCGTAGACCATGTCGACCAGTGAGGCCGACGACCCTGACCCGGGACAGCAAAGCAAAGAATGAAATGACTCCGTGTGCCGAACCGATGACCCTATTTTCCCTCGAGTTCATTTACCCTCCAAGACCTCGACTCCCCTTCCAAAAATGACCAGAGACAGGTGACGACGAACTTGAAATCAAGATCGTCGTCCCCCGAATCACTCGTCACACACGTCCTGGGGTCGCGTCCTTCCAAAAAGAGAGGAGACAGGAGACGTGACCCATGATGAGGCTACCATGTCACCCTGACCCATTGCCGTGCACGACCTGGGCTCCCTTTCAAAGCGAGTAGTGACCTCGACAGTGAAGCGAAGAGGATCCAGCCATTGCATTCGCCGCTCACGACCTGGGCTTCTCCTTCTTCTCCTTCCACAGCGCGAGGAGACCGACACCAGAGACCTTGACGACCTTGAAGCGCACACCGGGAATGTCACCCTTGGCCTTGCCCTTGCGGCCGAATCCAGCAAGGAGCACCTCGTCGTTCTCGTCCACGAAGTTCAGGCAACCGTCGTTGGGCACTGGGAGTCCACATGTCAGTCCTGTCTGTTTGCAGTCCGTACCTTGCACCATCTGCGGATTCGCAAGCTGACTCACCGAAAGCCGTGACCTTCTTGCCGTTCTTGATGAGCTGCACACGCACACACTTGCGGATGGCCGAGTTGGGCTGCTTCGCCTCGACGCCGATCTTCTCTACAACGCCATTCTTGTTAGTTTTTTTCTGCAAAACGACGCTGGGACGACGATTTACATCCCCAAAACGATCCCCTTGGCATGAGAAGAACCGCCAAACGGGCTGCTCTTGAACGCCGTGCCAAGAGCGCGCTTCTTGTAGCCCAGATCAGCCCATCGCTGCTCACGGCGGTTCGTCCGGAGCTTCCTCGCAGAATTCAATCCTCTTGGCTTCCCCTTGCCCATGGTGACGGTATGTCTCGATGTCGGATGGTGATGGCGATGGCGATGGCGGTGGCGACGACGTTGGCGATGGCGGCGAAGTTGTGGTGTTGAGGTTTGGAGAGACAGCCGAAAGATATTGGGGAGAGATAGCCGGAAGATATTGGAAAGAACGAGGCACGTTAGGAATTGTGCGTTCCTGCGTTTATTTTTTTGCCCCAGACCGCCCAAAGTGGGGTGGTAGTGGGGCCGTGGCGGTGCGGCCGTGGCGGTGCGGCCGTGATGGTGCGGCCGTGGCGGTTAACCTAACAGCCTCCATGCTGCAACATGCAGCAGCAGCTGCTGCAGCATGAAGCAGCGGCAGCAGCGGCAGCAGTAACAACATACAAATGCCCATAAACATAGTATTCGACGAGGGCAAAAAACGTAAGCGAGGACGCCGGGGCACTTGCCCCGAAACTATGGAAAAGCGGCGGGCGTGGCAGGCGCCACACCCCACGTACCAGCGTTTAGGATGCTGCCAGCGGTCCCCGGGCACCGGGAGAGATGGCGTGTGTTGCAGGCGGCCAGCCCCACACACAGCAGCAATTCATCAAGCCCGAGCCCGCCCGCGCCGGTAACAGCAACAGCAACGACGACGACGAGGCCGAGGCCGTCGCCGAGGCGCTGGTCGGGCAGCTCAATCACAGTAAGGAGCAAGTATTGGGCTGTCAAGCCAGCGTCCGGGCGTTGGGGAGTGGCGCAGTGGACGTGGCGACCGTGGGCGTAAAATGGCCGCATTTGGGTGCGGAAGAGTACGTCGACGACGGTGAGACAGCCAGATGGTTGCGTCGGGTATGCGACGGCGGCACCTTTGTCACTGCTAAAGTTCTCGTCAAGGGATTTTCTTTGCACAAAATAAACAGGCCAAGTAGTACCATAAAAAAAAAAGTTCAAAGGAATTTACAGCGTCAGCCAGTCAGGAGAGCAGGAGCCCAGTCAAGCAGGCTTGCTAGTCGAGCGAACGTCTGCAATGCCTTGATTGCCAACAGTAGGTATTCCTTAGACTCCAACCTTTCAAAAACTAGACGCTGCTGGCAATGTGTTTAGAAAGGGCGCAGGGTAGGCTGCATCAAGCAGCAAGCGTGAGCAAAAGCCCTGATCTACCAACTTGGCCAAGCCCATCGTCTGCAATTCCCACACCCAGCCTCCCTTTGCTTAGGCTGTGCCTTACGCTTGCCAGACTATGCCAACCCCCAGCACCTATCAATCCTCTCCTGCTGCCATTGTTCCCTCCCTTGTGCTCCTTCTTTCCTCAGCCTACGTCGTTTCTCCGGGGAACCAGGCGGTGAAGTACTTTTTACCACCCTTCTCGTAAACCCAGCCGTCCTCGATCTGCTGCCAATCAACACGTCTCGCGTCACTGCTCTGCCGGTCAGTGGCTAGAAGGCGTACTGGAGCTGGCCCCTCCTGTCGCGGCCTACAAACGACATGGTTGTAGTGATGTCGTGAAGGCTGCTTCAGCTGCTGACGGACGGGCCGCCACCGCCGCCCGGACGCCGGCTTGAGGAGCCCGCGTGCCCCTTCTGGTAGGGGAACAGCGTCGTGACGAGCCTTTTCGTCAGGGCGTCGTTCCAGATCTGCTCGCGCAGCTCGAGCGGGAGGCCTGGGAACCTGTGGAAGACGGGGCTCGGGTCGGTGGCCTTTATCGTGGCCAATCTCTGAGCAACGGGGCGTTTTTTAGGATTCTGTTGTGATGTTGGACTATTTGCGTAGATGGGAGGCGATGGCAAGGTTATATAGAGGCAGGAATTTTATCTATTGATATAATCATCCAACTTGCTCCTGCCGTGAGCAGCAATTCTTGGCGCGGTATAATTGGCCCTGCGCCAAGCCGCCGCGCCCACACATAGTCTCCTCAGATCCCGGCGTGCTCTTTAACCACCCATTCCCGTCCATCAGTATCGCATACTTGCCCCTCCCTGTGCGTCGCCATCTCCCGCTTCGCGATCCCCGCCGTTCTCGATGACAGCACCCTCAGGCAGATTGTCTCTTGTCGCCTTGACCCCGGACGTATTGTGGATGTATCCTCCGCTGATGTCCCGCCAACTGTCCAGGTGTTTGTAACCGATGTCGATGCCGCCATCCTCCATGCTCATCATGGCGAGGCACCAGAGAGCAAGATTGACCGTCAACTTCCCAGGGCCCTGGTTCCTCCATGGCACCCTGGCCTACTCGGGCGCGACGTACGTACGGGACACACTGTCCTTCACGTAGTCGTACTCCTCGGTCTTGGCTGTCTCGTCGGATTCGCTGGCAGACGTCTGCGACAAGTCTGCCAGTGACTGATCGTTCTCGGCGTCAACGGCTCCGCTCCGACGGGTGTTGGTCCGGGACGGCCGATTGCGAGCAATGCCACGGCCAACGCGTTGCTCGGTGATCCGAAAGACATAAAGGTATTGGTCGGTGATGATGAAGCCATACCGCCGGCCCCACTGGACCATATATGCCTTGATTTGATCGACGGGCCTCCGCCATCCGGTGTAGTTGTCCACATAGAGTTTCTTGTTCCAGTTGGTGTGGAGTTTGTTATAGCCAGGCAGGAGGTTTTCGTAATGGCATCCGGACCCTGGGTGCTCTGACCTGACCAAGCTCCAGTCCGTATTGCCGAGACTGGTCCAGCATCGAGATCCAAGCCCAAGGTGGGGGCGCTTGGGAGACAAGATGGAGAGGGCCCGGTTGACGACAGGGAAGTTGAACCGGGTGAGAACAGGGAAGTTGAACCGGGTGAGAAAAAAATTCCAGTGATTTCTCGTTCAAGATCTCACGATCGAAATCGGAATGCTCCGGGGTCACAAACTTGTCGCAGTTTTTATCTAAATGAGACCGGTAGATCGAGACAAGAGTGCTATAGTTGAACTCGGGCCAATCGGCCATCTTTCCGGTCCAGTCAGGGGCCCATTCGACCTTTGTGTCCGGTCCCTGGGTCGTCCGCACAATGCGCTCCACGTTCGGGGCAGTGAGCAGGTCAAGTAGTATTGGCATTATTGCTTCAGGCCAGGATCGGCTGAGAACATGCCGCAGTTGAGGGCGCCGAGGAAGAGTGAGTGAAAGGGAGGAAGCGGTAAATGCAATAGATGAAGTAAAAGAGTGGTAGGAGGCAGTTGAAGAAGCAGTGGAAGAAGTTGAAAGCAGTTGAGAAGCAGTTGAGGAAGCAGTTGAGGAAGCAGCAGGTAACATATATAGCATGGGACAGCGACCCAGCCACACATAACAGCCACGCCAGTTGCGCCACATTGCTGACGTCGGTTGACTATATGCACAGAACGGCGGCAAACTTGGGCGTTTGTTCGCCCATTGCCACGCCCGCGGCTGGTTTGACCACAGCCACACATCAGATTTGCTGACTTTGGTTGACTATATGCACATAGCGCCAGCAAACTTGGACTCTATAGGCGGCCCATTGCCACGCCCGCGGTTTTGTTTGCCTCCTCGGTGGCCAAAAGTGCGTCCGATCCTTCGGGCATTACCACACCGGCAGGCTGCCGTCAAGCCGAAACGAGGATGGAGGCAAACAGCGGGTTCCGAAAAAGGCTGTGGCCTGCACAAACGCAACAAAGCCTATGACGACACGGGCTTGGTTTGTGGTGGCCGTCATATCCAGGGGTCTCTGGCAAGGTGAAGTGGTCGGCTGCGTTGTATCCCTCCTGCTCACGGGGTCAGAGCCCCGGCGCATCCGCTTGCGCTTTTTGCCCTCGTCGGTCACTGTATATACGAACGAGTATTGACACAGAATGCTCCCAAGCAGGCTCCAAGAAGGCCAGGCAGCTCACCAGGGAGAAACTTCCGACTGGCCTGGCGGCTGGCATGCAAGACCCAGGTATAACTATCTACCACTTCCTACGACAGGACCATGTCGCGCCCGAAAGGCGATGGTAGCGCGCTAGGTACAAAGGCAGACATGGCCTCGAGCAATCGTTGTAGATCAATCAATACGGGTTCCCGAGAATCTCGCCCGCCTTCTGCAGCCATTTGGCGCAACCCCGATCGTGGCGACGCCTGTACCTCCCATAGCCCAGAGGGAAGACGATGTCTGACAGATCGATCAAGACGCCGCCCTTCCAGTTGTCCAGAATTGACGAGTCGCTGAACTCAAACCCGACGGCCCACAGGAAGTCCATCGATGCCTGTATCCCTTCCAAGTCCACACACTTGGGATCGTCGTCCCCTTGCTCCGGCTCGATGTACTCGTACACAACGGCAAAGCACTCCGGGCCTTCCTCCGTGGGTCCGCGACGTTATTTCCCGATTTGGAGGGGGCCCGGATCGATTCTGGGCCGCGCCGCAAAGTAGGCGCCGCTCAAGCTTCATCCAGCCGAAGCACTTTCGGGTCTTTATTATGGAGTCCAGCGTATGGGTGATTTCGGGGTCGACCTGGATACGCGGCTTCTTACGGGCCCCCTGGGAGAAGGCGTAGAGGTTCTCGATGGCCTCGGCGCCATTGATGGGCTCGGTGAAGACCCTGTTGCTGCTTGTTTGGCCGTCGCCATCACCGAGGTCTCCCAGCGAGGCCTCGATCATCTGCAGGACGGCGGCGTTTTTTCACTCGCGCTGGGCCGACCAGGGATCCATGTTCAACTCCGGCTTATGGTCCCAGAACTTGGCAATGACGAGGAGAAGAAAAAGGTCAGCGTGCACAAATTCCACGTATGGCGAAAGACGGGTGAGGAGGGGTTGATGTTGGTACCATCTTGACCACAAAAGGGCCCTGGTCGCCAAACGCGACTTTCCAGCAGTAGCCGTCCATTCCGCCGCCAAGGCGCTTGAGCCACCGAATATCTTTCAGCTCGAAGGGGCACTCGCGGAGCAACGGCTTCTTCGGGTCCGCCCACGAGTAGGGTGCCGGTCCGCTCATGGGCTCATCCGTTGTGAAGGGAATCTGCTTCATCGCCATAGCAGCTCTCCACACACGCGCCCATCTCTTCTCCCTCAACGCAGCTTACCGCTCCCACTCTTCCTTGCGCGCCTCGGCGGCTGCGAGCGATCCCTCTTCACCTGACAGGTCGTCGTCTGACCGCTGCCAAGGGCGGGCCGGGCGCGGACTCTGGCGGAGTGTTCGCTTCTTGGGCGGGAGCCATGGTGGGCAAGTTTAAAAGGCGCTCGAGCAAACTCCCGCCGTGGGCGAACTACCAAGGAACCTACTTACCTCCTCAACGGGCAATCACACGTGCCTGCAACCGCGCACGCGCGTCGGCCAGGAAACAACGACTGGCCAGCCGGATCTTGCTCATATCCCACCCCACCAAGATGAAATGGCAAGCCACCACTAACATGGGAAAGCTTCAAACATCCCCGGCTTCGGAAGTATCCCAAGCCCTACACCCTCCAGGGACTGTAGGCTGGTTCTGTGGCGCATGCCTAATCAGGACTGGATGGGACATTCCGCTGAATGTATAACCACACCAAAGCAATGTATCCCCACTTTGTTCAATACCTTGGCTCCCACCAAAGCTGCACGTCGTGTTTTGTCACCCCCTAGACAGCCACGTCGAAAACACGGACCAATGACGCACTGTGGATTATGTACGGGAGGTCCGCGTTTTTTCTGGTCAACGTGACAGTCCAAGGGCCCACCCCTAGAGGTGTGCTATCACCGATGGCATGACCACACGGCGGCAGGGATATGACCATCAAGGGTGTGGGTTCAAAGCCCCACAGGAACCAGCCCTACGAGCCTACCTGGTACCTACACCCTGTTGGCTATGCTACAACTGAAAGCCAGATTCGTCTTATCTCAAGATCAAGAGCCGGCTATTGAGCCTTCGAGCTGGAATATTGCAACATCGAAACACTCGATTTGATTCCGAGTCTACAACAAGCTGCCACGTAGCCCAGAAAACCGATATACCACTGACAGACTATTGGGCTGGATCCAGCTTGGTGGGAAGAACGATTACGTACAAAGTTTGACCGGCCGGAAGCAAAGGGGTGCAGGCTATGGGAAGACTCCAAATTCGAAACGCTGCGCAAGAACGGAGACGTTGTCGACGTGGAGTGGCGCGATCCGGCACCTCAACGCCAAGGTACATCCTTGGACCTGGATATATTTAACGAGGATATGCTGTCAGCAGCTCTTCTCAGGAGGCTTCCGCTGCCGGCGGTGAACGAGACTCTCAGCCAGGCGCGGCGGGTTCTCGGTGGAGATGAATCGTCGACTTAATGCCGAGCTGAGGCACTCGGCCTGCATCAGCTGTGTCGAGTACACGTACTGCTCGAGCGGCTCCGGCGAGTATCGCATGTTCTCGACTAGGTACAGGGCGAGGCGCCGCTCCACGTCTAGACGGATAAGAATAGGCTCCGGCCTCGTATCTCAGCAGGCGGACATCCCGCCGGCCTCGAAGCGGCCGGCGGTGATTCGCGGATTGTAATTTCGACACGCGCGGGGTTGAATCCTTTGCAGACGACTTAGGGTCCTGTAAGCAGTAGAGTAGCCTTGTTGTTACGATCTGCTGAGGGTAAGCCCTACTTCGCCTAGATTTCCCGGCGTCGCCCAGCGGGTAGGCGCCGGGGGGTCCCCTTCAAAACGTTCGCATGCGCAGGTGAACTGATGCGCCGAGGAGGCAGCGGAGGGCGTGGGGGTAACGGGGGAGGATCGAGATATGTCGGGGAGTCATCCTCTCGGCCGGGTGAGGGGACGGCCTCGTTGGCCAAGACTACTGTCTTCATGCTATTGAGGACGAGAACAGGCATGGGCACTCCTGTATACTTGGTTAGGGCACGTGGTTGGTTGTGCAATGCACCTACCCTGTAGGGGTTGTGCACGCAACCTACCCTGTAGGGGCTGTGCGCTTTGCCCATCGAACTGCATATCCATGGCCCCCTGGACAACTGCCCATCTCCACGGCACGCCTTACCGGGCGCGGCCATTGGACCCCGTCGGCTGCCTCCTGGTGGCCAAGGAAGCCAAGGGGAAGAAACTTCGGGCAGAGCTGCCGCTGCGGGCTGGACGGCGCGGTCGAGCCGGACTGGTCCCTGTACCGCAAGGGAAACCCGGATGATTGATATCACCACCCACTTCTGATCGGCGACACCGGGCTCTCGAAGAAGTGGTCGAGCTCGATGCGGCGTACCGGCGAGTGGGACAAGCCCCTCCAGCAGATAACGCATCTCTGTCACCGAAAGGGGCTTCGATGCGGCTTCATAGTCACCGAGAGGGAACTGATCGTACTGCGGCGCGGCAGAGGGGCCGCCACTGGTCTTGGAGCTGCCGCGTCCCGGCAGAGCCGCGTACCCATGCAGCCGCCCTTGGCCGCGGCGACGCTGCAGCAGTCTTCCATATCCGGAGGATCACTCTGTGCGGGCTCATATCCTTCTTCGGTCGAGTACCAGCCGCTAATGACGGACGGCGGTGGAGAACTCGCCCCGATTGCCGCCGAGTACCAGGTGATCCCTGGACCAACCACGGCGACAAGATGAGACAGCTGACGGTGCGCCTCGGCCTGTTTCTACCTCTGCCTGATGGCGGGCTGTGGGCAAAGGCTGTAGCCACCGACCGACTACCTGCCCGGCCTTGGACTCGCGGTTTTTTCAACAACAACGGGCTGTGCACTCACAGCACGACTGGAGCCGTGGTTGAAAGGGTGTTCTCGCCGGGCTATCCTGCGGCACCCGGACCGAGAGTCAGCGGGCTAGAGTGAAGGAGCATGACGGGGCCGGAGAGACGGATGCTGATGAAGGGTCACGGAAGCAGGAAATATCATTAAAGACGGAAGTAGGGACGGAAAGCAGTGGGCAAAGAGTGAAAATAAATACAAAGGAATCGGAACCGGTCGTTGCTTGCTCCCGTAATCTTCTTGACAGGCAAGTTGTTGGCCTTGGCCAACGCCGAACAAAGAACAACCATATAATCGCGGACACCCCAGCCGGTCTTGACAGTCTGCAGGCTTCATATTTGATCAGCTGCGCCAGGACTTGAACCGGCTACGCACAGCTGACGCCACCGCCAGGCATTGTTGGCACCGAGGCTCTCTTCCTTGGACGACGGAAGCGGGATCCGGCTGGTAAGCCACGGCAGCAGGCCGACTGACCGAGGTTTTTTCGATATCCACCGAGGCACGTTTGAAGCCATCCGCTGGAGCCTTTGTCGACGCAATCTGGACACGCAACCCAGAAAAGAAACAAGACAACAATAGAAAAGTGACCTCGGCCAGCATGTTTATTTCCTTCCCAAGTTGTTTGATCGGAAGGAAATAGGGGAAAGAAGAAGGAAAAGAAGAATGAAAGGAAAAAGGAAAGAAAAAAGAAAAGAAAAAAGAAAGAAAAAGGAAAAGAAAAAGGAAAAGAAAAGGGAAAAGAAAAGAGAACGGCCCTTGAGTGGTCTACTTCGTGAATATATATACCTAGGCAGATAGATCCTTTTCCTCCTATGCAGGATAATACAAAGGGCCCTTTCCCCAGGTCACGACGATCGATCCTTACCACTTTGGAGATTTCCGAGTCTTCAGGAGCAGCGGACCTTACCAGCAGATACAGGACACAAGATATTATAAGCATCATAGGAATTGACTTGCTGCGTTAGTGTAGGATACAGGAAAACAACCACCCGGAGCCAGGCGGTGGGTACTCGAAATCCTCAAACTAGCGCTCCGTGGTCCGGCCCCGTCTGTCCTCCCCGTCCGACGATACAGCGTCGTCCCCGTAAAGTTGACGCCTCAGCATCCTGTCCACCTCGACGGCAGTCGGGGATCGCGCGCCTCGAGGCGGTCTCGGATCCACGTCGTCATCCTCGTCGTCGTCGCGTGGTCTCTTTCTTCCGGCGATGCGGTAAGTCGGGAACGCTCGGGTCTTCGCGCGGATGCCGTGCCCCGGCAGACAATCCTCCTCCAGCCACATCTCGGCCGTGTTGTAAAGCACCACGTTGTAGAGGGTCAAGCCGGTATAAAAGGGATAGATGTCGCGGGCGAACAGCGACCACGCAAAGCGCGCGAACAGGAACTCGGGCGAGAGGCCGCGGACCGGCTGCTGCAGCTGCCTGTTGTGGTACAAGTGCACGATATCGCCCGAGAGATTTGGGATCAGCGTGTGCAAGGTAAGGACGGCGGTGGCAGCAGCAGAAGCAGCAGTCGCAGCCGGGGCCAAAGAACCTGCCGGGTGGGAGGAGGTGGAGGCCGAGGTGGCGGAGTTTGAGGCGAATTTGGCAACGAAAGTGAGGCGACGTGAGTCTAGAAGGCGGCGGAGATCGGCCCGGAGAAGGAGGACGTTCTGATGGTCCGCGATGTCGTGAGCAGGTATCGTGCCATGGCAGTAACGCCTCATGCCGTTGGCCACGAACCAGTGGCCATCCGCGATAGGCACAAGGCGCGTGGCCACCAGGGCGTTTTGATGGCCCGAGATACGACACGTTGTGTCTCGATACCGGGCCAGCTCCGCAGGGCCTTGACCGGGAAAATCTACCAACGGTACGAAGCTGTCTATCCGGAGGTCTTTCCACGGCCCCGGGAGCTTGTGCGGGAACCGCCAGTGATCGAAGGACGGAACGACGGGGTACTTGTCTATACAAGCCAGAGCCCAACCAAGATTAGCAAGCGTCACGCACTCCTTTTTCGAGGACAGGGGAAAGCTAACTCTTGCTTGGATCGTCGTCCCCAACGCAGAAGTAATACTTGTTTTCCCGCAGGAGGTTATCCGCAGGACGGGGGACGTTGTGGAAGACGCCGCCGCTTTTGACTGCCAGCCTGCCAGTGTCGAAGCTGTTGTTGGCAATGATAGCGCATGCCACAAGTGCTGTGTCGTAGTCGAGGCCGTAGTTTCCATCTTGGTCTTCGTCCAAAGCGTAGAGATACAGGAGGGGAGGATTGCGCTCTGGGTATCCGGGATGATGGAACGCGACCAGGGCTGCACGAAAGTCGATTTCAGGCAGCGTCCCATCGCTGGGCGGCCTGAGTGCAGGCTTGGGTGGCATATCGCACGTCAGGACTGGTTGGCTCAAGGCGTGGGAGACTGGGCTTGTAGTTCGCCGCGGAATATTTTGAAGTGGGATGGAAGCAGAGGCACATCAATATCAGATGCCGAGACGCGACCTTGAACTCGACGCGTCTTCCACGATGGAGAAGTCGTGCGTCTCCCGCTCCACTAAACTAGGGCTGCATGATGGAGAGGTATCTCTCACGCACGCGCACAGAAGATCAGGCTGAGGACGGGGCAAACAAATGTACGTAATCCAACAGCCAGCGTGCTCCCATGACATACTCCACACTCTCCCTTTTGTTGCCCTGGGCAGCACTTGAAAGCGCCGTTGACGTGAGTCTCTGGCAATATATCAAGTAAGATCTTTTTGGCGGGAGGATTACATCAACCACACGCATGGTCACATTGATAACTAACGCCGGTGTCACGTACAGCAGACGACCGAGGTCGCCACGGCTAATAAACGGAGATAGGGGATAGATATGAAAAAGGAGTTTTTTTCTGTCATTGCATCCTTGACGTTCGTGTCTCTTTGCCAAAGATACTTCTCACGAGCGAAACCTTCGGCCTGCGGCCCTGACCCTTTTTCCGTAGCCATGGGGCGACCACGCTCACTTGGTCGTCCGGCCGCGCCACGCCGCAGTGGTCCCCAAAAAAAGCCATCCCTATCGCCAGTTATCATCCCGCGTAAGGACCCGAGAAGCCCAGCCAGGTAGAACGGCTCAAACGATGACAGGGATCGCGTCGTCTTGGAGGGGCGGCCTCCGGGACGAAGGCGTATACAATGGCAAAAGGAGGGGCTTCTGGGAATAGCGAGTGCAGGAAGCCGGGAGTCGTCTGGAGCTACAGCTTCCTCAGCGTCTGTCCGCTGAGCCCGGGACCAGCCCCAAACATTCAGTCAAGCGCACGGTGGCAGGGCTGAAGGGCCTGAAGTCGGAAGAGACTCTGGACTTTCTCTCGGCAGAGTCTTCACAGAATGCTCGATGATTCCGCACGGCGTCGTCTAGGTTTTTTTTTTCCTTTCTGGAAGAAGGAGCTGAGCATACCGAGCGCCAGAGTCAAGACACCTCTGCCATGGTGCTGTCGCGTGCGGCGGCTGGTATAAAAGGCTGGTTTCCAACCCGTCCGTCATGCTACGGATGCGGATATGTATATATATACCTAGCCCGTTTTCGAGTGTTCATGGGCAGGGCGCGTCAATGGGTCTGGACGTGACGAAGAGAGGGTTTGCGTCCGCACGGCCGGATGGTGTTGAGCCGCAGAAGGAAGATAAGCGGCTCCGAGTTTGGGACTCGAGGTTCCCTGATAGCCTTCCTTGTCTGTGTATTATTGAAGGCGTGTGTGCGCAATACGGCCATATCATCTTGCTCTCGCCATCCGGGGCAGAGGATGAAGAGACGACAGTACATACATGTTGGACTGGCCCGAGTGCCATCAGTCAAAGGGCTGGTCACGGGAAGGCCACGGTCCCGGGAGCTTCCGGGACTTCCACAGCGAGGTTGGAAGAACAGACAGCCCTTCGGTGATAGACCTCGTGTATATGTACCAGTTTCTTTGGTCTCCCTTAACCAGATAGACCATTTACTCCCCGTGCCGAAGTATAGGGGCCCCTTCCCAGACCACGACGATCTTTCCTCGTCATCTCTGGAGGTCTCCGTGCCTACAGGAGTAGAGACTCGGACCAAACAATACGCACATGGCGTGGATTTCGTCAACAAGTCGGGCGGCCAGATCGTCCAAAGGCTCCGCGAAGTGACGGGCTTGGCAAACAATAAGCACATGGAAAACGATCGGGACGGCGTGTATATGCGTGCCACTCCGGCTCGGCCGCCCGGAAGGGCGTGACGATGACGGACTGTGCAGGACAATGCCACATACCATTCTTGGCAACATGTGCCTTGTCGTGGAATCTGATATCTTAACTCTGCTACCGGCTCCGCCTTGACCTGATCACATGTACTCTTCTCACGTCTTTTCGGTCCTGCCCGCTCTATAAGAATCGCTCCCCTAAAAGAACCACCCACCGGACCAAATCCTACCACCTGCTTTTTTTCACAACCGCCTCGCCAAAGAGTAGTTCCAGAACACCCACCGCTCCCCGCTAGGTCTGAGTGATCCGAAACCCGTCCATCAACACTAGACACTCATGACTGCTCATGGCAGTAAGTTCAGGGAGTAGCCTTGCTCATGCTAATGAGACGTTTGACGCCGACCTGCAAGTATATGTGTCAGTAGCCTGTTCCCGAGTGGTGAAGGGAACCAATGATGCTTACCATCCATTGTCCACACTCGTCAGTCTTCTCCGTCTGGATCTGAACCTGAAGACGCTGTGCGCCGTCATAGTCCTTGGACTCGATGGCAGTCGCGATCTGGGCCAGTTGGCCAATGGTCTCGGGCCTGACGAGCTCTTCGTTGTTGAGGTGGTCAAACAAGATGTTCAGGCGCTTCTGCGTATCCTTGACCTGCGGGGCAAAAGACGCCGGCGCCTTGGCGGCCACGCGCTGCATGTCGCGGTTGAGCATGTCCACCAGCGGCTGCGCAGCCGGAGGGATGTGCGACCTGTCACCCGCCGGGTGCTTGGCTTTTGGAGGCGCCGCAGCACGCGGGGGTGGCGGCGTAGGAGTGCTTGCAGCACCTGGCGGCGGTCCAACGTTGGCTCCCGGGGGCGGTCCGACCGGCGGAGGACCGCCCTGTGGCGTACCCGCGTTGTACGGCGAGGGCGCGTAGCCCGCCTGGTGGCCAGGAGGACCTGCGGAGGGCTGCTGCGGCGCGGGAGCATACGAACCGGCAGGTGGAGGCCTGTTCATAGCCGGTGGAGGAGGCATCGAATGGCCTGCCGGCCCGCCGTACTGTTGCTGTTGAGGAGCCGGGGCTGGTGCATACCTGTTCGACGGCGGCGGCGCCGAGGCAGCAGTGCTATACGGAGATGCGGTGCGGGGAGGAGGCGCATGCATCGCCATGCCGGGCCCTTGCGGAGGCGGCGCATAGGACGAGGTGGCCGTCGAGGGTGGCCTGTTGAGCGCGTTGGCGGATTGCGGCGGGCTGGTAAAAGGCGAAGCGCCGCGGGGAGGGCCGGCACCTGCCTTGGGTGGCGGAGGCGGAGCCGTGGGAGCGCCCGCTTGGCCGAGGTAGGGACTTTGCGGCGGTGGCGGTACGTGGCCCTGCTGCTGGCCGCCAAAGGGAGCCGTGACAGGCGCGACGCTCGGCGTCGACCGACGAGGCGGCGGAGCCTTGGTGACCATGGGCACGTCGTTCCACGTTCCCACGTCCTTGACAATCCTGGGCGGCGCGGCACCCGACGGCGTTCCGTTCCGCGGAGGAGGCGCCCCGTAGGCAGGCTGCGGCTGCCCGTAAGCCACTGCTGGCGGCCCATATCCTCCGCCAGCCTGCTGAGCCGGTGCGTAGGCCGAAGTCTGCTGGGGAGCCCCGTACGCCGACTGTTGCTGGGGCGGCGCGTACGCCGAGTTTTGCTGGTATGGGGAGGCTCCGGGAGGCGCGTGCTGGGATGCCGAAGGAGCATAAGGATTGGCCGCCGGCACAGCCGGTGTGGGAGCGCCGTACGGATTTTGCGATGGAGCTGGGCCCGGAGCGCCGTAAGGGTTGTGCTGTGTGGCCGGCTGGGGAGGCTGGTATCCAACAGGTGCCTGCCTCGAGCTGGTGCGGGTTGCCGGGGCCTGCGCCCTGGTGGCAGCAGGTTTGGCCTGGGCTTTGCCCGTCGCAAGCTGCAGCCTGTTCCTCGCAACCTCGGCCGCAGGGTAAGCCATGGGGACGAGGGAAAGATATCTCTGGGCCACAGCCAGCTGGCCATGGGCCGCCACGATGTCGGCGTACTCGG
Organism: Magnaporthiopsis rhizophila; assembly: GCA_003049465.1. Classification (NCBI taxonomy): domain Eukaryota; kingdom Fungi; phylum Ascomycota; class Sordariomycetes; order Magnaporthales; family Magnaporthaceae; genus Magnaporthiopsis; species Magnaporthiopsis rhizophila. The sequence continues at coordinate 57,541 of PYSS01000033.1, read as the reverse complement.
TGTACTTGTCGTACAGAGCCGCCAGCTTCCAGTCCGACGTCTTGTCCGTCTCGGGGTCCTCGAACTTGGTCACCTGGCGGAACACCGTCACCTTCTCCATCAGCTGCTGCAGGGACCGGGCGTGGACCGAAAAGGTGTTGTCGCCCGACTCCTCCTTCGCCTCGGCCTGCTCAGCTTCCTCCAGCGCGGCAATCCAGATGTTGACAACCTTCTCGAGCTTCGAGCCGACCAGGTAGCAGAAAGAGGCATCCTGCCGGGATCCCGACTCGAAGATGCGGTCGCCCAGCGCCTCGCACAGGTCCGGGAACTCGTCGGGCTTGGCAAACGTGCACAGCGTCGCCATGGTCTCCTTCCAGTCGGCAAGATCCGCGTTGTAGACGACGTCCCACAGGTTCTGGTTGATGACCGATCCGAGCAGGCGCAGGTAGCTGGGGGTTCCCTTCTTTTGGCCGATGTAGGCCGTCTGGACCTGGTCCACCAGCTCCTTGCCCCCACAGTTGGCAATTAGGAACGCATCCGCAATGCGGTCTGCCTTGATGCAGATTTCAACCGCCCTGGTAAAGTTGCCAAGCATGATGGCCTTGGTGACCGAGTCCTCAAGGGACGTGTTGCCCTCGCGCAGCAGATGGAAAGGACTCTCCGTCTTGGCGCCCTTGGTGGCAGGCAGGCCAGCCAGGAAGTCATCTCCTTCGGCTCCGTCGGCAAAGAAGACGGACAGCCTGTTTTTCTTGTGCTTCCTAAGCGAATCCTTGGGAGCCGGGGGAGCCGTCTCGCCCGCTTCCTCGGCGGCGTCTTCACCCGCACTCTCTGGAGCCGCATCCTCCTCCGCGGCCGACAATCCCAGATACTCAATGACCTGCTTCCGCGGGTTCTCGGCGACCAGCGTCTCCATGAGCTTCCAATCCGCCGTCTCCTGCTCCGTCTTGGCTCCCTCGAGGTGTGACTGGCAGATGGCCCTGAGATTGCCCGCCTTGAGTGCCTCCTCAAACTTCTCCGTAGCCGTCCCGACCTCAGAGTCCACGGCAAAGTGCGAGATGGTGACCTCGGACGCCTTGGGCTGGCCCGGGGCGGTCTGTTTCGGCTTGTAAACCACAACCTTGCCGCCAAAGCCGAACGAGGCGCCGATGGGCCGCTGGAACCAGGCAGGGGCCTTGGCCAGAGTAAACGACGCGCCCTGAGGCTGCGTCTGCGCTTTGGTGAAGAAATCCTCGCCGTCCAGGTTGTTCTGGGCTGCCGCCTGGGTTGCCGAGGGGTTGGTGTTCTGGAGGGTCTGGATCGTGATCTTGCCATCGAACGAGGCCGTGGCCGAAAGGTTGGGGTTGCAGGGGTTGAAACGAGTGAGGAAGGTCCAGTTGGTAACCTCGGGAAACTCGCCGTATCGCTCCCCGGTCTGCGGATTCCAGACAATGGTCCTGTTGTCCTTGCCGCACGAAAGAAGAATGTCGCTGTCCTGCTGGCACCAGGACACGGACAGCACGCCCTGCTCGTGGCCCTGAAGAGTGCGCTCGGGCGCGTTGGAGTTGCGCAGATCCCAGAGGAAGATGACGGGCATGGTGTCGTCGGGAGTGGCCGTCAGGAGCTTGGTCGAGTTGTTGGGGTCCCAGGCGATAGCGCTGACTGCCTTGCGGCTGTTGTTCAGCGTCAGAGACGCCTTCTTCGTCTTCAGATCCCAGACCGTGACAAAGCCACCGGAGCCGCCAGTGGCCAAAATGTGCGGAACCTTCCTGTTCCAGGCGACACATTCGAGATCCTGGGCGGCGGCCGTTCCGAGCCGAAAGGGGTTGGATATGTCGTTGACATCGTATATGAACAGCTCGCCCTTGGCGCCTGCGGTGGCCAATATTTGGGACCTGAGAGGGTTGAACTGCAGCGACTTGATGGCGCCCGTATGTTTGGTTGTGCGTGAGATGTGGGCGTCGTCGTCGCCGTCCAACAGCTTCTCGGCGTCCCACAGGTCCAGCGAGCCGTTCTCGAGCGCACCGGCGATGATGCCGCGTGGGTAGTCCTCGTTCGGCGGGCCCCATGCAATGTCGAAGAACCTGTGGCGGGCAGTCGTTAGCAGACCGGGAGAAGCTTATGGTGGCTACCGTTCGTACCTCGAGTCCGCAGTAATGCTGGCAATGGGTTGGAGCTCCAGGCCCTGCTGCTCGTCGTCCAGCTTCAGATCCCAGAGCTCAAGCTTCGTTTCGTCCGAGAAGTCGGCATCGACGGCGCCAGCGCGGGTGCCCGTGACCAGCAGCGGCTTGGGCGTTCCCTGGGACCAAGCAAACGCGGCTGTACGTGGTATCTCTCTAAGCCTCATGGTGGGCGAGGCTTGATGCGCCGGAATATCTTGATTTGGTGGGCAACACTTGTGCCCCGCTCGACTCGAGATGCGTCAAGATGGTTGGGCCAGCCGTGTGTCCGGGTTGGCTGGCGTTGGTTGGATGGATGGATGGATGTGAGGGAGCGTTGCCGCTCTATCGAGGTGGGAGTGTCGGCACACAAGAACTGACTTGTCCAGAAGACAACGACGTGTTATGTCGCCGGTGGTGAGATGGGACACTTTGCAGGCGCAAGATGCGACCCACATTGCGGCCCGTGCTCCACTGGTACAAGTCAAGCCTGCGTTGGATCAAACCGCTTGTGATATTTACTTGACAATTTGAACAACGGCGCTAGCTCCCGATATCGCCCAAAATGACAGACGCAAGCCGCTGGAAGGCCACCCTCTACGTCGGCGGTCTCTCTAACATGGTCACCGCCGCCACGATCCACGATGCCTTCATTCCATTTGGCGAGATCGCCGACGTGACGATGCCCACGAACGACAACCCCAAGTCGGCCGAAGCCCACAGGGGCTTTGCCTACGTCGAATTCGAGGATGCCGACGACGCAAAAGAGGCCATGGACAACATGGACCAAGCCGAGCTCTTTGGGCGCGTCATCAAAGTCCACCCCGCCAAACCGCCCAAGAGCACACAGGAGGGGCTTGGGAGCAGGACGGCCGTGTGGGAGCAGGTACGTGTCTGAGTCAACAAGACCCTAGTTTCTGCCCTCGGCCGTGACATAAACCACTAACGTGCAACTGTAGGAAACATGGATCGCGAAACATGGCGTCGCCGACGAAGACGGGCTGCCAGCAACGAATGGGGTCGAGCCCGCGGAACTTGTGGATGACCCGATGCAAGGACTCGAGGGTCTGGATGTTGAAGGTCCACGCGCCGAGTGACGGTCGCTCGAATAACGGTCTCCATTTTCTTGTATCGCATAGCAAAGGCGTTGGTTGGCGTTCTAGTGTGCCAGGGAACGGATTCACATTTAACAGGCACTTAAACTCATGCATGCCCCTACCATGTGATGTGCCGCCCGTATGTATTCAAACCAAAGCGGATGATACAGGAACAGCAACAGGGTCACGAAAGGTGTGAATGCGTGAGCGGGGAGGCAAAGCAATACATCAACTAGCCTGTCCTCACTCCCAAGCCTCTTGGGCGGTGCTCCACCCTTTGCCCAACATTCTTGCTTGTCTCAGATCCTCTTCCCCTAGTGCGAAGCCTCCTTCTTCTCCGAGTGGTCGTCCGAGTGGTGCGCGGCCTCGTGCTTGTCGGCCGCGCGGTTCTGGCGCTTCAGACGGATGGTCTTGTCGGTCATGAAGTGTCGTAGGCTGGAGTAGGTGGCGGCCACCAGGGCAAAACCGACGACGACACCTGCGGCGCATCAGTCAACAGTCCTACGGCAGGGACATGTCTCCGGCCCATCGAGGATGTGCTCGGCAAGGCCTCTAGACGTACCGAGAGGGAGCAGCTCCGGGGGAATCTTCCGCAGGCGGCGAAGACGCTGCGAGACAGTGTGGGCTGGCCGGGGTTGAAAAATTAAATCGTGAGCCATTGGCCATTCATATTCATGCGGGAAGGTCGACAAGGCGATCCGTCACGAGGCTATCGGGGGACAAAGTGCTCGGATGTTGGCATACCAACTTGCTCCTCTTTCTGTGGGAACCGTTAGCTTCGTCATAGTGCAAGCATCATCGAAATGGGAGGGGCATACCGGAACCGGCCGCATCAGGCGACGCGTCGGCTGGAACATGCGGAGCGACTGCGAGGGATGCATCTTGTAGGCTGTTTACGGAGGAATGGAGAGACGAATTGGGAAGCAGTTGGCGCCCGCGGTTTAGTCAAGGTGAGGTACGTTGCTGGGAGCTTGGGAGTTCCTCGGAACCTGGAAGCTGGCTGCCGCAGCTCTCCACCATCAGCCCATGCCAGAATGTCACGTGACCACCACCCGCAGTCGTTCGATGTGAACCTTCGGGTAACCGACGCCCGCTCAATCTGCCCACGCACTCCGGCAGTACCAACACCAGACAACCCGACCAATTCGCCCGCGACAACATCAAACAAGCTTCATCATGTCCGACGACGAGCGCGTTACCAAGCCCTTCAAGTTCGTCACAGGTACGAGACCCAAGACTTGAATCCCGCTGCTCTTTGGCCGTCCAACCGACCGAGGCTCGGCCAGAATCAAGGTAAAAGCTAACCGCTGACTGCCCTGCAGCCGGTATGGATCCTCCTATCTCCCAGATGACATCTACCTAGACGAAGCGCGAGCCCACCGACGAGAGCGAAACCCAAAGACGATGTTGAACAACCCGCTCGTTTCCTGAAATCCTGACCTGTGGTGGCTTTTCCATCTAGGCGTTGACGCTCGGTTCCCGAACACCAACCAGACCAAGCACTGCTGGCAGAACTACGTCGACTACCACAAATGCATCCTCGCCAAGGGCGAGGACTTTGCTCCTTGCCGCCAGGTTCGTCGCACTCGGGAAGCCCATCCGACCCCGAAGGCCACACCCCTCACTGACAGAATCTGCAGTTCTGGCTTGCCTACCGGTCGCTGTGCCCCAGCTCTTGGTACGAGCGCTGGGATGCGCAGAGGGGTATGTTGCGCCCCTTCTGATAACCTGCTCTCGAATGGCCCACTAACATATTCATATGCAGAGGCTGGCAACTTCCCCGCTCGTTTGGAGTAAGCATCGGGGAAGTCTGAGGGGTGTGCGGGATACGGATCACCAAAGGTGGCTAGAGCAGTTTCACTGCGACCGGAATAAAAAAAAAAAAAAAAAAACCGATGGAGTACTTGTCGTGATGTAGTGGCTCACAGGCTCTATGGGGTTTGATAACGCTAGTGGAGACACATCACATTGTGATTCCGGCTCAGAAGATATACCGCATCATGAAGTTATGAATGTGAACGATGAAAATTGATTAGGTGACGTCGAACAGGCAGGTGCCGTGTTGGCAGGGGCTGGTAAAAAGCTGCAGGAAAATCATGGTACATTCGCATCGCTATCCCATAAACGCCGACTCCAAACTCCCGTTCCCAGCAGAAACAGCACAGGTAGTGCGGCCGTCCAACTTCCCGCCTACTTGCCAGCCTCGTCATCGCTCGAAGACATGAACTCGTCGTCGTCGTCGAATCCAGCAAACCTCTTTGCCTTGGAGGTGGACGCAGGGACGGTCTTCTTCTCTGGCTCAGACGGCGGCGATGTGGCGGCAGAGCTTCCCCCCTCGTCGATCCCGTCTGCGTCGCTCGAGGACCCGGCCTCGTTCTCGGGCGCCTTGGAGGCACCACCAGGCTTGGCGGCAAGGTTGTCGGTGATGTTTCCCATCTTCATGGCGGCCAGGACAGCGTCGCGCGTACGCTCTCCCGCCTCCTCCTTGTCCTCGACCCATTTTCCATCCAAGCGCCCCTTGTTGTGCTTGATGTCGTACTCCTTCTTTTCCGTCATCTCGACAATCTTCTCCCATCGCTTTCGCCTCTTCTCCTTTTCCTTCCTGTCCATGTCGGGTTTGATGGCGAGGTACTCGGCCAGCGCCTTGGCTTCGGTGACTGTGCGCACCCTTCGTCCGTCAAGGCTGCGGCTGGAGCCGTTGTTGTCGCCTTGGTTCTTCTTCCTCGACGACATGCGACCGCCGGCTGCGCGCAATTGGGAGCCGAAACCACCCTTGCCACCCAGGACAGGGACGGAGAGGCAAAGCGGGAGGAAGTCATCGTGGGAGTCTTGGAGAAGGCTGGCAACGCTAACTGAAGATGTGGGCAGTATCTCTCTCCTGGAGTGGGTTGTGAGGACCAGGCGGTGATGGTGGTTCAGGAGCCGGTTCTCAACCTCGTCCCAGATGTCTATGGTGGCGGCTGTGGAGTGGAGCGGAAAGGAGATTGTGGATGATGCGCAAAGCCCTGAGGCCGATACCAGGATGTTGACGGTCGTCATGATGAAAGGAGCGAGAGGATGACCGGTATTTAGGTCCAGTGTCGAGAATTCTTCTGGTCGGCGCCAAAGAGTGAGGCGGTCCATCTATCTCCGCCTGGCACCGAACTCGTGCCTGAGGCAGGATCCACTTCTGGCCACTGGCCCGCAGTATGTGGGTCTTTTCCTTATATTGGACCAGTGGCTCAGCACATGGAGGCACTCGAGCGCGGTCCGGCGGCCTACGGCAGCGAAGAAGCCGTCGTCGACTTCGTTGTCGTCGAGGTTGACGCTGAGCTTCTTAAGGCGCAGCTGTAGGCGCCGCGCCCTCCTGTCGCCATCTCGGTCGGCCGTCCGGCGCTTTTCGCGGCGCCCCTTTTGAGCGTCCTCGCCGCCTCGCCGGCCGGAGGGTGACGTTGAGCGTCCCGAGGCGTAGCTGTCGGCGCCGCGGTCTTGGTGGTCGGCCGTCCGGTGCTTCCTCTCGCGGCGGCCTTCTTGCCGGCCGGCCGTTGCCGCTTCGAGGCCTTGAGGCTCTTGGCGACGTCCTCGTAGTCGCGCCTCAACGCGCGCTATGTCGGTTTATACTCCTCCTCGAAACGCCTTCGTCAATGCCGTTATCTTTGTCGTCATCCTTCTTTTTATCACTGTCCTTCTCGTTGTTGTTATCGGCGGAGCGTCGGCAGCAGCGTCGGTAGCAGCGTCGGCGGCAGCGGATGAGTTGGTCTCGTTATTGTCGCGGACCAGTGGCGGCGGCGACAACGGGCGAGTTGGTTTCGTCGTCGTTATCACGGACTGGTTGCGGCAGCGTCAGTGGCAGCGTCCGTTGCAATGTCAGCAGCAGAACATCGGCGGCAGCGGGCGAGTTGGCCTCGTCGTTATCGCGGACCGGTGGCCGCGGCGATAGCGGACGAGTCGGCCTCGTCGTTGTTACTGCGGATCGGTGGCGGTAGCGTCAGTTGCAACGTTGGCTGCAGCGTCGGCGACAGCGGCGAGTTGGTTTCGTCGTCGTTGTCACGGACCGTGGCGGCAGTCGGCGGCAGCGTCGGCTGTAGCGTTAGCGGCGGCGGGCGAGTTACCTTCATGCGAGCAGACTCCACGCCACTCTCGCCTCCTCCTGCGCCCGACGCACCCTGTCGCAAGAACTCCAAGCGTCCATAGCCACCCTTTCCTCTGCTTGCGCCCTACGCGGTTTCCCTGGCACCCCTCCCGGGGCGAGTCCTACCTAGGTATCCCTAGAACGATCTTGGTTGCCCCTTATCCAGCAAAGCATGTCTCAGCGGTCGGCCTAGCCATGATCATACCCCTTGGCCATTGCCCTGACCGGCATCCGCTGCTGTCGGCCGTCCCGCCCTTGACTTTTCCTCCCCGAACTTGTGTTTCCCTCTACACCGGAAAGCCCATCCCCTACCACAATGCACTTCCCACATGCACCTGTGTTGTTCGCCAGGTGGCAATGGCAATGTTCCATCCCTTCTCTTGCCCGGAGTCACGCACCACCATTGCACATGCCGTTTATGCCAATGACAGTCACGCCGCTGTCTATTTTCCGGAAGCTATGCTTTCCCAAAGTCGGCTCTATATCCGGAAGGCTAACGTATAGGTGCCGTATATACAGAAGCTTGACGTGTTCAATGCGCGGGCCACTCAGGCGCCAGCCAATGCCCAGCGGATGCTGGAGGATGCGTGGGTGAGATTTCGTGATGCTGACCAGGCGCTCGCGGCAGGACCCGCCGAAGACCTGACCAAAGCGGGCGGCAACGTGGATGGCCTCGTCCTCCATCTCCACTACCCCCCTCTTTCGAAGAGGGACCCCCCGAACGCGCTGGTCCATGAGCAGAGGACTGCCACGATCCGGATGCTCAACCGCAGCGGGTTTGACGGCGACAATGCGTTCTGGCTCGACACCTACCCTCGACGCCAGGCGTACACCGTTCCCAGGGGCGACTCCAGCGTTCCTTTTAGCGCTGCCGATCTTCCAACGGATTACCTCGGGCATTGTTTAGAACAGATTGGGAAGACCGCCAACCCGTACCGCATGCTCCCACCGCTGGAAACAGCCAATGCACCGTTCGATTCGAGCTTGCTGAAGGCATTTAGCAACATGTACAGCAAGGCACACAGGTACTGCGGAGCTGGGAGGCCAGGCCTTCAAACGTCTTTTCTGGACGCGAAAGAGCCATTCTGAGCTCCGCAGTACCTGTGTAAGTTCGTTGTGTTGTTCGGCAAAGCCAACCAGCAGATCTTCGAGACCAAATGGCAGAGTAAATCCGGCTGTACAAACTCCCTCTGTACGGCCAGCGTTTTAAAGACATAACCGTTTGGGTTCTCTATACTGACAGGACCAAAGATACGATCCAAACCATCGTAATCCCTTGCTCCCACCCATCCTATACGCATCACGCGGGTGGCAGTATTAACAAAGGAGCCCAGTATGATCTTGCCCTGCAATGTGCTGCGCTGATGGCGGGCATCGCCCGCACTGACGAACAGCAGGTCGCGGGTTAACGTACCGCGAGGGACGAAGCCCGGACCGAGCAAGCGGCCGAGAGCCTGGCCGAGAAAGCCTTCCAAGCAGCTGTCAAAGCAGCCGAGAAGGAGGCCAGGGCGGCGGCCAGGGCCGATAAGGAGGCCAATGCTATGGCGGACAGGCCGTTCCGCTGCGAGGTTCCCGGTTGCCTGTGGGGCCCCTACGCGACGAACCAGGGTCTCCGGTGCCATATGGCAAGGCAGCACAAAGCAGAGCTTGAGGCGCTTAAAAGGGCCAGGACGGAGCCCTTCGAGGCCCAGGTAAAGGAGCCATGGTTCTGCCCTGTTCTTGGTTGCCCGCTAGACACTCATGCGAGCAGAGGCGATCTCGTGCGCCATATGCAGGAGCATCACCCGGCAGAGGACTCAGAGGACTCAGACTGCGATTCGGACTCGACGACCATTGCGGACTGGGGCGACAGATCCTTATCTCCTCGCCGTCGCCGAGAAGTCTCGATTCGGCCCCGGTGGCAGGCCGTCGAAGAGGAGAAGGCTCGAGTGAGCATTGCATGTCTGGACTTCTGGCGTTGCGCTTGCCCCTGGCTTGCCAGCGTCATGATGTCTACAGATTAGCAATGTTACCGGATGAGATGCTGGCAACAGAGCTCTCCGGACCGGATGAGACGCTTGGCAACAGGACTCTCCGGCTTGCAATCTACCGGATGAGATGCCTGGCAACAGGACTCTCCGGCTAGCTAGTTTTTTTTTTTTTTTTTTTTTTTTTTTTTTTTTTCATTGCAGTGTTTGGCTGGTTCAAACTTGCAAAGAAGAAAAGTTTTAATGTGGTGTGAACAATGGTTTTTATTTCTCGACTTGAGCATCGACCCTCGCCCCTGAACCTCTGAGCCCATTTCCCCAACGCCTCAGTGCCGACCGCACCGCGCCGTTACATTACAGATGTCGGGGTAGGTACCTAGGTAGGTATGCACATACTATGTCGAAGTCTCGGCGATGCCATGTCTCCTCCAAGAGGCCACTTTGCAGGCGGCCACTGGCGACAAGGGCGAACCTTTGGTGACGGAGTGAAGACATAAGGGGGTGACGGGTCCGCCGATGCACCTGCCAACGAAGCCAAGAAGCCAGAGAGGGTCTACCATCGAAGTTACGAGAGCGTTTTAAAAATGGAGCTGGTCGGTGATGTCCGCCTATGGTATTTCTGGAGGTCACTAAGGGGACAAGGAACTCATGAATACGGCCATCTGGCGGGATGCCTCTCCTCTACTGTTTTCGGCCGGGTGAACGGTCACGGTGACTGCCGCGCCCGCCACGATCACTTCCGTCATGCCCACTACCGTCCCTGTTGTTATTAAATACTCGCTTCTATCGTTATCACGGCCGTGTTCCCACTCGTTGTCGTGCTCCTAGACGGCGGGCGTTTATCGTCATTTTCCATGTCTGCCACACGGTTTAGCCCCACCCCAGCCCCACCCCAGCGGGGCGAACCAAGTCGTGAGGAAAGTGCAGCGCACAGAAAGGAAATTGGAATTCGAAAAGAGGAGGTTTCTTTTTCACTCCCAGAAAAACCACGACGGCGACCTCATCACCCGGTGACCTTTCCAGCACATCGAAACCATCGCGAACCGCCCGAGCAGCAGCAGCCATGCTTATCCCAAAAGCGGATCGCCGATCGATTCATGAGGTGCGGACATCATTCTGGCGTGCGACATCATTCTGGCGGGCGCGGGCGCCGCGCGAGAATGGAAGACGGCTGGTGAGCGACCAGCAGTGCCAGACATTACTAACCACCCACACCACAGAACCTCTTCCGGGAGGGCGTTCTTGTGGCGGCAAAGGACTTCAACCTGCCCGAGCACCCCGACATCCCCGGCGTCAAGAACCTCTATGTCATCAAGGCCTGCCAATCGCTGAACTCGCGCGGTCTCGTCAAGACCCGCTACTCCTGGAACTACTTCTACTACACGCTCACCCCCGAGGGACTCGACTACCTCCGCGAGTGGCTTCACCTGCCGGCTGAGATCGTCCCGGCCACGCACATCAAGCAGCAGCGGTCACATGCTCCTCCCCGTGGCATGATGGGAGGCGACGGCGAGCGCGAGCGTAGGCCGTTCGGCGGCCGTGGTCGTGGTGGTGACCGTCCCGAGCGCGGCGACCGTGATGGTGGCTACCGCCGCCGTGATGCTGGCGAGGGCAAGGAGGGTGGTGGTGCGCCCGGCGAGTTCCAGCCTCAGTTGTGAGTGCCCACTGCGGGGCCAATCCGCATGACGATTGTGCACGGAATGCTGACTTGCTCTAGCCGTGGTGGATTCGGTCGTGGCCGTGGTGCTCCCCCGTCCTAAACTGCCCGCCACATTGGGACAGCGAGTTCCGCTTTGCCCTCGCTCACTGAGATGACAGTGGCAGCGGTCCAGTCGAAATTGTTTCGGTCATGGACGCACAAAATACGCGTCAAGGACTTTGATGGGTTTGCTTGGGGAGTTTGGACTTTGGAACTTTACGATCCTCGGGGGAAAATCATTTGCATTACGCGGTCTCCTATTTTACGGTTGTCAACGAGCTTGTGCCGATGGCGGCTTTGGCGGTTAGACCTGGACAGTGAGGCCTGCTAGTGTCTGGTGGTCTCGGCAGGGGCCGGCAAGGCTCTTGCATACTCACATTCGGCCCATCTCTACAATTCGAGCCAATTTCGTCCCGGCCTAACTGTTGCATATCTTGTGAGAATCCGGTCTCAGAACCTGCGTAGACCATAACACTGATCAAGGTGACTTGGGCGGCTGCTATCTTATGCGGGTGACCTCAATGTGTCGATCCGACACCCTACCGGGCAGGCCACCTATATATCATGGACATGATCACAACAGATCATCCCAGGTGGGCTACAGCTTCTGGTTGGGAGCAATAACACGACGCTCCGTTTAGCACAAGACTAGCGCTCTTGGTAATACGCGCAGACTGGATGGTACAACGGCCTGCGTGCTGCAAGAAGAGAAGATACAGGACACTAGGAAGAGAGCAAGAGGGACAGAAAAGGAAAAGAATGAGGAAATATATCTGAGGTATGTGACTCCAGCCACGGCGCTTTGGCAGAGTTCGGGTGCGTAGTCCCTGCTACTAACTTGCAGGCGCGGACATGGACTGCTGCTACCTGTGACGCGGCGTCGACATATGGTTCATGAGCCAAGCACCATCACCGAGTCTCTCAACCTCTTCTACGCCGGGAAAACGCTTATGCGCTGCTGCTTAGGCTGACCAAACATGCATCAGCACGACCGTTCGATCATCACATCCTTCTTCTCGTTGGTTATGGTGGTGCCTAGGCAGGAACCAATGGAGGTTGCGATAATGGGCTCCCCAGCAGCCCCGTCCGAGACGCGCCATGCATCCGGTTATGAAAGATGCAGCAACAACACCATCACTACAGTAAAGCTCCCTGCCCGTTGATTCTCGTCCCCTCCCTTCCAGGACGGCAGACCAGGCCCCAGCACGCCGAGTATCAAATCCAGAGCCTTTTGCAGCGGATTAATCCGGCCGCCTTGGACCTGCCGACCTGCCAATCTGATCTGCCGGCTACACCGCTGGAACGTATCATCACGGTCGGATCTGGAAATAGCACAGCTTCCCACGGCGCCACGACAGACACCGTCCAGACCACCAACGCGGACACAGCCGAGAGCTCGGCCATATCTACGCCCGACTCGTCGCGCCAGCAGTAGAATTGGAAGTAGCGGCAGCAGACGGGCAGGCACTGCGGCAAGACTAAAACGGACGCAGAGGCTGGCTTCCGTGACAGATAAACAACGGCTAGCCGAGTCCCATGGGATACCTGCCCTCAGCAAGCCCATCTTGTACGTGCCAAAAGCGCGAGCTGTGAGCTGTCGGAGGAAGGAGGGCGAGGGGAAACCGAGGAAGGTTGCCAGGAAAATAGCAGTGTCATATACGAGTGCAGGGTGGGAGGATGTGACACGGCTTATGAAGAACTTTTGTCCAGCTAGTAATCTTTCTTTTTCTTTCGACAAACAAGCGCCTGTCCCTCGTGAAGCTGTCCAGATTAGCCTCCACCTTTGAGCCGTTTGGATTTCGAGCCACAGTGCTTACCGCATCCTGCACGGGTGGTGACCAGGAGGGGAGGGATGAGAGCCGGGGCCGGTCTATAAAGCGAAGCTAGGTCAAGATTCAACGTCGTGATCGAGACTGCGGCACGCACCAAGGTTTTAGCAAAGGCAACCCAAAGCCTCGCGTGCTATCTAACTGACGACCTACAAGGTGGATGTACAAGTGCTCCTAATTACGCCAGTGCCCGTGGACACCGGAGGTTGAAGGCGGGCCTGACGTTGGTGATGGAGGATGGCTGCTTGTTTTTTTTTATAACGATCACGCAGCATGTGCGCTGTGCCTGGTGGCTCCATTTTGAACTCAATCATAAAAATGCATCTGGCCTTGTTCCGTTGTTGTATGGCTATGAGCAAATTCGCCGACATCGGAGCAAGAGCAGTGTTGAGCGGCACGATTGCGAGTTCAAACGTAGCATCTACGTCGGCACGATCCTCAAAAAAAAAGTGCGCGGCACAGCAGTTAAGCGGTACACTTTTTTCCTACCAAACTCACCCCCACGGACTAAATTAATATCAACTCGACCCAAATTAGGAAAAAACAATGCACCCGCCTCTTTCTACCTTTAAGAGAGTTAAAAATTCAAGATATTTGGCAGTGGTTGTGGTGGTGGTATGCCTACCGCTTAATGCTAACTGCTGTGCTGCGTTTTGGGGGGATCGTGGTCGGGTAGCACAGCTCGCCAAGAAGGCACAAGAGGCAGATATGCGATAGACGAACCCTTGGACACTCTCCGGCGGCCGAGTCTCCGGAGTGCGCAGCAAGGTACCAGGCACCGGGAAAAGCTCACGGCCGACAGTTGACAGGAGCGGAAGGGCGGGGCCAATTACGTATTACGTAGAGCGGGCATGTCAGGGGTACCTATTGCTGCGTGTCTGGGCAACGGTCAGGGTCCTCGGTGGGGATACGTAATGCAGGACCAATACTGTGCCTAGCACATGCTAGTTGAGACATCCACGAAGATCCTGGAGATGCACCTATCACGGCACGCGTCGCGTTGGCGCCCTGGTTTGGTGCGCCGGATGTTCTCGCCCTTGCAGGAGTCGCAATTTCTGGGCAAGACAAGGCGATCGGTCAAAAATGGGCAATCCGACACTCGGCTTTTCCAAATGGAAGCTGGCTGGATCCCAGGCTCTAGCGTGGTGCCAGGGTCGAGTGCCGACTCCTGACGTGCGTCTGTGCTGATCGGACACAAAGGTTATTGTTCCGTAAAGGCGAACAAAGGAAATATCAACGTGCACAGTCAAGCCGTCAACTCGTGTTCAACCCTGCGTCATCTCGAGCCGAACTCAAAGCTGGACGATCGATAGTATTGCAGACGCTTGCTCGCTTTCGCAGCCTGCCCAGCTGCCCCTGCTGCCCCTTGGCAGGCTGGCCTCCGCACTTGAATCCATTCCCATGAGTGGAGCTCGAGCACCGTCCACATATGCAGCAGGCCCGGCCGACTGCTCTTTCCTCCTTCCTTTGCTCCTTCCACCAACTGCCTTCGACGAGCGTCTCTCCAGCTGCCCCCCCCCGCCTGCCCTCGGCTCTCTGGTAGAGAGACGCCAGGGCAGCCAAGCCTGTCTTGGAACCTCGACGAGAACCACACCGACAGAAGCGAATTCGCGACTCGAAGGGCAAGGCCTCGGGTCAATGACGGGTGCACGGAAATGTACTGCCAGGGGCACCATATTAACTCCCATCTAGAAGTGCAGGCAGGCTCCTCGAACGGAAAGAGCAACAGCAAGTCTCCTCGAACGGAAAGAGCAGCGAGCAAAGACCTCTCCTCGGGAAGGAGCAAGGGGCAAAATGGAGCAGTTCCGGGAAAAGCCCCTCCCACGACTCCCCTCGCCAGCAAGTCCTCATGTCCAGCACAACCAATACCTACAACCCGACACCAACGTGCCCAGCAGTCGTACACATCCTACACATCTCGGCACAGGATCGGGCGCCTCAAGACCTACACATCATTCCAGGAGTTTAAACCACATCACAGACTTCGAGTTTGTCGACGGTTCGCAGCTCCAGGTAGACTCTTCGGATTCGGACGACTTCCGTCGCAGCAGCACAACCCGTCGCCGCCCAGCACAACACGGTCGCTCAATGAGCCACCCATTGACTTCCCTCTTCTCCGGGAAGAGAAAGAAAAAGTCGTCCGACTCCAAAGAGAGCGATGACAGCGACGACCTAGCACCCATCGGCTCGGCACGTCGGGGCCATGGCCCATCGGGTGGAAGTAGGGATATCATCAAAAGCGAGTGCATGACGTGCGGTTCCGATGTTTACCATCTACGGGGCGCCTCCGAGTTTGAGTGCACCACCTGCGCGATGCTCAACGATCTACATGCCGTGAATCTGGGGCCAATCGACCTCAGACAACCCGGACATCCCAAGTTTGAGCAGCGCAACGGCCAGGGGTCCGAATTCGGTAGGCCTCACAGTCTACACCTTCTCCGCTAGACACAAGTGGCTTGTGCTGACTATGATCCTTTACACTTGCAGCGCGGCCAGTCTCGGTCGAACACACCAAGCAGTTGATCAAGGCGTGCTTGCGCCACTTCATTGTCTTGTCTCTCCAGCCCTCTGGTGCCCGTGGCAGTGAGCTAGTCCCGAGTAAAGTATTCAAGCCTCTCGAGGACTACTTGGTCGAGTGCTTCACATCATGCGTGGTTCTCAACAAGTCGTTTGGCGGTCCTCCGTCTCAGGTCGAGGAAACCCGACACCTCATTCAGTCTCCTGCTGCTCCCCCGTCCTTCTACATGGAGTGGGAGGGCCTTGAGGAGTGGTACTACACCATCATCAATGCTGCCCAGCCGTGGAAGAGGGTGTACGACGGCATGGTCGCTGCCGGGTTGTTGCTGCCGGCCACTGATTCCGCCCTTCGGAGTCTGGACTCGGACATGCTGATCGCCCAAAAGCACGTACAGAGGCTACTGCTCCGGGCGACCGAAGCGGTGCTCATGCGCCCCGGTCGGCCGATGAAGAGGGCGGCTCACCTGCGATTCGTGCTGATCATACTGGCGAACCCGTTCCTCTCGGCCGGGTGTCGCGTGTTCACGGGCCATTATGGTCGGAGCATCCACAGTCGCGGCCATGCGCCCACGATTGGACAATTCTCCTACATCATCGCGCGCGCGGTCGGCATTCTGGCCAACTCATCCGACAGGTGTCACCGTCGGCTCGTGTCCTGGTTCGCGGCGTACCCGGAGAATCGGCTTATACAAGCCAAGGACCTTGTGGGTGGTCACCTGGCATACCGTGTGATGCGACAAAGGCAGAGGAGGCAAGAAGAGCACGAGGTCGATGTCACGGGCGGGCTCATACCTAACGTGTCGGCCGGCCGCTCGGCCGCCGCTCTCCACGCCGCCCTGGTGCAGTCGGGCAGAGAAGCCGAGCAGAGGGTCATCGCGCACGGAGATTGGCAGATAAAAGCTGCCGCTCGTGCCATGTCGCTCATATTCACGGCAAACAACACCCGCGCTCCCCCCGGCAGCTCGGGCGGTCACTCGATTGCGCATCGCGGCGTCGCCGAGCCGGCCAGGGCGAGAGATATGGTCCTTGCCCGCGGCCAGCTTATGCCGACGTCCGACTTTTACGCAACGCAGCTCGACGACGCGGACCTCACGACCGAATTTGCCATGTGGGAACGCGAGAAGGGCAAGTTCAACTTCTGCCAGTATCCCTTCCTCTTGAGCCTGGGGGCCAAGACGAGTATCCTCAAGTACGACACGGCACAGCAGATGCTCAACAGGACCCGGGATGAGATTTTCGACCCGCGAAGGAACAATGGGCTTCACCAGCAGCACCTCGACCTCAGCGTTCGCCGCGACTGCCTTGTCGAGGATAGCTTGAAATCCGTCAGCGCTGTTATCGGCAACGGGACAGATGACATCAAGAAGGCCCTCCGCATCACTTTCAAGGGTGAGGACGGCATCGATGCCGGCGGCCTCCGGAAGGAGTGGTTTCTCCTCCTGGTCCGGGACCTGTTCAACCCCGATCATGGTACGTTTCCCCCTTCCCCCTTTTCCTCCCCCCTCTACCGTCACCGCCTCTATTTACGGCAGGAAGCGCGCCTGACTCTGGAGCTTTTGTCTACATCTAGGCCTGTTCGTTTACGACGACGACTCGCGGTACTGCTACTTCAACCCGTACTCGTTCGAGACGTCGGAGGAATACTACCTGGTTGGGGTGGTGCTGGGCCTCGCCATCTACAACTTGGACATCCTGGACGTTGCCCTGCCACCCTTTGCGTTCCGCAAGCTGCTCGCAGCCGCGCCCATTTCGCTCATGGGGCAGAACAGGCCCGACAGGGCCTACACGCTCGACGACCTGGCTGAGGTCCGCCCCCGACTCGCCCAGAGTTTGAGGCAGCTGCTCGAGTTCGAAGGCGACGTGGAGTCGACGTTTTGCCAAGAATTCGTCATCGAGCTGGACAAGTACGGCTCGATCGACAGGGTGCCTTTGACCCCAAGGGGCGAGGACAGGCCGGTGACCAACTCGAACCGGAACGAGTACGTGGAGTCGTACGTGTGGTACCTCCTCGACAAGGCCGTCGCCCGCCAGTTCGAGCCGTTCAAGCGCGGGTTCTTCACCGTGTGCAACGGCAGCGCCCTCTCGCTCTTCCGGCCCGAGGAGATCGAGCGCCTGATCAAGGGGTCCGACGAGCCGCTCGACGTCGACGTGATGCGGACGGTGGCCGACTACAGCGGCTGGGGCTGCGCCGACCCGGGCCGCACGGAGCCGGTGGTGGGCTGGTTCTGGGAGCTGTTCGGGGAGGCGTCGGCCTCGGAGCAGCGCAAGCTGCTCCTCTTCGTCACCGGCAGCGACCGCACCCCCGCCACCGGGGCCGCCAACCTGGTCTTGCGCCTGGTCTGCGGCGGGCCCGACTGTAGGCGGTATCCGTCGGCCCGGACGTGCTTCAACCACCTGACGCTCTACCGGTACAGGTCCAAGGGGAAGCTGGCGCGTCTGCTCTGGGGCGCGGTCCACGGCAGCCAGGGCTTTACCCTTGCGTAGGGGGTGGGGGGGGGGTTTCTTGTTTCCTTTTTTTTTTTCTTGTTTCCTTTTTTTTTTTCTTGTTTCCTTTTTTTTTTTCTTGTTTCCTTTTTTTTTTCTTGTTTCCTTTTTTTTTTCTTTCTTTTTTTTCCTCTTTCCTTTTTTTTCCCTTTTTTCCTTTTTTTTTTCTTCTTTCATTTTTTTTTTCTTCTTTCATTTTTTTTTCTTCTTTCATTTTTTTTTCTTCTTTCATTTTTTTTTTCGAACGATAATAACCTGTTGCAATAATAATGATTGATTGACGGCCTCAGATACATGCCGTTACGTGACTATGAACGTGATCCACCCTGTAGTCCTGCTAGCGCCTGACGCTTTACTCCAACACAACCAACCTTGCACCCGGAGTCGGCTACGAAGAAAAGATGTTTTCTCATGCGTTGATACAGAGATGGTCGCTGTTCCGTCCCCATTGCGCTCAAGGACTGACTGGCAGGTGGCCTCAGATGGAGTGTCAGGAACCTAGTTAGGTTTACCTAGTTAGTTCCGCCGGCACTAGACGCCGCGAGGTGGTCTCGGTCGTTTGATGGGCCACAAGTTTCGCTCAAAAAAAATAATAATAGCTAGGTACACAAGTGGCTTCTGTCAAAAAGGGCTACTACATGGCATTCGCAGCCTTGATCGCATCAGCCTCCCTCCTCGCCCGCTCCAGCAGCGCCTTCTGCCGCTTCTGGCCCTGCACGTACTCGAGCACGAGCTTGCGGTCCGCTTCCCCTTGCTTCTTAACATCTGCCAGCGCGGCCATGTCCTCTGTCTCGTCCGGGTTCGGCTTGGCGGCCACGGCGCCCGTCTTGGTGACGAGCTCGGCCAGGATGGCGGTCGAGTGCATGTGCGTCATGTCGATGGTGACGACGCGCTCGCCGTCGACGGGCGGCGGCGGCTGTGCTGTGCCGTCCCAGGCCGAGCGGCTCGCTGCCTGTTTTGCTTCTGCCGTATCTGGTGTTGTTGTTGCTGCTTCTGTTGCTGATGGTTTGGTTGCGGCAGTGGTTGTGGCTGCGGGTTTGTTGCTGCCACCACCCTTTTTCTTACTCGACCCCGCCGCTGACTGCCGCAGGTAGATGGACATGGTGGCGGGCTTGTCGGCCTCCGAGGTCCGGTTGACGATCATGGGCACGGACGGGTTCCAGAACTTGAGGCGGGGGAGGTTGTCGCGCCAGAATTTGCTGTTGCGTCGAGATGCGAAAAGAAAGGAGTGTCAGCCGGGAAAGGAACGGTGAGGAGGTCTGGAATGAGAGAAGTTGGCGTACGTTGGCCCGACGTGCCCCTGCCCGTTCTTGAGACCAAACTCCATGTGTATCCGCGTTATGTTGGCCGGCAGCACCGCGCCTCCCGGGCCGAACTTGAGCGCGTAGAGCTGGCGGACGTTACGGGCTTGGGTTAGAGACTTGCTAGCCGGCGATGAAAGAGCTAGACGGCGGGAGATTGTACCTTCTATATATAAGCACCCGGGTCAGCATCACGACGTGGAACCCCAGAGGAAAGAAGGCAAGAAACGCGGGGCATACGTTCTTGAGCGCACGCATGCGCTTCACCACCCCGGGCATCCTGCAAACCCACGAGGGCTCACCGGCCCTCGATAGTCGGCCGATTGGGTTTCCGGACCCGATCCGAAGCTGTTCTTGTGCCGGGACGATGGGATCTCGGTCGTCGTGGTCGGCTGTTGTCTCTGGAGGAGCTGCTTGCCCGAACAGGGGAGCAGTTTTTCCTGCAGCGTCAGAACACGCCTGATTGGTGCGGACCTCGATCTTGCATCGAGGTGTGGATCCACCATGGTGGGTTGATGGCACGTCATTGGCCGTTGAATTCGCTCTATATTTTTTATGCTGCAGCTCGTGATCTCTAAACTTTCCTCACGGAGATGTCCTGAAAAAAACACAAATTCTCATTCGTTTCTCCCGAGAAAAGAAAATTTGCCCTGGGAATTGCCCTGCAGCATGCAGCTGGCGGCATGTCTCAGGACATCGCTTGCTTCTAGCCGGCGGAGGACGACGCTCCTGTTCCAGGCATCCCCGCTCTATCCCTGCCCAGTCGTCCGCTTCGCTTCCGCAGGCCATCGCCGCCCGCTCGTCTACGGACAGCACCGGTGTAGAGACCTACTCACACGAGCGCCTCTCCTGCAGCCCAGTTTAGAGGTACGCCGGGCTTACAGTCTGGAGGCAACAGCACGCCAAGACCCAGAGCTCGATGCAAAGTTGCAGCGGGCACGCGGGGCCCTGTCTGGCCTGCCACCCCAGTGCACCGGCTGCGGCGGGCTCACGCAGGCTTCTACGCCAGGCCGGCCAGGCTACTACAATCCTGAAAGGAAGGATGTCAAGTTGTGTAGCGGCCTGGAGACGCCGCCGCCCAGGGTCCCAACGAGACACGAGAAGGAGGACTCGATAGTCGCGGCGGCGCTGCGGGCCGTCGACCCTGAGAAGCTGGAAAATCTGGGGGTCAACGTCACCGCCCTCAAGTCAGACCTCCCCAGTCATGAGCCTGAGCAGCAGCCAGACAGAGCCCCGCCGCTCTGTGATCGCTGCCACAACCTGATACACCACTCGGAGGGCACACCCATCTTCCACCCCAGCCTCGAGGCCCTGCGCGAGACGATAGACGAGTCCCCGTACAAGTACAACCACATCTACCACATCATCGACGCGGCCGACTTCCCCATGTCGCTGCTCCCCAACATCCACAGCCTGCTCGAGGCCATGCCGCTACGGTCGCAGAACCGCCGGTCCAGGAGCGGCCGCTTCTACGGGGACCGCAAAATGGACATCAGCTTCATCATCACGCGCTCGGACCTGCTAGCGCGCAAGAAGGAGCAGGTCGACGGTATGATGAGCAACATCAGGGAGACGCTGCGTGAGGCCCTGGGCAGGCGAGGGCGCCGCGTCCGCCTGGGCAACGTGCACTGCGTGAGCGCCCGGTGCGGCTGGTGGACGCAGGAGCTCCTGAGGAAGATTCGCAGGCTCGGCGGCGGCTGCTGGTTCGTGGGCAAGGCCAACGTCGGCAAAAGCCGTCTGTTCCACGCCGTCTTTCCCAAGGGCATAGGGCAACCTCAGCCCAATAATCATCAGATGACGGTGTCGCCAGATGCAAATTTGCAGGGGCGCGAGTTGGAAAGATCGGCCGTGGCGGAGCTGCTGCCCTTCGCCGAAGAGGACGAGATGGAAGAGCTTGACGAATACTCGCTGCTCCCGCCCGCGCGCCGCGAGACCAATTTTCCCGAAATGCCGCTCGTCTCGGCACTACCAGGCACCACGGCGTCACCAATCCGGGTGCCGTTCGGCAACGGAAAAGGCGAGCTGATCGACCTCCCTGGCCTACGACGCTCGCGGCTGGACGAGTATGTCAAGCCGGAGCACCACCGGTCGATGATAATGCAGAAGCACATCCGACCCACGAAGGAGGTGATTACACCGGGCAAGTCTCTGCTAATAGGTGGCTTCATCCGCATCACGCCCGAGCTGCCGTGGTACAATGTGCTGTCGTGGTCATTCGTGCCGCTGAAGGTGCACCTCACAAGCACCAGGAAGGCGATGGCGCTGCAGCAGCAGACGGGCGAGGTCAACGTGGAGAACATAGCAACCGAAAAAGCAGCCGAGGCGACCAGGCTCGCAGGCACCTACGCGCTGCGCTGGGACGTGACCAAGGAGTACACGGGCCCGCTGACGGCCAAGGCCGCGGGCAACATCCCGGTGGATCGGCTGCCTTTCCGCATCCTCGGGGCCGACATTGTCATCGAGGGGGTGGGGTGGATCGAGCTGACGGTGCAGGTGCGGAAGATGCAGCTGGAACGGGAAGCAAAGAAGAGGCCCAAGAGGCACGACAGAGACGAGATCCGACAGACGCTCGACCTCTCGGAGGCGGGAGACGAGGAGATCTGGAAAGACGAACATGACGACGTACCAGAAGAACAAGACAACAACGAGGCCTGGCCCAAGGTGCAGGTGTACACACCCGAGGGCGGCTTTGTAAGCGTGCGGCCACCGATGAAGGCTAGTCTGTGCTGTCAACCTCGCAAGCCGGACAAGGGGCGGCCCAGGAAGAGCATGAAGGGCGCCAAGAAGAGGGCCAAGGCGGCGAGGCGGGCGGCGGTGGACAACTAAAATTTAGCCAAACCATAAGGCTTCCAATCGGTGAAGTGCCGGCTTGGCAGGTGGCCACCAACACATTTAGCCTTGGCTCTGGGTCTGGCTCTGTCAGCTAAGCTAGCTAGGCTCGCGCACGGGCACCATCACACGTCATTTCTGGTTGCATGTGCTGGCTCGTGCGACCAGAACGCGGGGCGAGCGGGATTTTATTTTTTGGTAGCCCAGCCAGCAAACCTTCAACTGCGGACGCATTCCGCGTTTTTTTCTTTTGACATTTGGCTCTTGGAGGATCGGTTTGCGTTCTTTTCCACCCGACACCAACTTCAACTTCCTGCATAAATCACTCAATCGCCGGCCATCGCAAAAACAAGACAACAACACCTCTCATTCTCTCAATCATCCACCTAGAAACACCAAAACCAAACCCAAACCCACAAAACCATCCAACATGGCCTCGAGCCAACCCATGGCCGGCCCATCAGGGCAGCAGCGCACATCGTCAACAACCACAACCAGCACCACCCAGACCATGACCATCACCCAGCCGCCCGCCTCCACGCAATCGGCCACGACGACAGGGACGACAACGTCACTCACAGCGCCGCCCATCCTCCGCCTGCGCGGCGCGCCCACCTCGTCGGGTCGGTCGGTGCAGTGGGCCGAGGGCGTGGTCGACAACGAAGGGCTGGGACGCAAGTCGTCCAAGGGTATTTTCATTCCCCCTCCCTCCCCCTTTCCTTTCCCCCCGCAACGACCCCTGCTGACAAAAACCCGAGTATGCTGCATCTACCACGGCCCCCGCGGCGTCGACTCGTCCAGCGACGAGTCCTCGTCCTCTTCCGACTCGGACACGGACTCGGACGACTCGACGCGCGGTGATGGCAGCGGTGGTGGTGGTGGGGGGGAGAAGCCGGCTCGTCGCAGACCACGGCACTGCCACGGACACGGACATGGTCATGGTCATGATCATCCGAGGGCGGAGGATGGATCGCCGCGCCCGAGGAGGAGGAGAAGGCCCAGCCCGAATGCGTACGAGAAGGTGCCCAAGCCCAGGCCGCGGAGTGGTGGTGGTGGTGGTGGCGGTGGCGGCAGAGGCGGTGGGTCGGCGTCTGCTAGGACGTGAAGAGAGTGCACGCGGTCCAGCAGCCACATTGGCCTAGCGACGGTCCGGCAACACCTTGTATCCCTTTTTGTAGCACGACACGCCCAGTATACATATACCCTATTTTCGCTTCTAGGTCTATCGCCCATCTTTTCCCCTGCTTCTCCTGCAGCACGCCTGCGGCAAAGAAACCACGCAGCGCACTGGAGGAAGCATGATCAAACATTATCTTGCTGGTACGAATCAGACGCATCTTTTTGACATGCAGCGTCAGCACACCACAGCAAACACAGCGTGGAGCAAATTACAGCTTTGATTGTTAGCTTACAGAACAAAAAAAAAACAAAAAAAAACATGCCGTCCATCTTCGCTAATAGCTGCTGCCAATCTCCATAACGCATCCATCCATATACGGCGGGGAAGGCTTTTTTTTTTTCTTTTCGTTTTATAATGCTAAATGTGATAAAAAAAAAATCACGCTCCCTCGCTTCGCCCACCAACCCCCATTTTTACTCCGAAAGCACAACTTCCAAACCCTTCCTCCATTTTTTACCCTTTGCCTTTTACATGATAAATGCCATAATTTGTAGCAACCTGGTTATTAAAAAACCAGAGCGAGAGAAAAAAAGAAAAAAAAAAAAAAAAAAGAGCAAATGTGATGTGGGAAAAATATACCATCCCATCTGGCAACCTTGTCCTGTCTTTTGTCCCGCAATGCTTTGCTTCATTCACCACCCCACTGTCGTCTTTTCCCCGGTGCTGATACGCACACTGATCTCAACCATTAATGAAGCAACATCAGAGGGAGGTCCTGAAAGGGGTTACATTGCAGCAACGACAAAAATGAAACCAAAATTATCCCAAAAGATTAAAAAGCAAAGGTGTGTAGGTGATGCAAACAACAACACGGATGATAGTGCTGCCGGTCCGGGAAACTGTGAAAAAAACAAACCCCCCCCCCTAGCCGGGACTCTGAGCCGTCGCGCTCAACGTGCTGGGCACCTGCTTCCGGATCAGGCCGCGGCTGCCGCGCGGCTCGGACCTCGGCACGCCCTGGATGGCGCGCGGCTCCTTCATGAGCGAAGGGTCCAGGCGCGTGGGGATCCTGGTGACGACGGACCGGTAGTCGCCCGGGAACTTTGCGTTGGGCACGGGGACCGAGGCCGTGCGCCAGATGTGATCCGTCGTGTCGCTCAGGTAGCCGACGGGGCCGTTGTTTCCGTTTCTTCCGTTTCCGTTTCCGTTTCCTCCTCTTGGCGGGCCCAGGAGACCTCCGCCGCCACCTCCTGCACCTCCCGCAAACGACGACGCCGCGTGCGAGGCCCGGATCATGGACAGGCGCGAGAGCGAGGTGAGGGCCGGACGGCCGCGCGCCTTCTTGGCCAGGATTATCTCGTCAAAGAGCCGGATGTCGGGGTTGCTGGGCGGCATGCGCTCGCGCTCGTGGATGAACTCGTTGAATGCTGGTGGTGGTGGTTCGTCCCAGTCAGTCAGTCAGCTGGATACGATCATAACTTGACGACGACGACGACGGGGTATGAGAGGAGAAGAAGACGAAAAGAAAAAAAAAAAAAATACCCTGAGTCTCCCTCATCATCACAATGTACTCCTGATGCTCGTGCGGCAGGCTTCGAATAAAGGCCTGCATGTCAAACGCAAACAGCTGCCCGTTGGCCTTTTGCTCCCTGCTCGGGCGAGCCAGGTGCTTGCGATACGTGTACAGCACGCTGGCCTGGCACCGCACAAACGCGGCGCGGACGCGGTCGGCGTCGAACGCGGCCGGGCAGACCAGACAGGCGACCGACAGGCAGCGGGCGTGCGAGAGGCAGTTGCAGCCCGCGCACTTGAACAGGTCGTCGGCCTCGCAGCGCTCCTCGCAAATGTCGCACGTCGTCGCCGCCGGTACCGTCGCCGCCTTGTTGTTGTTGTTATTACCTCCTCCTCCTCCTCCTCCTCCACTCTCGGAGCCGCCGCCGCCACCACCACCACCACCACCCCACCAGTTGAAGCAGTGGCCCTCGACCCAGATGGTGGTGTCTGTGCTGTGCACGGGCTGCATGAGCATCTGCGGCATCACCGTCGACGCCGCCAGCGACGACTGCGCATAGGTGGACGGCGCATACCCACCGCCGTACCCTCCCCCTCCGTACGACGACTGCGAGTCTATCGAGATGGCCGACACGGACAGGCTCTGCGCGTGCCCGTTCGTCAGGTTCGGCAGGCTGGGCTTGTGCACGGGACCGCGGCTGAGGAGGTCGACGCCAAACGACGAGCTGCGCCGCGCCGACAGCGACGACTTCTCGTCAAAGTGCGTCGACCGCTTCTCGCGCAGGCCCACCGCGAACCCCGAGTCGCTCCTCGACACGGGCGTCGTGGGCATGGGCGGAAAGTGCGTCGACACGGGAGACAGCGACGAAGGCGGGCTGGTGTTGTTCTTGTTGTTGTTGTTGTTGTTTGACGACCTGGCCGTGCCCGGCGGCTCCGTGCTGGACAGCTCGTTCTTGGAGTGCACAAACGCGTTGAACAGGGGCGGTCGTCTGGCCGTCAACGGGTCGGCGTCGACGGCGCCAAACGCGGCCGAGTTTTGCGACACCCACCTGTTGAGGCTGGATTTGGGCGGCGTCGACGTGAAGATGGACGCGTTCTCGGCAGAAAACCCGTCGTACGGAAACGACTCGATGGCGTAGGGTGGCGGGCCCTGGGGAACGCCGTACCTGAGCGCGTGCGGGGCGGCGGCTTGGAGCAGCGACAGGAGCTTGCGGCGGTTCTGGCGCGGCAGGCGGACCGGCTGGGCCGTGGCGTCGATGGTGTCCTTGTCCAGGTCGACCAGGACGTAGTCGTCGTCGGGGAGCACAACGTTCTCGTACCGCTTCTCCACCCCGATGATGTAAGGGCAGGGCGCGTCCAGAGCCTGCAGCAGCCGGGCGGGGAGGACGGGGATGAAGACGCTGGCCCACTTGAGCGGGTACAGCAGGCTCGCCAGGGCGTGGCAGGCCAGGTGCAGCATGGCCGTGTGCGAGGAGGCAAAGATGATGCGCGACTCGGACATGGCGTACTCGAACACGGCCACCACGTTCTCGAGCGAGAGGCAGCGGAACAGCGCGTACAGGTCGGTGCTCCGCGAGCCCGGCAGCTCGTTGAGGGCCTCGTTGCGGGCAAAGAGCCGCAGCTCCCGCACGCCCAGCTCGACCTGCGTCTTGGAGCTGATGGGACTGAAGGCCTCGGTGCACAGGTTGACCACGTACCGCTCCAGCGGCTGCCAGCGGCCCACGCGGGGCGAGCTCGGCCGCACGCGCAGCAGCGCGCCGTCCGTCATGGGCACCACCACGGCCCGCAGCCACTCCTTCCAGAAGCCCATCTTGGTGGCGTCGCGGCCCAGGATGCCGTACGCCCGCGGCGTCCACAGCCCGCTCTCGCCGGCCGTGAGCCCGTCGATCTTGGACGCGGCCCCGTGTCTCAGCGGCCGCAGCATCTCGGCCATCAGCGCGATCTTCTCCTCGACCGCGCTGATCTCCTCGTCCAGAGACTCGCGGTCCGACGAGCCCGACGCCGCCCCGGGGAGCTCGGCCAGCAGCTGAGACAGGTGCGCCCGCTCCGCCGCCAGCCGGTTGCCCAGGCTCGCCGCCAGCTCGCGCTCCTCGTTGGACATGTGGCTGCGCCGCCACTGCTCGCACTTGATCTCGATCTGCTCGGCGATGTCGGCCTTGACCGCCGTCCACACGATCACCGTGACGCCGTAGATCTTGCTGTTGTCCTCGGCCGTCATGGTGAATCCGTGCCACGTCGACCGCGGCCGCTCGTCCGACGACACGATCTGGATGTCGTTGGGGAACGCGAACATGGGCACGTAGTCCGGGAAGCGGCCCCGACGCGTCAGCTCGTCGGCCGCGTCCTTTGGTGGGTATCTATCCAGCAGCGTCGGCTCGAACCGCCGCTTAAGCGGGTGCATGTCCGGGTCCGTGTTGAGAGGCTCGGGCGGCGGGATGACCGAGTTGTAGTTGCTGAGGCGCTTGGCCGTGCGGATCGAGGCGGCTGTGGACGTTCCAACTGGTTAGCCTGGTCATGCCTACATCTTGTGTGCTCGCTCCACCCAGCACTTACCCTGAGGCCTCGGCGTGAGGGTCTGCTTCCTCATGCTGTTCATGTCCCTAAAGCTGATCTTGCGTCGGATGCTACCCTTGATGCTCTTCAGCGGGCTCATTCTGCCGCTCTCCACGGCCTCTTCGGCCTTGATCCTCTCGGCCCGCGGGTTCACCATGGGCGGCCGCGTCTGCAGCTTGGCACCGGCGCTAAAGGTCAGGTCGTCGAGGAAGTTCTCGCGCTCCGACGCGAACTTGTACAGGGCCTTGTCAAAGTCGAAGTCGTAGCCAGAGTTGCGGTACTCTGCCGGCGGACCAAAAAGCCCGGCGCCGTTGGTGTTGGAGCTTGCGTTTGCGTTAGAGCCGTTGGTGCCGTTGGTGTTGCCGTTGCTCTCACTGTTCCTTGTGGTGCTGCTGCTGCCACTGCCGCTGTTGTTTCCGATGCCGTTGCTAGTGCCAAAGGTGAGGCCCAGGTTGAATGTGGGAGACAGGGGACTGCCGGCTACGGGCCGGATCGTGGTGCTGCTCCTGTTGCTTCTTGTGACGCCCGCGTCGTTGTTGTCGTCCAGGGGCGAGAACTCCATGGCGAAGCAGTCGAACAGGCTCTTGGAGAGCATGTTAGTGCTCGAGTTCTGGCGCGAGTGGCGCGCCGCCGAGAGCCGGCTGCTCGTCGAGGGCGGGTTCGCGGCCTCGCTGGCCGACTCGGCCTCGCCATCTTCGGTTATGGTCTCGTCGACGGCCGTTGGCGGCTGGATCGGGGCCTGTGTGTTCGGGGCATCGCCGTAGGATATCGTCTCGATGCCGGCGATCCAAAAGTAGTCGGCGAGAGGGGTTGACGAGCCCTCCATGTCAACGCATCTGGTCGGTCGCCCGTTCCCTCTATTAATGGCCGGCGGCAGGGAAGAAGATACAGAAGCAGAAAAAAAACCCCTCGCTACTCTCACAGGGCTCGCTGTTCCACCGTCCGGCTTGAATCCGAGGCGTGGTGGTGCTGGTCCCCTCCACTGCCTTGCGGTTGTTTCGTCCTTTCTTTTCGTCCAGAAGTGGAGGCACGTCTCAAGTACCTGGCACCTGTGGTTGGCTGGTGGTCGGTGTTTCCGTCGCTTATCCCCACGCCCCCTTTTTTTCTTTTTTCTTTTCTTTCTATTCGGCCACTGAGATGCCTATCCTGGGTTGACGTTTTGACTTGCTTGGGTTTTTACTCGTCGAGTCGTATCCGGCCGCCTTGCGCTGTCTCTGATCGAGTCATTGCGCAATGCGAGGTAGCGGTGGCTGCTTTTTTTCTCCTCTGTTGCAACGGAAAGAGAACGGCCGACGCGTGGCTCCCGCTGTGGGATTTCTCGTCCTTTTCTTGGAGCCGTCGGGACGAGGGGATAGGAGGCGACAAATCGGGATTTCTGCGGTGGCGCTGGTGGAGAGGTGGTTTTGACTAGGCAGGAACCACTGGAGACAAGTAGGCCAGGGCGAGCAGCTAGCCAATCCACTAGCTTGACAGCCGTCTGTCGAGATGGCAGTAGTCTGGCTGGTGTCCCAGGGACGGAAAGGTACCGAGCTGGCCAGAGATAGCATAGCGCAAGGAGTGTTGCGTCGGCGGTGGCGGGGCGGCCAGGACAGGGGCGTGCAATGTCACTGCACGGTGCGGGTGGCCCAACACGAGGCAGGCACGCACCGAAGAGGAAGAAGTGGAGGACTGAGGTGGGTGATATGTGACAGACGCGGGTGCAGGGCCTTGACAATGTGTCGTGGCACACATCGAGACAGGGCACAGGTACACGACGATGTGCACTAATCTAATCGGAGGCCAGCCCAGAGCCTGAAGAGCGAGAGCCCAACGGGTCCCGGCTGCAGCAAAACGATGCATGTGTACGACGCAACTTGTGTACTGTTCTCGCCGTCCCTATGCTGAGTGGATATCAGGCCATGGGCAGAACATGGGATGACAGCGGTGAGCCTAAAAAACAGGCGCCTGCTCGAAATCTCCCCGAAAGGCACAGGCGGGCCTTCTTGCTTGGCTTAAACATGGGTCTGCAGGCGGGTAGGTCGCAGTCTGGTGCAGTCTCTCCTCCCGAGGCTCCTGAAGAGACCAGGCTGCTACCTCTGCTGCAGCCGTCCCGAAGCGGTCAAGATCAGACGCCGAGCTTGAGCCTTCGAAACCACGGTTCAGGGCGGCCGAACGGGCTTCTCCGACGGGCGCCAGGGATGAATAACCATCCCTGGCACGACGCTAGCCATCCATGTCCTGCATCCTGTTTTGTGCAATTCAGAAATAGGGGGACTTTTTCTGTAATCCGCGGCAGGGATGTGCTCAACAGCCACCGTGTTTCCCCTGGGCGCTTGACTCTCCAATGCCACCTACGCCATAGCGCCAAAAAGCCCAGCCGCTGTGCTGTCCCGGCTGTTCACTTCCACTTGCCAGGGCCTGTATGGAGCAAGCGTCTCGCCCCACACTTCCGCCAACCGCGGGGTTCCTGAAAAGAGCCAAGCGGCATCCCAGAAGAAGAAAAAACGACTGCCGAGAACGGTCTAGTTGGACAGCCACCATGCTGGTGATAGATGATCCCTCTAGATGGGAGATCAAGCCAATCAGTCTGCTTGCACACATCCGTGACATCCGTGCCTACGTGTCGAGGGCGAGATTGGGTGGCGATTCTCTCGATTGGCAGATGCAGCAGTGCTTGGGCAGAAAATGAAACCAGAAATCAGAGAGGACATCCATCAACTCTAGACGATTTGACGGCTAGACGCATTCGTCGCTACTTGGGGGCCAAAATTCGTCGGGTCGTCTTTCTGTCTGTGCATCCCTTTGACAGGACCCAAGCCGTGCCGTGCTCTTCTTCCGGAAATACAACAGTGCAGGGATAGCTAGGGACAGGGCTGTTAAGGGGTGCTGGTACGGGCAAGCAACAAACAAGAAAATGCACGAGTGACGGGAACTGGTAACTGAAGCCGTTGGTCTGTTGGACTTCCGTAGTGCCACACTATCAAATTGGCCGGTGTGCCGGGATGGAAGTTTGCCTCTACATGCTTCTTCCCATCACGTCCCAACAAAGAAAGAAAGCTGCAACTCTTGTTTGGTTTGTCACGAGCATCACCTCCGGCATGTAGCCGACGGCCGGCCACGCTTCCTCTTCGGCTACAGGCATTTTCATAATCTGGTTGAAACTCCCAACGGGATGCTGATATTCAGATGGGAGAGTACAGGGACAGCAGGCAAGCAGCCGTTCTCGGGACGGAAGCTGGAAAGAAGATAAAGAAGAAGCACAGAGGCAAACTGGGCAACTATACACGAAAACCAGATCCTTCCCGACATCAGGCGCCGGCGCGGCACAAACAAAAAGCAAANGGGAAAAAAAAAAAAAAAAAAAAAAAAAAAAAAAAAAAAAAAAAAAAAAAAAAAAAAAACTGCACCGTATCCGGCTGCTGCAGCGACGATCCCTTGGCCCCCAGGTATCAGGTAGCATCGGACAACCAGAACTCCCTGTGACGTGCATATCGCCTGCGGCAAAAGTCATGGTTTTCTTTCTCTGGCGGCTTGCCACACCTGCTTGCCTACCCTATTTTCATCTCGGGTAATTGCCTCAAAGTGTTTCGTGTTATGTAGGCAAAAAGTCCAACCAACACCATTCCCTCAACAAAAACGGATACGGTGTAAAAACGGAGATGGGATGGGGTAGAGTGGCCCGAAATACGAGACGGGCGCAAAAGCTAGGCGCTGAACCTGGTGCCCAACTTGCCCGTCGAGAGGAACCCCTTGTTCCCCATCTCGCCCCTCCACCCGATCCCCAACACCCCGAATATCACCTTGCCGTCCACCAGGCTGGCCGGCGTCGGGGTGGGGCCGTGGACGACGAAGCAGACCTGCTCGACCTCGGACGGGTGCAGCACCGGCTTCTGGCTGCCGGCCGCCTCCCAGTTGCAGTCGGTGCAGCTCAGGCCCGGCTCCAGGTCCAGCACGGCGCGCTCCAGCTGGATCGGGTCCTCGCCGCAGTTCTCCAGCTGCGCCTCGAGCACCCAGCGGCGGCTGCTCTCCTTTTTCTTTTCCGTTTCCTCTTCCGCATCCGTACCCGCGTCCGCGCCCCCCCTGCTCGGCACCAGCGCGCTGGCCTTGGTGCGCACAATGAGCGACGGCTTGCACACAAACTGGTACAGCTTCCGGAACGTGCGGGTGCGCCCGCTCGTGTCGGTGGCCTCGTAGTAGCTGACGGTGACGGCGAGCACGTGGTTGCCCTCGTCCTTGAGGTCGAAGCTGACCAGCTTTTGCAGCGTCCCGCCGGCCTCCAGGTCGACGCCGACGCCGACGCCGCCGCCGCCCAGGTCGAGCTTGTTCACGGTAGCCGACGCGGGCGTCTTCATCTCGGCCTCGATGCGCACGTCGCGCACCTGCTTCTTGGCCGTCGCGAGGCGGGGAGGAGCGTCATGGTTCGCGCACAGCGTGCAGCTGAACGTCTCCCCGACGTAGGCGGACCCGAACGACGGCGGCAGGTTCAGTATCGGGCTCAGGATGAAGGGGTCCGGGTTGGTGTCGTCGTCCCCGGAGCTGCTGTAGGCTAGCGACGCCGGCGCCGAGGCCTCGCCCGCCGCCCGGGTCCCGAGGGGGGACTTGACGGGGAACTGGGGGACGAGCGATGGGCGGGACAAGCTGTGCGCCGTGTTGCCGTGTTAAGTCCAGTGTCTGGCACGTGTGAGGTCCAGCGGCCCGACATACCGGAGCACCTTGAGCGATATAGAATGCGGTTCCTTGACGGCATCCGAGGGATATCGTTGGTGGCTCATTCTTGGCTGGGATATATGGACTTTTAGTGCCCAGACCGTTAGCGTTAGACGGATGAGTTGCTTGGCCTGTGGTTGCCTGCCTGACCCTGCAAGTAACCGTTTGCTCTGGGCTTGAAACACGGTCGCGGGCTGATGAAATCACGCTGCCCGTCTTGTGGACCGGGTCCTGATGATTATCAATGTTTGTGCGTGTCCTTGGCGACGTTCTAGTTGCCCCAAGTCTCCGAGGCCGGCTGTTGGTGATTGTACGATTGAGTGAGGTAAACTGCAGATGGGACGGGGTTCTGCTACTTGGTGGATTCGGTGCTTCTGCAGCGAGCGGGGCCGGGCATTCAGCTCATGTGCTGGAGTGGCGCACGAGGCTCACCAATGAACCGCCTCTGCTCAGAAACAAGAAAAGTGCATGTCTATTACATATTCAACTTTTTCAACTTTTTACTATAAATAATATCGTACGCAGTTCATCTTTTTTTTTTTTTTTTTTTTTTTCTCCGGATGCGTAGACCATGGCGATGGGTGCAGTAACTGAAGAAATAGGGCATGGGGTTCTTTTACACGCATCCCAACATAACTTTTTGATGACGAAGCTTCCATGACACGGACCAATCACCGCAGAAACAAACTTTCAGCTATAGATGTTCACCGAGATGCATTGATGCCAACCGATGTAGATCCATACCGACCAGATACGTGCTGCTTCCACGCGGACCTACCCAGGAGGAAGCTGGCTCACGTCGACAACATCATCGGCCTCCTTGATCAGAGCCCGCTCCTCTGCCCCGTGCAGCGGAGACCGGGGCAGAGCCATGAGGCCGGTCCTAGCCGACTCCAGGATCCCAAACGGCTCGATCAGCTTCAGGAAGGAATCGATCCTGGAGGGCTTGGCGGAGCTGTTCACGTGTGTTCGTGTTAGTAGACGAGCTTGGTCGGGCTTCTCAGGGCACGACATACACCTCAACCATGCAGCTGTAGTTGCTGATATCCAAAACCTTGCCGCCAAACTGGTGCGTAAAGTACGTGATGCTTTTGAGGTGCTCGTGTTTGTGCCTGAGCGCCTGGCTGGTCGCCAGCTTGCGGGGGTGAAAATCTCTGGCTGCCCGCTCAGACGGCGTCTGTCGGTCCGATGACGCATTCTGCTGCACACCCGTGACGTCGGCGTCGACAAAGGCATCGGCCATCTCGCGGTGGTGCACGAGCAGCTCCTCAAAGTACTCGGGCCCGAGGATGTTGACCTTGGCCAGCAGGAGCTCGCGCTGGACGAGCGGCGAGTTGGTGTAGTCCAGCACGGCCCACACGGGCACCAGGTCCTCAAGCTGCCGCCGAGCCTGCTCCACCACGCCGTCCTGGCCGGTAAGCACGATGGTCATGCGCGACAGGTCCTGCACCTCGGTGCTGCAGACAACAAGCGAGTCGATGTTGAACCCGCGCGCCGCCAGGATCCCCGACACCCGAGACAGCACACCGGGCTCGTTCTGGACCAGGCAGTTGAGAACGTGGCTCTTGGCCGGTGTCGTCGACGGGATCGGCGTCTCGTACAGGATGTTGGACACGGCTGCCTGCACAGACCACGACGGTGGCGTGTCGCTCACGGGCAGAGGCGCCTGCCGCCGCCGCATGGCCTTGTATGCGATGGCAGACGTCGAGCTGCTGCTATACCTCGTCGCCGCCGGCGCCGGCCTGAGGACGGCCGCCCGCCATGATGATGAGATGAGCAGGCCCCGGGAAGCCATGCTCCGCTTTCGGCCTGGGTTTTCAGACAGAAAAGGTGTAAGGTGCTGGATGTCTGTACTTGGGTGGGTCGGTCGGATTGCTCTGGATATTGTTCTAAGCTGCTGCTCGCTCACCGACCAACTTTTAGGGGTCAGTCGGATTGCACTTGATACTGTTCTAAGCTGCTCACCAACGGCTGCTCGCCTGGTGACTAACTTTTGGGTATATTTTGAGGTGTGTGAATCCTGAGCAGACCCAACAAAAAAGTGGGCGTCACACAGGCCGAAGACCGGAGATTTCCCAGGCGGGCGGTCAAACTTTCGATCCCCTCATCATCTGCTGGGCGGGCTTCCATGCAGGAACAGGACAGAGGAATAGTGGGGACACTTGATTGGTCGCAGGATGTGGGTCACTCTGCAGGTGGATGGTATTCTTACGTTTTGCCAAAGCCAGAGTAAGTCGCCCTTGATACTGCCGTACTTTTTTTTTTTTTTTTTTTTTGTTCAACGCGCAATTCGCCATTCGCGTTGAGTGAGCGAGCCCGGGTTCTTCCCCGCACGCGCTCTTCAACCGGCGATTGCTTGTTTGTTTCTTTTTTCGTTTCTTCACAAACGTCTCGAGGCATTGTCAAGTCCATCTGCTCGTCGGCGCCATCGCGCCCAAAAAAAAAGGAAAAAACAAAAAAAACACCCATCACCATGGGCGAAGGCGAGCAGCCTCGGAAGCGCTCGCGCTTCGACCAGACCGAACCCGATCCGCCGAGGCGGTCGAGGTTCGATCGTCGGTCGCGCTCTCCACCCGCCCGAGGACCTGAGCAACCTGCTCGTGACCGCAGCCCATTGCCAGAGTCCAAGCCGGGCGGCGACGAGTCTGCTGCGCCGCCTGTTATCGACCCTGCCGCAGCTGCAGGTGAGTTTTCACCGTTGTCGCGTCAAACCCCAATCAACTTTTTTTCCCTCGCAAATCTGATGACACAACCCTCCAGCCGCTGCTGCTGCCAAGATCCAGGCGCAGCTCGAGGCTCGCAAGGCAGGCGCCGTCGCCCAGCAGCAACTCGACAATGTCCACCCGAGCCGATCGGCTGCCATCAAGGCGCCCACACCTTCCAACACGATCCCGCTCATCAAGAGCGAGATGTACGTCGCCGACGGCGACTACATCAAGGACATTGAAGTCAACGACCGTCGCAATAGATATCTTCTGACAAAGGGCGCGACCCAAAAGATGGTAAGGAGCTGGTTGTCTACTTTGAGCTGATATACACCTACACATAGCATGACCACTGGGGAGGCACTCCCGCCCAGTCTTTTGGCCCGGGAAATCAACTGCTTACGCGGATTGCTGCTGCAGCTCGCGAGGCACATCCCTCTCTGGCATATGCTAATCTGATGTGCTCGAATATCTATAGGTCAAGGATGAGACTGGTGCTGGTATGCTCTCCGTCTGAGCCTCAAGACTTTGTTTGCGGAATGCCGGTTGACCACTGATTTTGTGTCTCTCAAAGATGTTACCACCCGAGGCAGTTACTATCCGGACAAAAGCATGGCGACACCTGCGGTAAGTCACTCTCGTCGTCGCCGGGAACCATGCCGTTGCTGATCCGCCTTGTTTAGAACCCTCCTCTCTATCTGCATGTTACCAGCACGACCAAGGAGGGTCTAGAAGCGGCTGTTGCCAAAATCGAGGAGCTCATGAAGCAGGAGCTCCCACAGCTTGTCGACGAGCGTCGATTCCGCCGTCGTGACGAGGCTGCGGTCGAGCGAGACGAGCTCGGACGGGTAAGTCCTTCCTGTCTTGGGGTGAATATGAGTTTCGGCTCTAACTTCTTGATAGCGCAAATGGCCCGAGGAAAAGATCCCAATCGCCCTCGAGCCTCTCCCTGGCTTCAACCTTCGTGCACAGGTGGTCGGTCATGGTGGCTCGTACGTCAAGCACATCCAGCACGAGACCGGCTGTCGTGTTCAGATCAAGGGCCGCGGCTCTGGTTTTATTGAGTCGGCCACTGGCCGTGAGAGTGACGAGGACATGTTTCTGCACGTTGCGTAAGTCCTGTCTACCATGCACTACCGGGTCCCTCCCCCCTCCCCCCTCCCCCCGGCGCAGCTGTTCTGTCGCTTGCTAAACCAGCCGTCCCTCCAGTGGCCCCGACCCTAAGATGGTTGAGAAGGGTAAGGAGATGTGCGAGGATCTTCTTAAAGCGGTCAAGGATCAGTACGAGGAGCATAAGAACAGGCCGCCGCGGTTTGGGGGTGACCGCTTCGGCGACCGCGACCGCGACCGCGGCGATCGTTATGGCGGCGGTGACCGTTATGGCGGAAGGTTCCGTGGAGGTGATCGCCACGGTGGCGGCCATGACGATAGAAACCGTGACGATGGCGGAGGTCGCAACGCTGGACATCACGGATACGGCGGTCGTGGAGGCTACGGCAACTCATCGGGTCTCCGCAACCCCGTGCCCTCCGGTGCTGCCACCCCAGGCGGACGTGATCAGCAGCGCCAGTATCAGTCGGCAGAGTCGTCGGTGGTCAGCGCCCCGGCCACGGCTCATACCCTGCCCGACTACCAGCAGTTCGCCCAGTACTTCACTGGTACTGACCCCTATGCGGCCTACGGAGGCTACGCTGCGTAAGTGTCCGTCCATGCACGGCCTCGAAGCAGACCACCGCGCTAACTGTGTTCCAGATACATCCAACTGTATCAACAGTACTATGGCGTTGCAGCTGCCGAGAATTCTGGACGGCCGGTCCCGATCACTCCCCCCCCTCCGCCGGCGGCCTCTCCGCCGCCTCCTCCTGCGGCTGCGGCTCCGCCCCCGCCTCCTCCCGCGGCTGCGGCTCCTCCTCCGCCGCCCCCGGGTCCCCCCGGCGCGGGCAGCGACTTTGGTGCAGTGAGTNCGCGTAGGCAGTCATTTGCTGATATCGCCTCCTAGGTTCCTCCTCCCCCGGGCCTCTAAGCGCCGGTGGTCGTGACGTCTTCCCTGATCTGGTCGCGTTCTGTGTGCAATGGCCAAAGACGTAGACACGAGACGCCACTCGTTTGCTTTTGCTGCGTGGCTGATACTATAAGAAAGTTTGGCGCCAATCTAGCGCCTCGAATGATTTGCGTTGCGTTGAGTTTCGGAAGTTTTCCATCTGGTGGTGGCGTTCAATGACCTACCACATAAATCTCGACGAACCAATCTCTGATGGTTGATGTGGTCACATTTGAGTAGTGGAAGGTCATTGGCTTCTCGGCGCTATTTTTTTTTTCTCCTCTGCCCACGAATTACGAACACCAGACCTTGACCAAATTGCCCTCGACATGGCTAGGGGAATGGTCACGATTCCTCTCAGATACCTAGCTTTTCAAAAAGAAAACCAGAAAATACACGTCATTGTGTGCAATTTGAATGCCTTGATATGAGTGATCCACAGAGCCAGCTCATCTGTGCAGGCCCAGGTACCTGCAGCCTCCGGGAATGGAGAACGGAGCCGGAACAAGGTACCCTGTCCCATCCTGTGGGTCACAAGGTACGCGTCCCCAGAAAGGCTACCCGCGGACCCCAGGAGGCGCCCCAACAAACATGTCATCCGTCTGCCGCCGCTGACTGGACGCCTCACTTGTTCCCCCACGTAGGCCAGGCAAAGGTCTGGACCGCCACCTCAGCTCGCAGCCGCCGCGTTCTTCTCATCTCTTGACAATCTGATCCATCCCCTGCTCGCTCGCACCCTTCAGCAATGCGCATCTAGTCATCCGTCGCCCCCGACTCAGAAAGGCCGCGACAATGTCCGAGTCGGAGAGGTCGCCGCTGCTGTCTTCGACCGTCAGGTCGTCGACAATCGTCACGGCCGACACTTCCCCAGAGACCACACCTCTCCTTTCGAGCCCTGCTGCTGGGCTACGCTACGATGGAGGAGCGGAACAAGAAGATGCTGGTGCCGTCTCGGTCACTTCGGCCACCAACGCGTCGCAGGCGACGTCGTCGTCCCTGAAATCAAAACAGCACCGCCGACGATGGCCGTCCATGATAGCCATCGGCACCCTCGCCCTCCTGGCCGTGGCCATCATGATGCTCGCCTTCTTCGTCCCGGCCGCTGTTGAGCAGTACGCCAAGGAGGCGGCCGTCCTCGAGCCCACCAACCTGTCGATCGAGTCCATCACGTCCGACGGCGTCCGGGCGCGCATCCAGGCCAAGTTCCGCCTCGACGGCTCGCGCGTAAAGGACGCAGGCGTCCGCCGCGTCGGCCGCTGGGCCACCTGGGCCGTGAGGCAGCTGGGCACCGAAGCCACCAGGGTCGACGTGTACCTGCCCGAGCTGCTTGACAACGACAACGACAACGACGGGCAAGAAGAATTCCTCCTGGGGTCCGCCGGCCTGCCGCCCTTGGTGCTGAACCTCGTGGACGGGCAAACCACCTCGGTCGACATGCTCGCCGACCTGATCCCGGGAGACGCCGAGGGCATCCGCGCCGTCGCGAACAAGTGGCTGCGGGGGAAGCTCGACACGGTCCGCTTCCGCGGGGTCGCCAACGTCACGGTGAAATCTGGGTCGATCCCGCTCGGCACGCACGCCGTGTCCGAGCTGCTTGTGGTTGAAGGTCAACATCTCTACGATTCCTTTGCGTCGTTGTACTTTGGGGAGAAGTCGCTCTTCTAGTCGAGACGAATCAAATCACTTTTGCCTCTTGCCTGCCCAGTGGTGCCTCCTATCCATTGCTCGCCTACCTGTCGCTAACGTGTACCGTCTCGACAGCCAACAAACTCCCCCAAGTTCCCGAGTACAACATCACCAAGCTTAATTTCGAACAGACGCCCCTGCCGGACCGCGGGACGACGGCCATTGCTGCCGATGTTGCCATCAGCACCTTCAACAGCTTTCCCGTCGAGTTCAACATCCCCGAACTCGGGTTTGACGTCCTGGTGCCCAACTGCGACCGAGCCGATCCGTACATCATTGTGGCCGCTGCAAAAACCAACCAGGTCACCGTGCGAGCCCGATCCGCCGTGGTGGTGGACGGCCGGGGAACCGTCGAGCATCTCCCCGAGGCTCTCACGGCGGCCTGCCCCGGCTCCGGCTCCTCTCCTCTCGACCTCCTGCTCGACGATTTCCTCTCGGGCGATTCGTCACCGACCGTCTACGTCAGGGGGGCGCACAAGCCGCTGTCTGGCACGCCCGACTGGATATCCGAGATCCTCGCCAGCATCACCGTGCAGGTCCCATTTCCAAGCGCGGGTTTTGACAACCTGATTCGCGATTTCTCTCTCGACAACGTCCACTTCACCATGCCCGACCCCATGGCCGAGCCCGACAGCCCGGACGCGAACCCCAAGGTCTCGGGGACCATCCTCGTCTCGGCAGCGCTTCCGTCAGAGATGAACTTCGAGGTCAACGTTACTAGCATAAGGGCCAACGCAGACGTCTTCTTCAAGGGCGACAAGCTCGGCGAGCTCAACCTGGAAAAGTGGCAACGTGCCAATTCTACACAAGAGCCGGCTACAGAGCACCACGAGGCCACCCTCAGGATACAGTCCCGAGTCGAAGACGTCCCGCTGAACGTCACGGACGGAGACGTCTTGACGAGCGTCATCCAAGCGCTCTTCATGGGCAGCAAGCCTGTCGAGCTGGACATCAAGGCAGCCGTGTCGATCAAGATCCGCACGGTTCTAGGAGATCTCACCTTGAAGGATGTCCCTGCCGAGGGGACTGTCCCAATAAAACGTCCGTCCATGTTCTGATAGTGTTAGTCACCTGGGACTCGCCGTGCGCTCTATCCCTTCACGCCGCAGCCCTCGCCCCCCCCCTTGTTCTTTCTACTCCGAGTCGCTCTGCGCAAACGGCTTGTTCCACACTCTTTAAAATTACAACGCCAACTAACAGCCGGTAACTATCAACAGCGCTGCCCAAAGGCACATTCGGCAGTTTGGATCCCAAGGTCAACAGCATTCGGATTACAGAGACGTCATACACGTCGGTCTCCATAGAGGCACTGGTCAACGTGACAAACCCAACAGACTACACGGCAGACATCCCCTTTATCAACATTCACGTCTTGAGCAACGGCTCCCTGGTTGCCGAGGCGACGGCCGAGGACCTCCACGTTTCCACCGGCGTCAACACCAACCTCCGCGTCACGGCCAGGTGGAAACCCTCCCTGGGCGGTGCTCGGGCGGTGGTGGACGGGCGCAACCTCATATCCTCCTACCTCTCCGGCTACAACACGACCCTCATGCTCAAGACGCACAGAGAAAGCTTCCCGTTCCAGCCGCTCCTGGGCGAGGCGCTCTCCCGGGTCGACGTCAACATATCGGCCCCTCGTATAAAGTTCCCTCCTCCTCCGGGCAGAGATGGAGACGACGAGTCTTCTCAGCGCTTCATCCGCGACGCCACCTTCCACGTCCTGTCGTCGACGGCGGTCTTCACGCTGGTCTCGCCGCTGGAGCGCAACACGCTGTACATTGACGGCGTCAACGCGACGGCCTTTTACAACCACACCGACCCCGTCGGCACCATCAATTATTCTGTTCCCTTTGCCGTCCCCTCGGGCAGCTCGCAGACGCCCCGGCTCCCCGTCGGCTGGAGATTGGGCTCAGACGGGTACGAGAAGCTCAAGAAGGCGCTGGGCGGGAAGCTGAAGCTGGACGCGCGGGCCGACGTCGCTGTCAGGCTGGGCAACTGGAGGGAAACGGTGTGGTATGAGGGGAGAGGGATAGGTGCTAATATTAAGCTGTGACTCCAACAGTTTTTTGTTTTTCCATCCACGGCGCAGGTTTTCTTTTGTTTCACCGGCTTGGGTTGGCGTTTTGGATATTATTGGTGCATCATATATCGCACATACGCGTCCACATAGGTACGTGCTGAGATTGCAACACTCTCAGGAATCACCGAATACACAGGTTTCCATAGCTTCGCTTCTTTCCTCTGTCAATCTGTATGGACCGTTTGTGATTTATTCAGTGGCATTATTTCCAGACCTGCCGCCAACGGGTACTGGCATATCTTACTCGCTTCCCGGTGCGGCACCGTTGCAAACGGACATCTGATGTATATGCATGCATAGGTGGTAGTCATCTTTGGCCCCATGTTGTATTTAGTATGATGTGGACATATCTATCGTCCATATCACGGGTTATCACTTCACTGCGCATCTTCACCAACCGATAACTCATCATTGAAGTAGTGCGTACGCCCAACGGGAAGACCGTCCCGTCCGCCCCCGGGATCAGCCCTTGTATAAACGGTGCCCAAGCGGCTGGCTGCCTTGGCAGTGACGCCCAACGGAAAACGGAGAGGCTCTTCCATGATGCACGGGAGCGAACCACCGCCGGCATCCGTCTCCGATCCGCCCTTTTCCCCAGGTATCTGGTTGGTGGCACACACACACACACACACAGCCTGGTCCACTGTTTGCGTGGGGCCTTGACGTCAAAGGGGAGACCGGGTAATGAATGGTGAGGCGTCGGGATACAAACGGAAGATTAGAGATGGGACAGAACGGGGTGGGGAGAGGGTGGGGAGAGATGTGAGTCTCTGAACACGGGGTTTGCTCGAGGTTGGAGGCTTCCCCAGACAGACGCCTACGTACCTACCCCTGAACCTTTCGTCTGGCGCCGTCGACGCCTTTCCCGTATCTTCTCTTCTCTCTCGGGAAAAAAAAACGTATAATCGGCTTCCTCGGGAGCCACCAGAAACACATTGTCGGAAGCTTGCTTGTGCTACTTTGGAATTCGGTCGACCGCCGGCTCTCTTCTGCAACTCTGCCTCGTCTTAATTTCGACGGTCAACCGCCTTGCATGACGAGCAAGATGGGCCACATCATCATGGGGGGGTTGGTTCACCAGCCCGTCCCAGCTCACTCGCGCGCTTTGGCAGCCACATACCTGGGCACATATTCCCTGGGTAGTCAGTCCGATGCCTGCCCGCGGACCAGACGGGCCCTGCCACACCCAAGGAGGTGTTACCTGCCACTTGTTCTCCGCGAACAGGCTGAGCTGTTGGCACAAAACGGTCCAGTCCAGTACACCGCCGTCAAAGAGCGCTCAGGGCCGGGACAGGACACCGGACGACGTTGCATGACTTTCACATCAGATTCTCGTCACATCCACGACCACCCTGCCGGCAGGTGTTATTCAAGTAAAGGGCCTGAATTTTTTTTTCTTGGAAGGCAGCACGCATTTCGCCGCCGTCACCACCCACCACAACCACCAGGGCAACCAATTTGAAAAACAACAAAACGCTTGTCAACATTGCGAGATACATTCTCTCCGACACCCGACCCTGCTCGTCCTTGCTTTGGCTCTCGCTCTGGCCGGCAGCCTCTATCGTTTTCGACGGCATCTTCATTGCCGACACTTGCTGGTTTCCTCGGCGCAAACACGCCGAACTGCCCTGCACCCAACGTGCGATACGGCCTCGAGGTTCCATTAACTGACGTTGTGGTAAGTTGATTCTGCTATGCGCCAAAGGGTGTTTTGCCAGTTATCAAGACGCAGGGACTGGTTGGTCGACCAGCGTCTGTCCTGCCAGACATCCTTGCTCTGGCGACGGTCACCTTCGGCTCTGAATAGTATCACCCTCGTCCAGCTGCCACCATGGCCTTGACACGATAACATCTCCCGTTCCAGCCCGTCTCAGCCCCCATACCGGAAGAACAGTGCGCTGACATCATATCAGGAAGGCAGGACCTTGTGCTCGAAACGAGCGGGATACCACCGCCGGGGAAGGAGCGCTTGACCACCTGCCTTGCCCACAATGGTGCCGCCCAATAACCCACCTGCCCAGATGCCTTCGACGCCCAAATCGGCGCGGGCGAGCAGGAGCGGCCTGGATGATGCCCCTCATTCAGGCCCCAGCTGCTCGCCCACGCCGCCGGTGCAGCCTCCTCGACCGTCCTGCCACCAATTGCCCAGCCTCGATACCTCCCCTGCCGGCCTGGTCAAGAATCCCCCTACGCCGTCTCCCAGTGCCGGCGAAGACTCGGCGACCGACGTCCCGCCCACCAAGGACGCAGCTCCCGCCGGCCAAGACCTGCCGCCATCTCCTCCACTGGCCGCTGAGCCCGAGCTCGAGCCCGAAGGCCCGCCGCTTCCAATGCCGCCCAAGAACAGGCCCTTGGTCCCCAGGCGGCCGACGGACCTTTCGGAGATGTTGACCGAGGATCAGCTGGATGAGCTCTACAACGTCGTTTGGGACATCACCAACACCATACGTGACGACATCTGCCGCAACTTCGAGTCCTCTTTTGCCCTCCCCGTCAACGGGCCAATGGGTGCCGGCATCCCGCCCAGCTATAAGATGAGGGGCCTTGGGGTCGAGTTCGGAGAAGAAACGGCTCCGTCCCTGACTGGCCGGTCCGGGAGCGTCGCACGGGTTTTCGACGCCGCCACATCCATGACCGAGTATACCGACGTCCCGACGTCGTTTGAGGCGTTGAAGAAAGACGTGTTCTGTGTACACCGTCGCTGGCAGACAAAGGTGCTGCAGAGATTCGAAGAGATTCAAACCTCCAAGGTTTCCTCCACCAAGGAGAATGTAGGATTTGGCCCTCGCGGCGCCGGGGCGCTCAGGGGTGGCGGTAGAGCTGGTGCCGGCAACCGGACGTATCATCAGCAGCCGGCCCGAGCAGACGGTGGCGGAAAGCCGGTGCACAATGGTAACTACTCCACAGGGCCGAAGTGCCCGTCCCTTCGCGGCCACTTGCTGATGGAATTAGACGTGCAACCGTCCATGACCAGCAGCGACGAGGTGCTCGCTCAGCTCTACCGGCCGGTCTCGAATGAGCTCACGAGACTGCCTCTCGGGCATCGGCGTCTGCTTCTGCATGCGGTATTGCTCCTCGTGGTGTCCCTCGAGGGCTACCCGCCCTACTCGCGCATGCTGATGCTCAACCTGGCCACGTCTCTGGAGGTTCCTGCTCGCGTGCTGGCCAAGGACGAGGTCCGCGTGGTCAAGGGCTTGTCGGCCCTGGCTCAGGCCGTGTGTCCAGAGGACGCCCCGACGACCAGAAAGGCAGACGAGATCAAGTACCCACAGCGCCCCCTGGCCGGAGGCAGTGTCGTCATCAATCTCCCTGCCTGTCTCGCGGCCGTCGGCATGGGCTGGGTCCCCAACTGGGGAGGCGTGACCCCCACGACCGCCGCCGCACTGCTGGGCACCGTCGTCGACAGCCGCATCGGAGTCGGCACAATCTTTGGCTTCTATGGACCCCGCGGCGGAGGCAAGGCGGAAGCGTACAATAAGGACGTGAGCGACTTTGCATTCTTGCCATTGTACGAGCCTGCGGGTGCCGAGTTTATGGGTTCACGGGCGGTTGCGCCGGAGCACCGCAGACTGCGTGTCGTCGTTGCCGTCAGCGCCTGGCTGATGGAGAAGGACGACGCCGTCAGGGTCTGGTGCGCTCTCGGGTCGCAGGCCGAGACCTATGGCGTCCGATGGGAGGCAGAGCAGCTCGACAGGCTGGGGTGGGCAATGGAGACGGTGGCTAAGAGCGCTGCGTGGTCGGAAGCCAAGAAGGAGATTGCCCATCGGCACGAGAAATACCCCGACTTGACGCC
Source organism: Magnaporthiopsis rhizophila (assembly GCA_003049465.1). Taxonomy (NCBI): domain Eukaryota; kingdom Fungi; phylum Ascomycota; class Sordariomycetes; order Magnaporthales; family Magnaporthaceae; genus Magnaporthiopsis; species Magnaporthiopsis rhizophila. Next base: position 13,417 of record PYSS01000033.1, on the reverse strand, counting down.
CCTGAGCCTCTTGACCTACCGACCCGCGCCTCTGGGCCTCTTGGCCCACCGAGCCGTGAGCAGCGTCCACGAGGGCTGCTGGCCTGCCAGCCTCCTCAAGCTCAGCAAGATCCTCGACCATCCTTGGGGCAGCTGCATGGCGCGTGCCGAAAAGACGGGCGTCACCATGGCCGAGACTATTCTGCACCGCATCCATGGAGAGCGTGGCGTTACCCTGATCGGATACAGCCTCGGAGCGAGGGCTGTATACGCGTGCCTCGCGATGCTGTTCGAGAGGAGGGCCTTGGGCTTCGTCGAAAACGCCGTCCTGATGGGGACCCCGGCCCCTGCGGACCCCGATGTGTGGACCGCCCTCCGCAGCGTCGTGACGGGAAGGCTGATCAACGTCTACTCCGAGACCGACTACATGCTCGCCTTCCTCCATCGCGACAGCTGCACCCAGTTTGGCATCGCGGGCCTGCAGCGGATCAACAAGCTATCTGGCGTCGAGAACGTTGACGCGACCGCTCTCATCACGGACCACATGAGATATCACTACCTCGTGGGAACCATCCTCCAAGATCTCGGACTGGAAGATGTCGACGCCGTCAAGGTCTCGGAGCGGGAGGCCGAGCTGAGAGCCGTCGAGGAGCGGCTGGACTACGACAAGCGTTGTGGGAACGGAGCGGCGGCCGAGGTTGTGGCCGAGGAAGAGCCCAATTCCGCGCCGCAAGCCGTCAACGTCTCGCAGATAGACATTCGCGCCCCAACCGCCCCAGCCACGAAACCTAGAAGGCCGAGGGGCCGGGCCCGGAACAACTACATAAAGCTGGAGATCTAATCTGGATCGTGCGTTGACAGCCGTACTCGTTCCCTCAACACACACGATCGGTCCAGTCCCCGTCTTCCTGTGACGCACGCCTCGCCCTGCATTTGCATTCCAGCTCATATTTCATCCACCCTCGACTCCCTGGCTATCCCTAGCTAATCGGCGCTAGCAATCAGATTCTGGACTTGCCAGATGATGGCCTACGTGGCGGCTGGACCAGCGTCTCGGCAGACAGGTAAGTAAAGATTTGACTGTGTTTATGTACAGCCTACCGGTTTCCTTTTCTTTTTTTTTTTTTTTTCTTTCTTGCTTGTCTTTCTACTACCCAACCACTTCCAAAGCACCCATCAACCACGAGCGCCACGAGCACCATGACTTTGACGAACAAGGCGTTGCTTTTTCTTTTCTCCGTCAATGAGGCGGAATCACATGCCACGACCCTCACTACCGCAACATGAAGAGAGAGACAGGGGTACGAAGCATGACTTTGCGCAAGCTTTGGCGTGCGGGATGACGCCGCATTTTTTTCGGAGTTCACTACGGTTATTATGAAAGTGAACGGGGTTGTCACATTTTTTGAGGTTCTCTACGGTTAACATGGAGAGAGAAACGAGGCCGCATCTTTCGGAATTCTCTACGGTTGTCATGAGAGAGAAAAGAGGCCGCATTTCCCCAAATTATCTGCACTTATCATGAGAGAGGAGCAGTATGTGAGATAGTTCACGTCATCTCAGGCCCGGGAAGGTGCAGGGTACCAATGATGGCTTGAGGGATGAGAAGCAATCGACGCTGAAGGGGATGGTTGTCGGATATCCCGCGAGGCCAAGCTGGGGCGACTGGGACCTTGCGCGTCTGGGCCTGGCTCCCATGCCTGCAGGCATGCTCTGCCATGGATCATGGATGTACATCTAGATGTTAGCATTGCTTTTGCCAATCCTACCCGGTTCGTTTACCATATACGGTTTCAATTTGGACTCGCGCGCTGTACTCGTTCAATAGTGATAATAGCACGCCACATTCTAGTGACCACAGGCGCCCGAGTTTCCGCCCTCGCTCCTTGGGGAGATGAGAGAAAAAGATGGAACAAGGGGTGAGCAGACGACGAATGGGGTATATTTGATTGGGTTGAGTAACATCCACTACATCCCCTGCCGACTCTTGACGACAAAGTAGTTCCCAGCCCTGCGCGGGGCAGTCTGCAGCACGTCCCAGGGCTCGTCGTCGTCGTCGTCGTGTGCGGTTGCGGTTGCGGTTGCTGTTGCCGCCTGCTTCGTCCTCCTCCTCGGCCTCCCGCTCCGGCCAAAAGGCCGCTCCAGCTCCAGCTCGTAGCGCAGCCGATCCAGCCCGATGGTCTGCTCCGCGTCGGCCGCGGCGGTCTCGTCGCGGATGGACCTCAGCGGCGCGACATCCGTGGTGTCGACGGCCTGGACGACGCGGACAAAGTGCAGGTGGGACTGGAGCGTGTGGATCATGACGTTTTCGTCGTGGGCCGAGGAGGGCAAGGGGAGGGCGGAGAGGCGGAGGAGGTGGTGCAGGTGGGAGGGTGTTATTGTTGCGTCTGGGATGGTGGTGGTGGTGGTGGTTGCTGATGTTGTTGTTTGTGGTGTTGGTTCTGGTGGGAGCAGGGAACGGACGGACCAGGTTGGTCGGGAGAGGATGGTGGTGAAGTCGGGATTTGCGGCTTTGCTTGAGCTTGAGCTGCGGCGGCGTACGTTGACGGCCTGCCGGGACAGAGGCCGCATCGCCTGGAGCCTGGGGCTTAAAGTGCTGAGCGACGCCATGGGGGGTTTTCGATTCTACTCGGGAGGTGGTGGTGGATGGCTGTCTGTCTGTCACGTGCTCACAGGCGATTTTTTTTTTTTGTTTGGCGTTGAGGCTGGAATGTGCCCGCAAGCGGCTGGTCTGATTGAGCCACAGGGTAGGTATGCAAGCCGCCGTTTCGGCTGCGATATAGCGTTTTGGGACGCTCAAATAAATGTCTGCGCAGAAAAATGTTTTTGGATGCAGACATTGATCGACACTGCAACACAGGCAACGGAAAGCCGACCCCGCAGCTGCAGGGTATCCTGGCACCCTGGGGTACCTTTAGTTTTTATGACTGCGGGGTAAGTCCCCGCCCTTTTGTCCCCTGCCAACTGTGGTCGTAACGGCAAGGTGCGCCGGGCTTACAGTCTGTCAAGAAGGGAATAATTAATTAATTAATTTAGTGATCAAATAAGGCTTTCACGCGTTGTGCCGCGAGACGACCTGAAATATATACCGTCACGTGACTATACACGTGACCCACACTGTAATTTTGCCAACGTTTGACGGGTCGCCTTCTCGCCGCGCCACGGACGGAGAATAGTCTCGATCTTGCTCTCGGCCGGGGGGCGCCAGCGGCCCCGGGCTGCGAGGCACCCCATTCACAAAGATCCTAGCATCACAACTAAGCTGGGCGGCGAACCTCGAAGGCGTACCCGTGCACGAGCCTGCGCCTCTGAGGAGTGGGCCCACACGCGCTGATGCAACACGAGGAAAGCTGACAAGGGTTCGCTCAGGGTGCGGACAAAGATAAACAGGCATTTCGACGAGTAGACGCGCGCGCGCTACATCTCCTGCGCTTCCACACACCCACCTTCCACGCCGGGAGCCGATGAAAGGAGCCGACTAGCCAACTTTTACCAGCGGGTACCGCTCGCCTTGCGGCTGGCCCCAAATGGTGGAATGCTCCGGGGTCAGTTTCGAGATGTTTTTGCTACGGGTATCCGTAATTTATTGGTGGATTCATGGTGTCGCGGCGCTTCCGTTGGTTTTAATGCTTTGCCGTTTTAATATCAAATGGCCCTCACACACGATGCGGACTCGCAAGTGGAAGGTGTTTGAGTTCTTCAAGGTCGGGAAAGGCGGTCCATCCATGGAAGCTTGCGCGCTTGCAAGTAGCCTCTAGGCTAATTCATCGCAATATAAAACTCCTCGTCCTCCTCCGCGAGCTTCTGCTCGTCACCGAACGCGTCCGGGTTCACACCCAGGCCGTCTCCCCGGCTTTCCCCCTCCCTACCCTGCACCTACCCTGTACCTTCCCAGCCATTTTAATGTAAAGCTTTAACGGGGCGTTCGGGGCGGCCGCGAGGCTCCGGACGTCTCCGCGTCCACGGCCACAAGCTCCATCTCTTCAACTTCATCGTCGTCCTCGTTCCCCCGCCTCCCCGGTAAGGATACGCCGTCCTGTCCGAATTACCTCCCTTTCGGCGTTATCCTCGCCCTTCGGTTGGATGACATGCAGGCAGTACGCAAAGACAATCCCGGGCGCCGTCTAATACGACCGGCTGCTCTTGTCCTCGCTGGCCCCAGACGGACCCCCTCCCACCTCCAACGGCATCATCCCACCCGCCGGCACCGGCCCGGACCCGCCCACTGACCCCAACACCTCGGACGCCTTCTTGTCCGTGACGGTGAACGAGTCCACCACCGCGCGGAGTCCGGAGATGATATGCACACACCGCTTCCCGAATTGCCAGCTGTCGATGTGCCGCTTCACCTCGTCCAGGCGGGTAATGGCCCGCAGCGCCTCGAGGCGCGAAGGCGCCGTCGAGCGTGTGCGCCTCTAGGTCGACGGCGCCGCAGCTTTTGCTCCGCGACCACGACACGTCGGGCTTGCCGTTGGCCGGGGCCAGCTCGAGGGACCTGGCCAGCAGCTCGGGGCTGAAGGAACGCTTTTTTTTCGGCTGAAAAGACGCGGCTCTTGTCGGCGAGGGATTTGGTCCCGGGGAGGGCGATGGCCGGGTTCTCCGACCGGGAGGGGTGAGGGAGGCGAGCGTCACGGTCGGCCGTCGCGGGTCGGGAATCACCCGCCCAAGGGCGGTGGCGCCGTCGGGAAGGAAGGTGTGTCTCGACGCTTCCGCACCTGATTTAACTAAGTGGTATGGGATTAGGTGCTTGATGGGGAACGCTGGCCATCGAGTTTGCGACGCATTTCGACAGCAGAGGATGGCCGCGTGGGGGTGTGCTCCAGTCTCCGAGGGGGGACAACTTGGGGTTGAGAGCCATACCTAGGTCTTGCTCGACATCTTGCTGTTGTTTGCGGTACGTCTGCTCGCCGGCGGGGTTTCTCCTTGCACGATGGCAGTTGAACGCGAGATCCGATGTCCAGTCTCGAGGTCCCTGCCTCGACTGGTGCGAGCGTGGTGACTTGGCCCAACCGTCGCGCGAACCAGCCTCAAGCGGGAGGAGTCCCCAGCTGCCCAACTTCACATCGCTTGCCCTCATTCGGCCGTCACCCGAGGTAGGGCCGCCTACCCGCCCGGCGGGCAGCCCTCAGTCTGGCCGATCTATATACCTAACGCACAGCTCCCTTCCGGCTCTATTATTCACAGAGAGAAAAGATCAAGTGCGGATGCAGTAAAGGTGATGCGGGTTTTTCTTCACTCTTAATATGGTTACTAACTATAGCTATAAAAAAAAAAAGAAATTAAAAAAAAAAAGGAAGAGAAACCTCTCCAAAACATTTGCCACTCCTCGACGATTTCGTCATTTCTGCCTCGGCTGCAAGTCAGGCTGCTCAGCCACTTGCACTATCACAGCTGGCCTGGCGGGGTCCGTTTTTGATAGGACTTGATCACGAAAAAAGGGATGTGAGTCGACGACGCCACTGGACGACACCTCGTTAGCAAGATCATACCACAATGCACCGTAAATGGAACGAAAAAGTCAGAGGGGGGGGGGGGG